>CP092886.1:89827156-90327227 GCA_030710605.1 Cordylochernes scorpioides | reverse complement strand
CTAGAGGCTCCGTGTCGTGACGTTGTTTGGTTCTTGTCATTCCTTGATGTGTTTCATGTGCAATTATCAAGACTCTCTTTATTAGTTTTGAAGGTAGCAAAATTCTACTTCCTTTTAAGATAAGATTATCAAAAATTGAGAGTTCATCTTTAAACTTATAAAAACATTTGAATTCTTCATTCAAAGGATATGGCCAAACTCCCTTTTGAACCATATCTTTCAGTTTTTGAAACAAAGGATCTTGCTCTGTACAAACTTTTATCTCTTTTAAAGACAGAGCTTGAAGCTCTTCAGAAGTGATGGATAAGACTTTATGAACATAGTTCTCCAGCCATTTTTCATCACTTGTGTTAGAAAGAGGTTGTCTTGAAAATATATCTGCAATATTTTGCTTTCCTTGAATGAATTCAATTTCAAAGTCATATATGGTTGTAATCTCCAACTCAATCTTTGAATTCTTGGAGGCAAAACAGCTCCATTTTTAGGATTCAGCATATAGATTAGAGGTTTGTGATCTGTTTTTAACACAAATTTCCTTCCCCAAATATAGGTGTTAAAATGTTCAATTGCCCATACACATCCCAATGTCTCTTTTTCTATTTGTTAATATATTTTTTCAGTATCAGTTAAGGATCTGCTGGCATATGCAATGGGTCTTTTAATGCCATTTTGTTGTGTTTGTACTAATACTGCTCCAAGATTAATAGGGCTTGCATCTGTGATTAATTCAGTTGGTGAGTTCAAGTTGTAATATGCCAAGCATGGCTCTTTTGTTAGTGACTCTTTAAGATCCTGAAATGCTTTATTTGTTTTCAAATCCCAATTCCACCTAACATTTTTTCTAGTCAAATTATTTAAAGGTTCTGCCAATTTAGAAAAATTAGGTATGAATTTTCTTAAAAACCCACAAGTTCCTAAGAATGACCTTAACATCTCAATATTTTTTGGTATTGGAAAATTTGAGACTGCTTCTATTTTCCTATTATCAGGTTTAATACCTTCACTACTAACAATGTGACCTAAAATATCCAATTCTTCCATGGCAAATTTGCACTTATTCCTGTTGAGCCTAATGCCTACTTTATCAAATCTTTGTAAGACTTTTCTAAGCCTTTCTTCTAGTTCTTGTCTATCTTTGGCGTAAACAACGACATCGTCCAAGTAACAAATTACACCTTTCAAATCAAGCAAAATTGAATCCATTCCTTTCTGATATGCCTCTGGAGCACTTGATAGACCAAAAGGAACTGTTGGGTCACATTTCACCAAACAGACCCAACAAAGATGTAAACATTCTTTTTACATCCTATTTACATACGCGCAGTGTCTCGCCGAAAGTGTTTGGTGTAAAGATGGATGTCCCACGGCAATGGCCGACGGTGGTTCAAAGACCAAGCCGGGAGGGAGACGCAGCGCTGGACGCGGATACCCGTGGATACTAAGATATATCAAGGAAGGCACAGCCCTGGTCAGAAGCCCGACGAAAACAGGAGCAGGAGTCCAACCACAACATAAGCAGAAAGCTGACGGGCAGTGGAGAAGCCACCTCAACAAGAAGAAACGGACATCCAGCATGCGACTTTGTAAAACCTCCCTTTTAATTCTTGTATATATATGACCTGTGACATGACATTTTGATAGATGGGGACCATTTATTAATATTCTTGGGATTTCTTAAAGAAGAAATTAGCATATAGGTCTCTCAGAGGGGTAGCATCCTAGATTGGATTTTAATTCCATTGATTAATTTAAATTTATCTCTCAATAAGACAGATAAATTCCGAATTTTGGTTAATATTTAGTTTAAATTGATCTTTCATAAGCCGTGTGAGAATATTTCTAATTCATAATTTCCTTAAAAATAAAAATTTAATAAAATAATATTTTATCTCAATAAGACAGATAAATTCTGAATTTTGGTTAATATTTATGTTAAATTGATCTTTCATAAGCTGAGTTAGAATATTTCTAATTCATAATATTTTTTTAATAAAATATTATTTTTTATTCCTTAAATTTTAACTATAATAATATTATTTTTTTATTTAATATTTCGAGAATTTAGTATATTCAAGATTTATTATTCTGTGGGAGTTAGGGATTGAGGGCGCTGAAAAAAAAGGGATAGGGGGGCGAGAATTTTTTTGGGGGGCGGGACCAAGGACCATTCAGTATGGACGAGGCTTTCGAGATGGGCAGAGCAGATTTCTCACCGGGCGAGAAGTAGGTAGCCGAGGTGTTTAGGTAAGTCTTAACCTAGATTTTATTATAAAGATATATATGTAGAAACATTGACGAAGTCATGATAGGTATAAAGGATTTTTTTGATAAAGACGTCTTGTCATTTATGGCGAGTTCATATTGAGAGAGGGACTTATTCATGCCCTAATAGATAGATTATATCTTGCCCAAGCAAGATCACCTTTGAATGTGGCGTTATAGATTTATATTTTCTTACCTAATTATGTCATGTCATAGTAAATACAATTTGTTTTATATATTATTTTTTAAAATCCCTTTCTTTGTCGAATAAAAGTTGATGTGATAAATTATAATGTGTACTAATGTCTATATAAAACCACAGATCACACATAAACCTTGGTGCGTATGTTATAGATATTGAGTGTATTATAAGAGGTTCATTGCCTTATCATAAACGGTGAATATGTATACACCTGAATTTCTTTATATGCTAAAGGAGATCAAGATATAAATGTCTTTATAATCGATGCTCAATTACAAGACACATGTTAATCAGAGTGTATACAATATTTACCGTATATGATGTAATGTAAGAGCGTATCCTACGTCCCAAAATTTTATATTGGAACAAACTACATATTTTGGTTATTGATATGGGTCTCTGTGTTCGTCATACAATATCGAGTGTAAATTTGGTTATTGTACATGTTGATGTAAGTATTTGGCGAGTGTTACATTTGTATGTCTAAGTCAAAGGATGGAATTTAGTCATCTAGATGTAGGAGGTCCTGGCTTTGAGACACTACAATTAGCGCCACTTAACGTGGGGCCGAAGTCTTCCGAAAATTCAAATTTTAATAAAATTTAAATTTGCAAGAAGTAGGACTGCGAATCCCTGAGATTAAGAAATTAGGTATCATTGCATATTTTAATTGTAAAAAAAAAATTTACTCAAGTTTAAAATATGAAAATGCACCCCATATAAAAGAAATACGTTAGGCTTAAATAGAAACCCACGAGCTTTTTATTTCTCAGTTTCACTCGATAAAAGAAGTGACCGTTATTTTTTTTTTAACCATCCAATTTCACGAATCGAGAAAGGCACTTTATGCTTTAGTATAGACAATAATTTTAACAGTTTTATTGTTATTTTAACATTATGTCTAGTGTACATACAATTTTTTTTTTTGCTTATCATTGGTTTTTGATAAAAGCTTTATTTAAAAAAAAAAAAAAAATACGTTATTCATGCCGCCAGCAATTTCTGCTTATCATTGGTTTTTGATAAAAGCTTTATTTTTTAAAAAAATACGTTATTCATGCCGCCTTTTGTCAATTTTATGAATTTTCGCTGGATAACTGTTAGCAATTTTTTTGCTTATCATTGGTTTTTGATAAAAGCTTTATTTAAAAAAAAAATACGTTATTCATGCCGCCTTTTGTCAATTTTATGAATTTTCGCTGGATAACTGTTAGCAATTTTTTTTGCTTATCATTGGTTTTTGATAAAAGCTTTATTTAAAAAAAAAAATACGTTATTCATGCCGCCAGCAATTTCTGCTTATCATTGGTTTTTGATAAAAGCTTTATTTTTTTAAAAAATACGTTATTCATGCCGCCTTTTGTCAATTTTATGAATTTTCGCTGGATAACTGTTAGCAATTTTTTTGCTTATCATTGGTTTTTGATAAAAGCTTTATTTAAAAAAAAAAAAAAATACGTTATTCATGCCGCCAGCAATTTCTGCTTATCATTGGTTTTTGATAAAAGCTTTATATTTTTAAAAATACGTTATTCATGCCGCCTTTTGTCAATTTTATGAATTTTCGCTGGATAACTGTTAGCATTTTTTTTTGCTTATCATTGGTTTTTGATAAAAGCTTTATTTAAAAAAAAAAAAAAATACGTTATTCATGCCGCCAGCAATTTCTGCTTATCATTGGTTTTTGATAAAAGCTTTATTTTTTAAAAAATACGTTATTCATGCCGCCTTTTGTCAATTTTATGAATTTTCGCTGGATAACTGTTAGCAATTTTTTTGCTTATCATTGGTTTTTGATAAAAGCTTTATTTTTTAAAATACGTTACTCATGCCGCCCTTTTTTTTTTACAATTTTATTAATTTACAATTTATGAATTTTCACTGGATAATTGTTAATATATGAAAGAAATACGTTAGGCTTAAATAGGAACCCATGAGCTTTTTATTTCTCAGTTTCACAATTGTTCTAACCTTTCAATTTCAAATCTACAGAAGCGTCTTATGTTTAAGTGTACCAATTTTTTTTAAGTTTCGAATATTGGCGAAATGGTTCCTTCCTTTGTATAGATAATGAAATTTAGGGACGCTAACTTAAGCCTAGAAATATTGTTTTCTCAGAAACCAGGGAATTTCCCACGAGCTCCAAATTTAGAATCTCAAGGGATGTCTTTTGATTGACAAGTTGGAGTAGTGTCCACATCTGGAGAGAGGGGGGATGATTGACGTGAAAAACAACAGATGTGCATGCAAGATGTTTTCTCGAGGGGGGAAGGACATTTGGAAAAACACATGTACAGACTTTAGCTGGAAAGTGAGAAAACAATGAGAGGACAGTCCGCTGCCGGCTCTCGACTTGAAAGGTTGGTCTTACTGTCCTACCCGCTTTTGCGGGTGGGTTTTTCCTGTCTTAAATATTCTATCTTCCTTTGTCTTTCATCACTACCTTCTTTATTATAAGATAAATGGAGCTTATTTCTTTTACTACATTTTAATAATTTTTATATATTCTAATTATTCCCGTCCCACAGAATTTCCACTCAATATGACTAAAGATATTGTGAATTTTATTAGAATGCTCTCTTAGCTATCCTTTAAGCTTTATAATATTTAACGTTGTCTAGACAATAATTCAAAGCATTTATATTTTTCTGATATGCAATGACTTACGATTTATTTGATTTTAAATATTTTTGTATTTAAGGCCCCATGCCTAAAATGTTCCTTCTCCGTTAGTTTCTCACCGTTAATTTCTTATTAGTAGGTCAATACGACTTTTTTCAAGGTTTAATAGATTTAATATTTAATTATTTCTTTTTGCAAATTGGTTCCACTTGAAAATTCTGGAGATGTTTTGAACTTTGATATTGACATAGTACACCTGGTCTTCTCTTATCTTTCCAATGTCGAGCATTATCAATGTAAACACAAAGATTGAAGATCTTTGTTTTTCTTATCTAGTTTGAAGGAAAAACGTACATTATCACGCGGTTAGGTTGACCTCATATACTGATTTCTTTTTCCTTATTTCTATATATTTTAAATCTTTATTTATCCTAATAATTTCGCTTGTCATTTTATTTTTTGTCATCTTGTGATTTGCCGATTTCTTGCTAACCAAGACAATACTTACCTCGAAGTATTTTGCATTTTTTTATGTTTAGACATAATGTTCGTTTTACTATATAATTTTATGTATTTAATTTATCTATTCTCGGGTCTTTAGCTTTGATTATTTAATTTTGTAATCCACTTATTTCATCTTACATTTTGTAAAGTGATGCAGCAGTATTTATTGACATCGTTTATGTAATCATATCTTAGCAACTTTAGATGAATCTGCATTATGTATTTATTTTTAATCTCCTTTCGCAATTGGACATGCACACTTATTGATATTTTTAAATCAGGCATTGAATAGATATGATGTATCCAGGGACAACCTCCATATTTTATTTCAATCTCTTGGGTATGGGAAGGAGAAACGCCTTTATGGCCTTAGTAGTTTGATTTTACAAAATGACTAAATATTGTGTGTATTATTCGACATTTCGTTTAAGGCATTCATTCTCTTGACTAAGGTACAGTGTCATGCGCAGTATTTGATTTATTTTTTTGTCAACTTTATGTGAATATACGATTTTCTTTTAAAATCTAACCCCGATATTGTAGACAAACGTATAGCTTAGCTCGCTCCTTTAGATTGTTGAATTGCCAATTTATTCTCGATATGCTATAATTCACGATGTTTGCGTGACGACCGAATCACGGTAAAATTTTCAAAATGGCGGTCGATAGACGCGTGTATATTTACTCTATAGAGTGGTTGTATATACACATAGGTGCCTATGGATTTGTTTAATTTTATTAAGATCTCCAGTCATATTTCTGTATTTAAGGCTTCACGCTTGAAATGTTCCATCCCTTCTTAATTCTTCACCATTATTTCTTTATAGGTTCAATATGACTTATAATTTGTAAACCAAGGCTTAACGATTTATTTCAAGTAATTTATCCAACACAAAATTTCCACTCGATAGATATGGAGGTACATTTTTTGTTGGTTTTGCCAGATTGTGCCTTTTGTCCTCTCTTATCTATATAGTATTTAACGTTTCAACATAATGATCTAGAACATTTATCCTCTTATCTAATGCATATAATTCATGGACTTAATTGATTTATAAACGTTTTCAATCATTGTTTTCCTGTATTGTCTGGTGATCTCATCCTAAAGGTTTAATAGCATGCTAGTATTTCATTCTTTTATTCGATATTATGATTGCTTATCTTAATTTTTATGTCCATATATGAACAGAATGTCCAGGTCTAAGTGTTCGCTTCGAATATCGATCGTAAACAAGTTTAAACATACCTTCCCGAAATTCTCTTCCTTAGCCTTTATTTTGTGTAGTGATCAATTTTTCTTTTTGGTAACAACCGTTATAGATCCCTGGAAACGCATACTAAATAATAAAACAGTATTTTGATTATTTTGTTAACCTTATATGAATATGCATTTTTGTTTAAAACTTAACCCCGATATCTTAGGAAGGCGTATAGATTTGCTTGCTTCATTAAAACGTTGAATAGGATCATAATTTTAGATATGGCATAGTTTACTACAGATGATTACATGTCGAAATACAATCACAGCGAAATTTCAAAATGTCGGGCAACCGATTTTTTTTTTTCATGATGCCTCCAACTGCATATGATCTTAAATGTCCTGTATACACTCTGACAAGGGAGGGTTATCTTGAATTGACAAATGTGTAATTTTTTTTGTCTTAAGTAGAGATTTCCAAGATTCTATTTCTGAAACATTTTTTTTTGATGAGGACAAATAAAAACCTTGATAGTATTGAATTTTACAGTAAATATTTGCCAGCAGAAGGCATGATGAGATTACATGAAATTTTAAACCAGTTATATGCTTAGTATGTTTCTTCAGTTGTAATTTGACAGTCATAAAATAAAGAAATGGGCAGTACGCCATATCTTGATGCTGGACACTTCTGTGTCAGGAAGGTGTAGTTATTCTGTTTAATGAGAATTCCAATAATTATCGAAATTTAGCAGGTTATCATTGGGGATTTGAACAACTGTCTAGAAAAATTTTGAACAGCCCGAGTAGATAGAAGAGTCCTAGAGTTAGAGTGGAGAATTAGTAGTACAGACTGACCACTCGACGCAGATAACTCTAGGGAACAATTATTGTGTTAATCCGCCGTAGACAAGAAGAACATTGATACTCAGGATACTCGATAGGCAGAATTTTGAGAATTGATAAGGTCATGGTTAAAGTTTACACAGGCATATGGGAGTAAAGACAGTGATTTAAACAAGATAAGAGGCAGCCTTATGTCTTAAATACTTTCAGTGGAAGCAGATGCCACTGCAAATATTCAGGTCTAATAATTTCCAAATTTGAAGTCATGCATGACGGGTTAGCACGGGATTGACGCCTGAACTGACTTTCACTGGGATTAATCGAGCTTGCGAAAGAACTAGAAGAAGTGTGACATGTCACGCCACTGTACTAAATTAATAATTGAGAAGATTTATGTTGAGCCAACTGAAATTAGTAAAGAATTAAGAGATTAAGGTCTTATTCTTTGAGTTTTACACTAATTTCAATTACGCGATATGGACGGCGTTATAAGTTGGGTGGAAATGATTCGGCCGCAATGGGATGGTCTCCTGGAGGTGGTACGATCAAATACTACTTATTTAATGCCGGGCGGGATCGCATGAAGCATTAAATGACATCAAGAAATGCTTAAAGAAACACCCTAGAAGATTGGGGATCGACAAAATGACGACATGGAAAATGCTCAACATTGTACATTGGCAGCAAAATGATATCTTGCTATTGTATGGACGACCACTCCTTCCTGAAATGTGCAGCGGATGTTAGTCCCAGAATTAGGTCCTTGAGGCGACACTTTCCTTTGCAGATGACATAAAGACGCATGACAAAACAGCACATGAGCCTTTAAACTAACTTCAATTCCTGCCATCAATTAATTTATTTGACCAATAGCTATAGAACCACTGGAGACCTCCATACCCTGTGTGAATATTTTAGTGAGAAATGAGCGATCCAATTCTATGAGCCATGAAGTATCCTGTAAGATCGGAGTTGTACCCCATTCAATTTTTTTTTTAAAGTAGCCAGTGCGAGATATTTCCAGAATTTTTTTTTAGCTGTCATATAATTCGAAAAATAGAAAACTACACCATTTTGATACAGTTTACGTTTAGCACCCATGTGGACTCAACATGACTATTGAACGAAAACCAAAGACTAATGAGCAAGCCAACACGAAGAGAACGAGTTTAATAGGCTTGCAATCAATAGTTGAAGCAAACTATTCGCACAAATTTGTTATGTTCACTCTCTAAATGATCTATGACATTATAGGTTTTCTTAACAAGGTAACTACCCCGCCGAGTGTATATGGAGGTATAAAGGCTTAAAAGGTCATAGGCTGTTGGAATAATAATACACTAGTAATAATTATAGCTCATTCTGATATACAGTAGAGGCAGTGAGAATAGCGCCTCAACTAGTAAGCTATCATAGCTAGTTAAGTTTCAATACACCCAGAAAGAGCTTATCTCCTCGAAGGGGAGATTAAAAAGGGGTGGAAACGGGTCCTCTGGAATTTTCCTCGAAATTCTGCGATAGCTCCCGCCCTGAACGAGTGTCAGACTTCCGTATAGAACTGGCAGGGGAGGGATAGCCACTAGAGTGGTCCAAAATTAAGAGTATTAATAGATCGGGATCCAGATCCCGATGACGGGTTTCGAAGAGACTTCAGAGGGATGAAAGAGGTGTTGAAAGTGATAAAAAGAGTGAGAAAGCGTTGAATGTTGATGAGAAAGAGATAGAAAGATGCAGAAAGATGTTGAAGGAGAAAGAATTGAAAAAAGTTGGATAAAGAGTTTTGTAAATAGTAGATAAAGGTTGATAGAAGAAAGTACACTTAATGTATAAAGCGTAGCTGTCGGCCGCAATATCGCCTCGATAGAAATATTTCTTTTAAAATAATACATATATGCACTGGGGGTTGGTGTAAGCTGATTTACCTAAGTTTCAGCAACAGTATACAATAATTAATATAGATAGGTCTTTATTAATTACAATATTAGGTTATATATTAAATAGCAAATAGGTCTTAGTGTTATGATAAACTTTGAAGAGCTTGCAGTTTTCTTTTTATTTTAAACTATAACGTGTGTTCTAAACTTCCAGTTTTTTTTTCTTCTTTATTTGTGTTAACAATTTTGT
The DNA here is from genome assembly GCA_030710605.1 of Cordylochernes scorpioides. Taxonomy (NCBI): domain Eukaryota; kingdom Metazoa; phylum Arthropoda; class Arachnida; order Pseudoscorpiones; family Chernetidae; genus Cordylochernes; species Cordylochernes scorpioides. The sequence goes on along the minus strand of CP092886.1, from coordinate 90,317,469 downwards.
CTTAATGTTATGGTGAACTTTAAACAGTTTGCAGTTTTTTTTTATAACGTGTGTTCTAGTGTTAAGTGCTGAAAGGAGCTTTAACACCATGTTTAAGTGCTTGTGTGTTATTTGTCTCAACATTACCTTTGTGCCGCATATCGCCTCACAACCTTGCTATAGTGTTTGTTGCCATCTTTAAAGATTTTCACTATTTGTTTTAGTGTTAATGTGTCATTTAGAGAAATTGCCATAACCTCATCCTTATATAGTACACCGTTTTACACCGTTTTATTTAATGAGCTATATGAGAGATTTAGATGTAAATTAAGAGTTACTATTTACATGAGCCAAATCGACCCAGCAGTTAGAGCAAGAGGGGGGGGAATCAGATGTTTCCTCCTTTCACGTGACGCCACTGTTTACCCCGACCGGTCGTGCCAGATAAGAGGGAATACCAGGAAACTCTGTCCTACTGACATCGCTCCCTCAACACGAGAAACGGCATCCCGCTGCTTACTAGTCGGTCACAAGACCTTAGGCAGTCTGTCCTTGTACTTCGGGCTTGTGATAGGGCCCCATGCTCGCTGCAAGAACGACATCTTGGGTTTTCGTGTTCTCCTAATGTAGAATTGGCTCAGCCTCACTTTAGTATAGTATATGATTAAGAGTTGTCTCACAACCTTGTTTTAATATGACACACCGTTGAAGAGCTTGTACAACCTGTCAGGATACGATGTAGGAAAATGTTAGTTTCTTTTATTGTTATGTTACAATCTTATCCAACAGTAGAACCAGAGGGGCCACAAGAGACGACAATCTTGAGAAACCCGCTGGAGATAGTTAATAGAGACATTGGTGGCAATGTTGGCGGCGCTGAGGTACGCCATTCGACCAGGGTCAAGAAGCCCACTGAGTGTAGTTCATACATAGGCTGCCAATAAGCAAAATCCATAGATTGTGTACTAGGGCTAGTTGAATTTTGATCATAGTAAAATGTGTTAGAATGTGAGTTAAAGGCCCTAGATTGTGGTCATAAAGAAATTTCAGTTTTTTTTTTATTGAAGGGGCTATTCTGTATTAATAGCATGTTGTAATTTAACACCTGGGTTCGACAGTATATTTTGTTTTAATTTTTAATTGAAGGTTATGAATAATGGTTCAACTTCAAGATTAATTAGGAAACTTAGATGCTTTAGATATCTGCTGTGCTTGTAACCAATTATCTGTGGAAAGACTTGAAACATGTGCTGGGTAAAAAGTCCCTATAACTCCTTGTTTTTTAAGTCATAGTCTAAAGGGGGTTTCTAATGAGAGTATGTAATGCAGTTACAATCTAAGAATTGACAGAGCAACAAGTAACCTCTGTTGTTAAACTTCAGAACGAGCTGGGTACCAAAAGCCCTATAAGTCCAAAGAAAGAGTTTAACTGAATAGCAGAGAAAAGAAGAAGCGTTGGCAAAACACTAGTAGACCTATCATATATTGGCAATGAGGTAAATACTTGAAGTTCAGTTCGCTCCATTTAAGTGCTAGTTTGATGATTCATTTGTTTAGACACCAAGTGTCAAGATAAGAAGATTTTCAAATTGTGAGACACACAGTTAAAGTGTTGGGTTAGATTTCAGCATTTGATTGTTAACAATCAATTTTGTTAATTTGTTTAAATATAAATAATGTTTATCCACGTATAGATAACTTTTATGTAGAGTTTGTAGGAGGCATTAGTTTAAATTAATAGGGCTTTAGTCTCCACTTTGTTTTAATTAGAAAACTTTATTTGATTTCACATTAGTCCTGGAATTTAGAAATTGTTAGGGTTTATTTGATAGAGATTATTGAGTGTTTTGGCGTTTATGGCAGTTTTTGACTTTAGTTTATGTGCAAGATGCGAATGAAATGTATGAATGGGAAATCTTAGTGAATGTGTCAAGGTTAAAAACTATTATATTGTGAGCCCAAAATACATTAGAATAGGGTTAAGGACTTTGATAGGATCGATTTTTTTTTTATTTCGAATTTTGCTAGGACCGAGAAGCCTCAAACAGGACAACTACAACTCTATTGTTAGGAAAATATTCGCTCCACTTTGTTAGGTCTCCTTTTAGAGGAGTGCAAATATTGATTTCTTTTATGAGAGTAATCAGTTACTCTATTTCATTATATCAACTTGAATTCTAAGAATCGTAGGCAATGACCATGTCTCGATTCTCAGACTGGGGATTTGTGGAAGGTCACGGTCAGGCCAAAAGCCTGCAAGTCCCCTCCTCATTAGAGGGAACGGAGAGGTATCAGGTGAACTTTGTGCTAGGTGGGGGGATTCAGTTGCCGACGTCGCAGACTAAGTGTACAGCGACGAAAACCTCGGGTAACCGATCTGACATCGTAATTTACGACGCTTTGAGCGTGACTGAGATGAGGGTGATACAGTCGGGAGGTTGGAAAGGATCGGCACGTTGGGAGCTCTTTTATATATTGCGCAGCCTGTAACAAATTCCCCGATGGACGAGCTTACAAAACATGCGCTGGGTAGAGAAATCGAATTCCCTGTAACTCCTTGTCTATAAGTAAAAGCCTAAAGGGGTTTTCTAATGAGGGTTAACAATTGAGCATGTAACAAACAAGTTATGATTAGACGAAGCGATTCCGTCTACAGATTTTAGGTACCAGATAGTGTTGGGGCACGTTTTTGTAACCATACCCCAACAGAAGGCGTATGTATAATCAAATCAAATGGATACATGGCTTCCCTCCCACATAGACTTACAGACCATTCTTTTTGCCCAGAAACCTAGACAACAGATGACACCAGACTTCCATGCCGAAAGCTGATTCCTGGTAAAGAAGAAGACATCCAGAGACATCCGAGCTGGAAACTGTTGTTTCATATGTACATATATTCCCCTCACCAAAAATTTAGGTAAAGGTGACCAGAAAAAAAAAAAAAAGAGAAAAATGGAGAAGGAAGATCTCAAAAGACTGAAACTTATAAAATATCCTTCCAGAGAAAGGAAAGCATCACATTACAGTCCAGGTAAAAAGGGCCTGGGTCAATTTTAGCCAAGACGGGGGAGCGATATATATATATCGTCCCGAGAAAAAGGGAGGATGATATTTCAATCCATGTGGATGGGAGGGCTGGCGTCTGAAATTTTACACTATCGCCGTAGATGTTACTCTCTTTAGATTTTTGTTTTGGTAATACTATATGTTCTATTTTGATGGAAGAGGCCTGGAGTCTGAAATCTTACACTAGTGCCATGTTGTTTCTCTTTTGAGATTTTTTTTTTTTTGTTTTGGTAATACGATATGTTCTATTTTGGTGAGGCCTGGGGCGTCTACGAAATTGATACTGGAGCCGTTGGCCATTTTGATTGGTTTCTTTCGGCGAATGAAAATGGAGAGAGGGATGATATAAAAGAAGGTTCTTTGCCAAAAGGCAAGATTCGATCGGAGTCGCTCAGTGAGAAGGACGATTTTTAGTCGGGCCTGAGACGTAGAGGAGACCAGACCTTGCCGCCACTTTCGAGAAAAGGTAAGCCATTTGTCATTATGACTTAGCGCCTTCCCCCCCTTTTTTGTGTAGTAGCCAACCTAGATTTCGCATGGGCCCTAAAGGGCTATAAAGTAACTTCAGGTCACCTCTATCTAAATTTTACTATGTAAATAGCATATCTCGTCAGTATAGACATGTTCCCAAATTTTAAGATATTTAAATAAATATCTAGAGAAATTTTCTTGTTTCCTCTGTTACCTATTTCATACATAATTTGCCTTAGGGTGCTATTCCAACTGTTTAAATAAAATGTTGTATGTTTATTACCTATTTGAAGGGAATGTTACTAATAATCAAGTCTCCCATAAATTACCGGCCACATACATTGCCGCGAGTGTCTGTGTTTCAGTGTTTTATAGATTGCCCAATTTAATAACGATTTCGTGGGTTGTCTGATGAAGTTGTATAATAGTGTCGCGGCTGTTTCCATCTTTAGACCACTGTACTGACAATATTATATGCTCAATCCTTGCTTTAGCTCAACTCTTAATCAATTACAGAGTTTTTTTTTTCCCTTTTCTTTTTTATTTATTTTATTTATCCTATTTGCACAAATTGTATTACATGTGATGATGTAAAGACATATGCCGATAGTGCATCACTGACAGCTGTGCTGCTATTATACAACATTAAGGTCTTGCTGCGGGTTATATACATGGGGTTGTTGGCCTAAATTGCTATATATATATATATATACTTAAGTAAGGAGACTTTAATAAGTCACATCGTGTACCCTCCCTTTTCAACTATCCAAACCGGGGAACCCATCAATGTCGCCCGCCGCGGGGCTCGAATTTAGTATATGTTTCTTCCCCTATACTTTAGAAATATATACCTAATGAAAAGCCATACTATTTTTAAGTATTGGTGAAGTAGTCCACGCATCCTGAGATTAACAGTCTATTATAAATCGTGAATTTTAATTTACGCTTTCCGTTTCACTGGCATTTTATCAGGCAATGAAAGTTATGTTGAGGCAGTGTATACCGCATCTCTCGCCGCTGTCTTTTACGATTCACATTGTTTGTGGCAAAAACCTTAATATTATCATTGATTTCTGATATCAAAGTAAAACGTCTATGGGGATGAGTATCTTGTATTCTGGTCTTCTCGAGCTTTCGAGCTTGTCCGCCCTTCTACAGGAGAAACATATACAATATATCAAGAAAATATAACGTCGCCTGATGCTAAAACTATTATGATTCTATGTACATATATATATATACATTAGGAAGTTTTGCATATTATTTGTTTTCTTAAGACATATTTTTTTGATTAAGGTATTACACATATTCTACTATTGTTTGCTATATTCTATGAATTATCTTATAGGTTAGAAATTCTATTATTTAAGTAGTTTTATAATAGTTATTGGCTATTACATATAAGTTACTTATATTATTGTTGATATTATTAGCTGGTACTAGGATATATTGTGTTATATGTTTCGGGCAAATCTATTTTCTATTAATGCTATTGTGTTTTCTGAATAATAGAAAATCAATTATAAGCCTTTGATATTTGCTGTTTATGTTATTGTAATGTATTCTAGGTTCTCCTAATGCGAAAGTGTGACCTGTTCCTTTGCAGTATTGGAAAATTAGAGACCTATTGTCTTGATTAATAACGTTGCATCTATGTTCATATATTCTATTGCTGACTCTCCTTCCTGTCTCCCCTGCGTATTTTGGCTTGGCAGCTGTATACACTCTGACAAGGGAAGGTTATCCTGAATTGACAAATGTATAATTTTTGTCTTTAGTAGAGATTTCCAAGACTCTATTTCTGAAACATTTTTTTTTTTTAGATGAAGACAAATAAAACCATCTTGATAGTATTGAATTTTTACAGTAAATATTTGCCAGCAGAAGGCATGATGAGATTACATGAAATTTAAACCAGTTATATGTTTAGTATGTTCCTTCAGTTGTAATTTGACACCGTCTTGAAATAAAGAAATTGGACGGTGCGCTATATCTTGATGCTGGATATTTCTGTGTCAGAAAGGTGTAGTTATTCTGTTTAATGAGAATTCCAATAATTATCGAAATTTAGCAGATTATCATTGGGGATTTGAACAACTGTCTTGAAAATTTTTGAACAGCCCGAGTAGATAGAAGAGTCCTAGAGTTAGAGTGGAGAATTAGTAGTACAGACTGACCACTCGACGCAGATAACTCTAGGGAACAATTACTGTGATAATCCGCCGTAGACAAGAAGAACATTGATTCTCAGGATACTCGATAGGCAGAATTTTGAGAATTGATAAAGTCATGGTTAAAGTTTACACAGGCATGTGGGAGTAAAGACAGTGATTTAAAGGGGCAGCCTTGTGTCTTAAATACTTTCAGTGGAAGCAGATGCCACTGCAAATATTCAGGTCTAATAATTTCCAAATTTGAAGTCATGCATGACGGGTTAGCACGGGATTGACGCCTGGACGGGTTTCCACTGGGATTAATCGAGCTTGCGAAAGAACTAGAAGAAGTGTGACATGTCACGCCACTGTACTAAATTAATAATTGAGAAGATTTATGTTGAGCCAACTGAAATTAGTAAAGAATTAAGAGATTAAGGTCTTATTCTTTGAGTTTTACACTAATTTCAATTACGCGATATGGACGGCGTTATAAGTTGGGTGGAAATGATTCTGCCGCAATGGGATGGTCTCCTGGAGATGGTACGATCAAATAATACTTATTGAATGCCGGGCGGGATCGCATAAAGCATTAAACGATATCAAGAAATGCTTAAAGAAACACCCTAGAAGATTGGGGATCGACAAAATGACGACATGGAAAATGCTCAACATTGTACATTGGCAGCAAAATGATATCTTGCTATTGTATGGACGACCACTCCTTCCTGAAATGTGCAGCGGATGTTAGTCCCAGAATTAGGTCCTTTGAGGCGACACTTTCCTTTGCAGATGACATAAAGACGCATGACAAAACAGCACATGAGCATTTAAACTAGCTTCAATTCCTGCCATTAATTAATTTAGTTGACCAATAGTTATAGAACCGCTGGAGACCTCCATACCCTGTGTGAATATTTTAGTGAGAAATGAGCGATTCAATTCTATGAGCCATGAGGTATCCTGTAAGATCAGAGATGTACCCCATTCAATTTTTTTTATAGTAGCCAGTGCGAGATATTTCCAGAATGTTTTTTTTTTAACTGTCATATAATTCGGAAACTAGAAAACTACACTATTTTGATACAGTTTACGTCTAGCATCCATGTGAACTCAATATGACTATTGAACGTAGATTGAAGATTAATGAGCGAGCCAACCTAAAGAGAACGAGTTTAATAGGCTTACAATCAGTAGTTGAAACAGACTATTCGCACAATTTTGTTATGTTCTCTCTCTAAATGATCTATGACATTATAGGTTTTCTTAACAAGGTAACTACCCCGTCGAGTGTATATGGAGTTATAAAGCTTAAAGGTCATAGGCTGTTGGAATAGAGTAGTTCAAAATTAAGAGTGATAATAGATCGGGATCCAGATCCCGATGACGGGTTTCGAGGAAACACCAGAGGGATGAAAAGGCAGTGAAATGTGTAGAAAATGATGGAAGAGAGATGAGAGAGAGGTGATGAAAGAGGTGTTGAAAGTGATAAAAAGAGTGAGAAAGCGTTGAATGTTGATGAGAAAGAGATAGAGAGATGCAGAAAAATGTTGAAAGAGAAAGAATTGGAAAGGGTTGGATAAAGAGTTTTAAATAGGTCTTAGTGTTATGGTGAACTTTAAACAGTTTGCAGTTTTTTTTTTTAAACATGTGTTCTAGTGCTAAGTGTTGAAAGGAGCTTTAACACCATGTTTCAGGGTTTGTGTGTTATTTGTCTCAACCTTGTCTTTGTGCAGAATACCGTCTCACAACCTTACTGTAGTGTTTGTTGCCACCTTTAAAGATCTTCACAATTTGTTTTAATATTAGTGTGTCATTTAGAGAAAATTGTCACAACCTTATCCTTGTATAGAACACCATTTTACACCGTTTTATTTAATAAGTTATATGAGAGATTTTAGATATAGTATAAGAGTTACTATTTACATGAGCCAAATCGACCCAACAGTTAGAGCAAGAGGGGGGAACTCAGATATTTCCTCCTTTCACGTGACGCGACTGTTCACCCCGACCGGTCGTGCCAGATAAGAGGGAATACCAGGAAACTCTGTCCTCCTTGCACTTCGGGTTTTGTGATCAGGCTCCATGCTCGCTACAAGGACTACATCTTGGGTTTTCGTGTTCTCCTAGTGTAGAATTGGCTCAGCCTCATTTTTAGTATAGTATATAATTAAGAGTTGTCTCACAACCTTGTTTTAATATGACACACCGTTTTGAAGAGCTTGTACAACCTGTCAGGATATGATTTAGGAAAATTTTAGTTTCTTTTTATTGTTATGTTACAATTTTATCCCACAAGGGGTGACAACCAGAGCGAACTCAGAAGTAATGAGACGAGGGGAAGTTGACAGAGTTAGTGTGAACAGTTTAACTTTACGCAGGTCTACAAGGGTGAAAAGGCCCACACAGTGTAAATTCTGCTTAGACTGTCGCCTCTAACTAGGATTTTGGAGTGTGTACGGAGAATCAGCTCGATAGAATGAGAAGTTTAGAGATTTCAACCTTTTTTTTTTAAACCTTTTTTTTTTTAAAGTAGAACTTCATTAGGATTCCTTTTTTTTTTTTTTACAAACTATTTTTTGTTAAAACCCGAGTTTCGAAGACCAATGAGAATAATGTATACCATTGTGAATTAACTATTTAAGGTAAATCTGAAATTTTAGTTATTATCGGGAGTAATAGATGAAGGAAGGTGTAGGAAATCACAACTTAGAGGGGGGCTATGTCTAAAACAACAAACCTAATAGGCATCCTATGGCTTGTGTTGGGTAATTCAGAAACCCTATAATCCCTGGCCTTCAGGTAGTAGCTTTGAAATAGGTTTCTAATGAGGACATGAAAGGTCAATCTTTCAGAGTAAAGTTGTGAAGTGTAGGGACCCTAAGCCAGGGGTAGAAGTTAAGTAGGCCCAGACCGTAGTCGATCCTTGGAAAGCACTTGAGAATGTTAGTGTTGGGTAGTGAATCATAAACCCTATAAATCCATCTTTCAATAGAGTGTTGAGGTCGGACTACTGCAAAGGGGGCAGACGCACGAGGAAGTAAGAAGAAAGTGACTTCACCCACGGTGGCTAGGGGAATGACTCAATCCGCTTTTATGAGGTGTCACGTTTAATGGTTCTTTATTCGCCCTTATATTTGTGTATGTCTTTATAGAATTGTCGTAAAAAGTCGCTTAGTGTCGAGGCAAGGGCAGTTTTTGAAGTTACAATGATTTTTTTTGATAGGTTAGCTTCCAGATTATTTAGAATTGTTAACAATTATTGTTAACAATCATTTATTGAGTATAAAGTATTAGTATATATAGAGCTTGTACAGAGGCATTTCTTTTGAGTAACATAGGGCTTTAGTTCCCAATTTGTTTTAATTTTATTATTTTATTTGATTTCACATTGTGTCCTGAAATATGTTATTATTTGTTAGGATCTATTGATATTGATAAATGAGTATTTTGGCCTTTGTAGCAGCTTTTAACTTTAGTTTGTATGCACACCGTGAATGATAGGGGGGAGGGTGTATGAATGAATTGGTGTAATGAATGTGTAAGAAGGTTAAAAACTATTATATTGTGAGCCCAAAATACATTAGAATAGGGTTAAGGACTTCAATAGGATCGATTTTTATTTTATTTTATTTTTTATTTCGAATTTTGTTAGGACCGAGAAGCCTCAAACAGGACAACTACAACTCTATCTATTGTTAGGAAAATATTCGCTCCACTTTGTTAGGTCTCCTTTTAGAGGAGTGCAAATATTGATTTCTTTTATTAGGGTAATCAGTTACTCTATTTCATTATATCAACTTGAATTTTAAGAGTCGTAGATAATGATCATATCTTGATTCTCAGGCTGGAAGGTTGTGGGAGGTTATGATCAGACCAGGAAACCCACAAAACTTCTCCTCACTAGAGGAAACGAAGAGGTATAGATTGAATTTTATGCAGGATGGGGGATTTGTTTTAGCCATGCCGTATAACCTGGGGTATAACGGCGCGACCTTGGGTAACCGATCTGACACCGTAGTTTCGACGCTTTTAGCGTGGCTGGAGTGAGGGTGTTCTAGACGGGAGGTCCTGTAAGATTGGCATGTAGGCAGAGATTGCCCAGTTATTCTAGACGAAGTAGTTTCCGTCTATTGAATTTTTTTTGGTACCAGTTTGATCCCCCATAGCTAGCGGAAGTTTCTTCTAATAAAGGATTCGCCCTGCCATACGTTTTGTTGGAATGAATTCGAGCATAAGACCGATTCGAGAGGCAGAATAAGTAATTATTAGGACCTTCAACGAGTTTAAACTCGTTTCATGATAGGATAAGATTTTAAAGTATTAGTTAACTATAAGGACCGCGAACGAGACGCCAGAACGAGCCAATGAGTAAAAGTTTTAGAAGTGTTGTATTGAGGACAGTAGAATTAAGAGCAGTTATACAGGGAGTAGAATTCTGAAGGAATTTGTAAAAGAACCAAAATTTCAGATTGATAAAATTCAAATTTATAAGATGTAGATTTGTAGGATTCAGGTCAATGAATAGAGGGTATATTAGTAGATGAAAGTAATATGAATTTCTTGGAAGGGGGAGGTAGCTGAACTGTACACACCCCAGAGACAAGGTAAACGGAGTCACAAACAAAATAGTAGAAATTGATTAGTCGCTCTACCAAAACAGAAAAATTCTCTTCATACGGTTGTCACCCTAGATTTAAATGGACTGTGTAGTTTAATAGAGGTCTGGGCTATGCTCCATTTGACCAAGATTCTAAATGACGTTCCCATCTGGGTTGAGAGAGTATTGGAATTTGAGGAATCTAACACACAAGAGAGAACCCACCCTCCAGTAGGATCGGGATAGACGAATATTACCCAGTGACCAACTCGTGATTCCAGACTGGATAAGATTGAAACTTAACTGAGATACTAAACCTTGAACCTTCAGCGCACAAATATACATTATGTTTACATTTTCTTTTTCAATATGTTATTATTTTTATATCATATTTATTATATTATAGTCATATACTATTCATTTCAACAATTTTATTTTGACATTCATGATATTCATATTTATATTAAATATTTAATTATATATATTTTGTCACCAAATATAATCTTGTAGTAGTTTTCTTTTGTCACTTATATCTTAACATATTTAATCACTATCTACATGATATGTTTTTACTTCAATATATATGTTATACTCATCATATAACATGGAAGGATTCATTTTATCATTACATATTTCGTGCCTTATTTAATGATTACTTACATAATTTGTTTTCTGTAATTTTATTTAGCAAAAGTCATCATGTCATAGGCTAATCATTATATACCAAGATATTTCTTTCAGCTAACTATAATTATCCTTTCCTTTGATTGTATATATATATATAACTATACCACACGAATGTCTTGATTGGTACGAAAATAAAGATGCTGGCATGTTTTAGGAGTTGGACTAGTCAGTTATTTCTAAACGACTTCTTGGCGCCCAATTTTTTATATATAATATGTAATAGGGAAATGTCCTAACTGTATTGTTAGCAGAAAGAAGGTAGCAATGAATCCCGTACCCCAAGAGGCAAGGATGGGGTTGAGAGGACTTACCACTAGGAAGGCCTACTCCTCAAGACCAAAGAAGAAAGTGGAAGGGTGGTATATATACCCATGAATGGTAAGACAGATGACCTTGCTTACTTCCATACATATGATATGACTGTCCCCAATAACCTATTTTGATAACAGTGTTCTGACAGAATAATAGCACATAAAAACCCCTTTGCCAGGATGCGCAATGCCCACTAATGTTCGGAATAATAAACATCTAGAATGGCATACCATCATTTTGACTAGCCTTATCTTCCCTATAGGTTTCGGTACATCTGGCTTCACCTAGTAATGGAAAATGCATTTTGCTAGAAATGGGCCTGCTTTCATAGTAACTGATGAAAGGCAGATGAATAATGAATAGCACAAACGCATTTGTCCATTACTTGGCAGGGGGAGGATTGTTGGGGCACGTTTTTGTAACCATACCCCAACAGAAGGCGTATGTATAATCAAATCAAATGGATACATGGCTTCCCTCCCACATAGACTTACAGACCATTCTTTTTGCCCAGAAACCTAGACAACAGATGACACCAGACTTCCATGCCGAAAGCTGATTCCTGGTAAAGAAGAAGACATCCAGAGACATCCGAGCTGGAAACTGTTGTTTCATATGTACATATATTCCCCTCACCAAAAATTTAGGTAAAGGTGACCAGAAAAAAAAAAAGAGAAAAATGGAGAAGGAAGATCTCAAAAGACTGAAACTTATAAAATATCCTTCCAGAGAAAGGAAAGCATCACATTACAGTCCAGGTAAAAAGGGCCTGGGTCAATTTTAGCCAAGACGGGGGAGCGATATATATATATCGTCCCGAGAAAAAGGGAGGATGATATTTCAATCCATGTGGATGGGAGGGCTGGCGTCTGAAATTTTACACTATCGCCGTAGATGTTACTCTCTTTAGATTTTTGTTTTGGTAATACTATATGTTCTATTTTGATGGAAGAGGCCTGGAGTCTGAAATCTTACACTAGTGCCATGTTGTTTCTCTTTTGAGATTTTTTTTTTTTTGTTTTGGTAATACGATATGTTCTATTTTGGTGAGGCCTGGGGCGTCTACGAAATTGATACTGGAGCCGTTGGCCATTTTGATTGGTTTCTTTCGGCGAATGAAAATGGAGAGAGGGATGATATAAAAGAAGGTTCTTTGCCAAAAGGCAAGATTCGATCGGAGTCGCTCAGTGAGAAGGACGATTTTTAGTCGGGCCTGAGACGTAGAGGAGACCAGACCTTGCCGCCACTTTCGAGAAAAGGTAAGCCATTTGTCATTATGACTTAGCGCCTTCCCCCCCTTTTTTGTGTAGTAGCCAACCTAGATTTCGCATGGGCCCTAAAGGGCTATAAAGTAACTTCAGGTCACCTCTATCTAAATTTTACTATGTAAATAGCATATCTCGTCAGTATAGACATGTTCCCAAATTTTAAGATATTTAAATAAATATCTAGAGAAATTTTCTTGTTTCCTCTGTTACCTATTTCATACATAATTTGCCTTAGGGTGCTATTCCAACTGTTTAAATAAAATGTTGTATGTTTATTACCTATTTGAAGGGAATGTTACTAATAATCAAGTCTCCCATAAATTACCGGCCACATACATTGCCGCGAGTGTCTGTGTTTCAGTGTTTTATAGATTGCCCAATTTAATAACGATTTCGTGGGTTGTCTGATGAAGTTGTATAATAGTGTCGCGGCTGTTTCCATCTTTAGACCACTGTACTGACAATATTATATGCTCAATCCTTGCTTTAGCTCAACTCTTAATCAATTACAGAGTTTTTTTTTCCCTTTTCTTTTTTATTTATTTTATTTATCCTATTTGCACAAATTGTATTACATGTGATGATGTAAAGAAATATGCCGATAGTGCATCACTGACAGCTGTGCTGCTATTATACAACATTAAGGTCTTGCTGCGGGTTATATACATGGGGTTGTTGGCCTAAATTGCTATATATATATATATATACTTAAGTAAGGAGACTTTAATAAGTCACATCGTGTACCCTCCCTTTTCAACTATCCAAACCGGGGAACCCATCAATAGCAAAGTGACAGATGGACTGTCCGGATTCTTTGCGTTTTATATCGCCCCAGGCTAGCAAGAGTTATTCACTTAATTAAAGACTATTAGTCTACCATACGTTTAGTTAGAACGAATTTAAGTCTAAACATCAATTAGTATATAGAATTTTTTTTTTAGAGTAATTCATTAAAGGATAGGTTAAATTTTAAATTAATAGGACACAAAATGAACTTTTGAAGCAGATTGCCAGAACAAGCCAATATAGCGGTCCAGATTTGAAGAGGAATTATTAATTTTTTTTTTGGGAAGATCGAATATAAAATATTTTCCGTTTTGAGACGGTAAAATGACCTAGAGCAATGGGTTATTTTGTTTTACAAGATTTGTTTTTCCAGAGAGGTACTATGAACTCAGGTGGGAGGACATATATCACAAGATATGAGTTAGATCTAGTTTCTATCCATCATAATTTATTTCAGAATTAGTTTGAGTATTTTTTTTTTTTAGGGATTTTTTGGTCAAAGTTTATGAGTACACATTATATGGATAAGCTAAACAATGTATAGTAGGGGTAAACTACATGTTAAAATAAAGGACAAAGGTGGGAGAGATTTCAACCACAGGTAATGTAATTTGGAAGCAATCTGGTTGTGAGAGGCTTCCTTTTGTATTAAGAGAGGCAGGGAACACGCCAGACAAACACTCCCAGTGACAAGTTAGTAAGGACAAGTTTTATCTTTGTTAGATATTACACGAGTTTTGAGATACTAGTGAGATAACCTGGACCCCTCAGTGCATATCTATTCGTTTTATTATTTTTATATATCATATATCATATATTTTGTTCTCATTATTATATCCATGTATATTCGTATATGTAGAAGCACGATTCATATCATAGATATGTGTGATATTTTGGTAGCAGCGTTGTTACCATCTTCGGACAAATGTACCGAATAAAGATTTTAATCACAATTTATATATTCATTTGTATTCATTATATATATATATCAAACCATTTTTTTTACTTATAGTAAATACCCATTTTAATATTTCTTATTTTTATTTAACATCGCGTATATCCATATTGTTCCAATATTTTTTTTGCATGCATCGTATTCGTGCAGCTCTAATATGTATATTTTTTTTCGTTTCTGTTTTACACTATTATTTTAATGTCATCGATAGGAGTTGCAACTTTAGATTTTTTTTTTTCTATCATTGTCATTTTGAACATGTATAGCCATTCCTTCGCTGCCATATGTATCGTATAGAACTAATAAAGTTTTTTTTTTTTAGATGTGTTTTAGGAATTGGGCATGTCTACCATACAAACACAATTCCTTGGCGCCCATAATTATTATGTTAACCTGAATGGCATAAGAATCTGTTTTGCACAGAACCTGTGTATAGACCACCCCTTCTCCACCCACTGGGACTGCGGTCGGGGATGTGTGGTCTCGACTCACATCTGGGTCAAGACTCCATGGAATACAGACAGCAAAGGGATGGGCTTAGTACATTGCCCATAGAATGGTAGGGTAGAACTTCCTTCTGTAATCACGATGAATTAACCTGCCCCAGGTTCCATGGCCCGTCTGTTCCCCCTTTGCCGGAGTGTCAGTGATTGCATAGTGGTATCGTAAAAAAATGCATTTCTCCCAATTTCATATTTTCTCATGGAGTATTTGATCAGATATGAATTGAAATAAACTCATTCTTTCACTCTGGCAGGGGAGGAATTGTTGGGTCACATTTCACCAAACAGACCCAACAAAGATGTAAACATTCTTTTTACATCCTATTTACATACGCGCAGTGTCTCGCCGAAAGTGTTTGGTGTACAGATGGATGTCCCACGGCAATGGCCGACGGTGGTTCAAAGACCAAGCCGGGAGGGAGACGCAGCGCTGGACGCGGATACCCGTGGATACTAAGATATATCAAGGAAGGCACAGCCCTGGTCAGAAGCCCGACGAAAACAGGAGCAGGAGTCCAACCACAACATAAGCAGAAAGCTGACGGGCAGTGGAGAAGCCACCTCAACAAGAAGAAACGGACATCCAGCATGCGACTTTGTAAAACCTCCCTTTTAATTCTTGTATATATATGACCTGTGACATGACATTTTGATAGATGGGGACCATTTATTAATATTCTTGGGATTTCTTAAAGAAGAAATTAGCATATAGGTCTCTCAGAGGGGTAGCATCCTAGATTGGATTTTAATTCCATTGATTAATTTAAATTTATCTCTCAATAAGACAGATAAATTCCGAATTTTGGTTAATATTTAGTTTAAATTGATCTTTCATAAGCCGTGTAAGAATATTTCTAATTCATAATTTCCTTAAAAATAAAAATTTAATAAAATAATATTTTATCTCAATAAGACAGATAAATTCTGAATTTTGGTTAATATTTATGTTAAATTGATCTTTCATAAGCTGAGTTAGAATATTTCTAATTCATAATATTTTTTTAATAAAATATTATTTTTTATTCCTTAAATTTTAACTATAATAATATTATTTTTTTATTTAATATTTCGAGAATTTAGTATATTCAAGATTTATTATTCTGTGGGAGTTAGGGATTGAGGGCGCTGAAAAAAAAGGGATAGGGAGGCGAGATTTTTTTTGGGGGGCGGGACCAAGGACCATTCAGTATGGACGAGGCTTTCGAGATGGGCAGAGCAGATTTCTCACCGGGCGAGAAGTAGGTAGCCGAGGTGTTTAGGTAAGTCTTAACCTAGATTTTATTATAAAGATATATATGTAGAAACATTGACGAAGTCATGATAGGTATAAAGGATTTTTTTGATAAAGACGTCTTGTCATTTATGGCGAGTTCATATTGAGAGAGGGACTTATTCATGCCCTAATAGATAGATTATATCTTGCCCAAGCAAGATCACCTTTGAATGTGGCGTTATAGATTTATATTTTCTTACCTAATTATGTCATGTCATAGTAAATACAATTTGTTTTATATATTATTTTTTAAAATCCCTTTCTTTGTCGAATAAAAGTTGATGTGATAAATTATAATGTGTACTAATGTATATATAAAACCACAGATCACACATAAACCTTGGTGCGTATGTTATAGATATTGAGTGTATTATAAGAGGTTCATTGCCTTATCATAAACGGTGAATATGTATACACCTGAATTTCTTTATATGCTAAAGGAGATCAAGATATAAATGTCTTTATAATCGATGCTCAATTACAAGACACATGTTAATCAGAATGTATACAATATTTACCGTATATGATGTAATGTAAGAGCGTATCCTACGTCCCAAAATTTTATCTTGGAACAAACTACATATTTTGGTTATTGATATGGGTCTCTGTGTTCATCATACAATATCGAGTGTATATCTGAGTGTAAATTTGGTTATTGTACATGTTGATGTAAGTATTTGGCGAGTGTTACATTTGTATGTCTAAGTCAAAGGATGGAATTTAGTCATCTAGATGTAGGAGGTCCTGGCTTTGAGACACTACAGAACTTTACAAAATATGTAACAACCACGGTGCGTGATGAAAGTTGTAAGGGGTCTTGATTGAGGGTCTAAGTCAACCTGCCAAAACCCTTTTTTTGCATCCAGCATTGCAAATACTTTAGCACCTTTAAGGGCATGTAACATATTGTCAATTGTAGGAATTGGATGTCTTTCTCTCAATATTGCTTTATTCACTTCCCAAAGGTCTATGCATAGTCTAATTTCCTCACTATCCCTTTTTGGAACAACTATTATGTTAGAAACCCATTCAGAACCTTGATGCACTTCTTCAATGATTCCATTCTCTAGCATCTTATCAAGCTCTTGATTTACTGCTTCTACCATTGCATAAGGTATACGACGGCATCTCTGGGCAATGGGCCTATAGTTGTCTTTCAATGTCACTTTATGACTATAGCCTTTTATAGTTCCAAGTCCATGGAAAAGATGTTCATGTTCTTGAACAAGAGTTTCTATATTAGTAGACATTGATTCATTTACATGATTTACCCTTTTAATTATACCTAGTTCAAAACTAGCCTTGCCTCCCAACAAAGATTCAACTTTTTTATCAATCACATAAATTTCTTCTGAAACTGAATTTTCTTTCCAAGAAATCACAGCATTGAAATAACCATAACATGGAAGAGGTCTATCTTGACCATAGGCAAAAAAGGTTCTGGTGGTGTCATGTAATTTTGGCATAATTTTATGGCCATATAATTCAAGCATCTTATTATAGCTTATGAAAGTTCTATCACTCCCTGTATCAATTATCATATTTATTTCACTACCATCTATTTGCACTTTTTCTTTATTTTCAGCACCTGTATAGTAGGTATATTCATCTGAACTTTCACCTACTTCAGTCTTATTTTCTTCTTGTATGGTCTTAACTTTAGTTTGATTGAAACTTTTGTGGTTTCTATTATTATTTTGATTTGGGCGGTTCCTGCAAGCTCTAAAAAGATGTCCTAATTTATTGCAATATGAACAAGTCATTTTTTTAGCACCACATTCTTGTGCTGAATGTGTATCTAATCCACAGCGATAACATTTAGGCTTTGAGGCACCTGAAAATGATGGGGTACCTTGATTAGTGAATCTACCTTTGTTGAAATTATTAGCATTATAGTGCTTTTTAGGTTTATTTTGAACTCTATTTAGTGTTTGATCATTTTGAGGTTCAAGAAGTCTAATTTCTTTTCTAGAAATTTCTAACATTCTAGCAATATCAATGGTTTTTGACAGTGTCAAATTTTCTTGTTGCAACAATTTTTCTTTAAGTTTTTTGTTGTTACATTTTTCAATTATTTGGTCTCTTATCATATCAGCTTCTAAATTCCCAAATTCACAAAATTTAGAAAGCTCTCTTAAAGAAATTAGGTAGTTGTCGATCGATTCATCATCTTTCTGGACTCTTTGTCTAAATTTAAATCTCTCAGTGACCACATTTTTATGAGGTGTGAAATATTTATCTAAAGCCATTTTAGTTTGTTCATAATTTTCCTTTTCATCTGGCAAGTTGAAAAATATACGCTGTACATTTGGCCCTAAACAATGCAATAGAGTTGCTCTCTTAATTTCATCCGATTTTTTTGAAATTCCAGATGCTATTTCAAAAATGGCATAGGATTCCATCCATTGCTTATATTCCGCAAATAAATTGCTAGCATTCATATTCATGGGTAACGGTGGCGTCAGGTTGGCTGCCATACTTGTTTTTTTTAGGGCTACAGTTATATTTTCAAATTCTCGTCGCCAATTTATGTTGTATAGTTATTATTTTATAGTTTGACTTATAGTTTTGAACATAGTTATTATTTAATTAAACATTACTCACCAGATGAAATTATATTACAAATTATTTATTACACTTTATATTTATATTTTTTATATCAACACGTTGTTTACATTATACATCGTATATTATTGTTTGTAATGATGATCTATTATATATTTTAAAACACAGAATACTACAACAATAAAATTTAAGAAGTAGTAATAGATTAAAATTTCAGGGAATCGTCTTTATATATTTGATTATTTTTATTATTGATTTAAAATTAATTTTATTCCAAAGAATAATATCTTTATTTTATGTCCGAATTTATTCTACGAAATAAATATATATATATATATTTTTACTCTGTAAAAGAGATTAAAAAAATATATTTTGGTCACGCGGGGATTTGAAATTTTTTTTTTCAGTTGGAAGTTAGCGTAAGGACAGTAAAGAGTTAGTATAGAGACAGTAAACGTGGCGAGGTCGGGCCGAGCGGTGATAAAACAAGATATATTCGAGGATGGAATGTGAGTATAGATAACTAAATGGTAAGTCAACTACCTTATAACCTTGTTTATGTGGGTCAAAAGGCCCGCTTAAAGAAAATAAATTTCATATCACATTTAGTAAGTTTTTATTTTTCTTTCTTTTTTTTTTTTGGTATAACGTGTAAGTTATTTTGTAAAGTTGCAACCTCTACTATATAGTATATTCCAAATAAAATTTTGGTTGTTTTTATATACTTCGATGAGATTAGAAGTAAAGAATTGCTTGCAAAGAAAAGACCTTTCACCTTTATATAATCTCCCCTTTGTCTCATAATATAGATAATTTTTTGGTATAATAAAATCTCACATATATTTTTTTAATCAATTCGTATTTATTGTGTTTTATACCAGACTAGACATACACTGCTAATGGAAATTATATATTTTTTTTTGGGAAAAGGGAGTTAAATGCTATGATATACACCAAAAATATATTTTTTAAATGTTATTTCCATGGTTAGATATACTCATAAACAATTATACATGTCTAACGTCTATAACACATGTTAACATATAAGTCAATTCTAGTCCCTTTTTATTTTATTATGTATGCATATATAGCGTTCAAATTTGTATGTGTAGTGGTGTATATCTCGTCGTACTGGAACCTGAATTAACGTTGTGTTATAGTGTACTTGTCATTGAATGTGTTTTGCTATTTTATCGATAATTTAATATGATCATAAATCCTCTTAAAGCGTATCGGAATGAGGTGTATGTTATTCAAATCGTAGAAGTAATGATTGTATACTTCACCACGACAGAAATTGACTTAACAATATTATTGTATTAAGATTTTCTTTCTTTGATCCACTTTGGGGTTTGCCCTCGGTACCATGTTGTGAAATGGGGAGTTGGACTTCACATAGATTGACTTTGGTGTACTATACAAATTTCAAAACTTGAAAGTATGTTAACATAGGGTTTGAATGAAATTCTTCATTCTTTATATTTAAGTGTTTATATTAATCATATATTGTTTTTTGTGTGTTTGCCTTGGTGTGTTTTTGTCAGTTTATTAATAATCTAGTATAATCAGTAAATCCTTCTGAAACACATTAGAATAGGATATTTATTATGCGAAAGTACAACGTATTTCGACACGTCTTAAATCCGACCTAACATTGTGTGTATTATACAAATTTCTGGACTTAGAAATATGTCTATACATGGTCTGGATGAAATCCTTCATTCTTTATATTTAAGTGTTTATATTAATTATATATTGTTTTTTGTGTGTTTGCCTTGGTGTGATATTTATCTGTTTATTAATAATATATATCTGGTATAATCAGTAAATCCTTCTGAAACACATTAGAATAGGATATTTATTATGCGAAAGTACAACGTATTTCAACACGTCTTAAATCCGACCTAACATGGATGCCCATCGCGGGGCCGAAACTACCGAAAATTACTAATTAGTAAAAATTTGTAAGAAGTAGGCCTACAACCCTGAGTAAAAAATCATGTCTCTACCTGAAAATTTAATGATTATCTGACTTTGAAATATATAATGCTTTTGTGTGTGTGCTATTTGAAATTTTAGTCTCTACCTGAAAATGTAATGATTATCTGACTTTGAAATATATAATGCTTTCGTGTGTGTGCTATTTGAAATTTTAGTCTCTACCTGAAAATTTAACGATTATCTGAATTTGAAATATATATATAATGCCTTTGTGTGTATGTTATTTGATATTTTAAATTTCACGTGTTAATAGATTTTTTCCTTCCTTTTTATATGGAATCTTGAAATTTTAGGATATATACAACTGAACAAAAGAAAACGAAGTTAGGCTTAAAACAGTGTTTTCCCACACTTCAGAGCTTCCCACAAAATTCCAAATTTAGAGGCCCTAGGGACAGAGGGGCCACATCTGTAGGGGGATGGAAATAGACGAACGTGAAAAACAACAGATATTAACACGCTAGGCGGGAATTTCTGAGAGCCAATAAAATCAGTCGATACCTAGTCTCCAAACCGAGAAGGTGAGTCGCTCTTAGGCTCCTACAGGCCTTGTGCCTTGTGGAGAGATGCCTTTTTCTTCATATTCAAATTTTATTTTCCTATATAGTCAGCGATAACTCGTTAAAGTTACTAAATTATACGATATATTATATTAATTTCAATTTTATTTCAGCTATGTCGATGCTAGAAAGGACGCATACATGCAACATACAAAACTTTGTAAAAAGTTTAACTTATATTTCATTTTCGTAATCTTCATATTAAACCCATTCAATCAATATAATTTTTACCTTAATTTTCCTTTAGTATTTTTTTTTTCTTTAGTACAAATTGTTAAACATAACTAGTTATATTAATTTTTTTATTTTTGCTTGGCATAATTAGTAAAGGTTTTAATTATCACACTTAATGAAAAGATTTTTTTTTTCGGGCCGTTTGTAATACTATGTTGGTAATCAAATTGTTATTTGACTTGTAGCCCACTTACTGCGTTTTATAACTCATTGGTTTATCAAGAAGCTTTCGCATTTATAAAATATATTTGATTTTATTCTTTTTGGAATACATTTTTACTTAATAAAATATTTCCACAGTCATGCCCAATCTAATCATTAAGTGATACAGCAGTATTTATTTATTCATATTTTACTAGCGTTTAATGAGTATACATTATTTTAACTTAACTTCCTTCATATTTAGACATGCATATTTATCATTTTTTAAAATATTGTAGAATATGATATGCCTATTGACAACCTACATATTTAGTCCATTCTCTTAGTTATAAACGGCAGAATGTCTTCATAAATAACATGTTGAATTTTGAGAAGTTATTGAATATTATACGTGTAATTCGCTTATCCTATATCTTTTTAAGATTATTCTTTTATTTTATATATTCCAGTAACCCATATCGTGATTTATCTCTTACTTATTTATCTATTTATCACAAATATTTGCGTATCACGGGTTCTATGATAACCCCGATTTCAACCCCACTTTCTCCTAGATATTTAGAAGTCGTAATCTAACTTATGCCCATTTACTTTTTTTTTATTGTCTTCACCACTTGCAATCCACATACTACTTATATTATAGGTATTTTAAGATTTATTGTGACATTTCTTTTAAGGTTTTATTACAAATATTTTGCATATCAAGTATTTTAGATTATTAATATATATATTCATTTTTTAGTAGGCGACTTATTATCTCAATTTTTTGTTGACTCGAAAGGTGTATACCCCCCCCCCCTCCAGAACGAGTGTTTAATTTTGTTGCCTCTCTATTCGCTTTCTTTTTAAAGTATTTAGATTATAAAATAGGACAACTGAATTCATATTATTTACTGGGCCTTTATTTCTTTTGACATTTGTGAGTAAAATCCGCTTAATATTTAATTATATATTTAGATTATTGCAACATTTTTATTACAAACATTTTGCATATCAGTATCATGATAACCCGAATTGTTTTCCCTTTTTAATATAATCCTTCAAGTGTTGGTTTTTACCACCTTTCCATCCCTTTTCTGATACAAATTTCAATATAAATATTTTGCGCGACAATCCAGTCACGACAAACTTTCAAGATGGCGGCTGATGGGACGCGCCCGTCGATACCGACTTTCGATCCATGTTACTTCCAGCTATGTATAAGATTAAGGACGTTATAGAATTCCTTTTCCTCTTGAATTCTAAATATCCCATAGACACTAGCAAGAGGTCACCTTGATATGTCATAAATAAGAAAGATTTTTTTTTTTTTTTCAAAAAAAAAAGTTTAGGTGAAATTTCAGACGATTCTATTTTCTGAGACATTTTTTTTTCGGGAGAGGACAAATAGAAACATCTCGATAGCATCTAATTACAGTAAATAATTGCCAGCAGAAGGTCTGATCAGATTCCATGAAATTTAAGCCATTCATATATTTAGCCTTTTTCTTTTGTTATAATTTGGCACCGTCATAAAATAAAGAAAGTGGACAGTAAGCTATATCCTGATGCTGGATATGTATCTATATCAAAAAGGTGTAGTTATTCCGTTCAATGAGAATTCCCTAGAAATCATACAAGACGAGTTGAGTATTTGTTTCAACACTAATAGGAAAAGGTTGCCTTGTCATGGTATATGTATGAGAATATATAGTAACAAAATTCATGGGTATTCTAATGGTGTGAATTTGAGCATTTTTTAAAAATAAAACCTACTTCCCCTTGGAGAAGACGAGCAAAATATTTTCAACGATGCTGATTCATTATATGGATTTATTGATTTCTTATAATTATCTTGATTTATAGAGGCAAGTTTTAATAATGCTCGTGAATCAGACGTGTGGTTTCTCTCCACGACAATAGTGTTTTAGGCATAGTTTTTTTGTGAAGGATCTGGGCAGTTCTAGATCCTGGAGTTAGAGTGGAAATCTAGAGAGGGAGACTCAATCCACTCATCGCAGATAACTCCAGTGATTAATTAATACAACTCTTACTAACAGGATGTTCAGAAAGCAGAACTTCAAGGAATTAGTCATGTCGAAGACAATGTTTGCGCGGGAGTCTGGGAGTAATGATGAAAAAAGATTACAGTGGTTCGACTAATAACAGTTGAATAAATAAAATAGAAAGATCCCATATTTGGTTACTAACATCAGTGGGAGCAGATACCACTATGAAATATATAAGTTATTTTTTTTTGGAACCATGCATGAGTTTAACAAGGAGCTGACGCCTTAGAGTGGCCTTCTCATTGGGATTGATCGAACTTGCTGCTGATTAGAGGAAGTGCAGTGTGTCAGGCCAGTGTATTAAGAAGGAATAGAGAAGACAGTTGAACTACACTGGTGTCCAAAAAATAAGAAACTTAACCAATATTGAAATTTCCCAAAAGCTAATTTATTAACAAATATAAAATTTAGTATACAAATAGTTTAAACTATGGAGAATTTGACTAGCTATATGAAAATAAAGAAAAATATTTGAAATTATGAAATATGCAAATTATTACCAACATACCCAAAGCTAAGGTTCCAGATCTTAAAGAAATAAGATATCAATAGGGAGTATGATCAACTCTAACAGCTATCAAGGTCTCGCAGCGAGCCCTCATACTGTTTACCAGGCTTTGGAGGAGGTCCAGGGGTAGTAAACCCCACTCCTCCAATAGAGCAGTTCTTAGCTCAACAAGGGATCTGGGAGAGGGCTGACGAGCTCCAATACGCCTTCCTAGAGCATCCCACACATGCTCTATTGGATTCAGGTCCGGAGATATGGCTGGCCAATCCATCCTTCGAATATTCTCACTCTGGAGATATTCATTGAATAGCCTAGCCCTATGCGGACGAGCATTATCGTCCATAAAAATTAAATTGTGACCAATTTGATCTCTATAAGGTCTTAGATAGGGCTCAAGGATCTCGTGCCTGTACCTTTGGGCAGTTAAAGTACCCCCAGAAAAAATGTGGAGGGGTGTGCGTCTGCTAGAACTGATGCCAGCCCAGACTAAGAGACTGCCCCCTCTAAAACTGTCTATTTCCCTGATGTTACTGGGATGATAGCGGGTTCAAGGCTTCCTCCAGATGAAAACTTGTCGAGAATCTGTGTTTAAACTAAATCTTGACTCGTCACTGAAGAGAACATTGGCCCACTGATCATGAGTCCAGGCGTGATGTTCCAAGCACCAATTCAAGCGGGCTCTCCTGTGAGCAGAGGTTAAAGGGATACAGATCATTGGTCCTCTTGCATAAATAGCACCTTCGTGAAGCCTTTGGTAAACAGTTTGTCTTGAAATTCTCGTTCCAGTAGCACTTGAGAGTTCATTAGAGAGTTGAATAGCTGTCATCTCCCTATGGCGCTTGGCAATTACGACCAGATAACGGTCTTCAGAGGTATCTGTTTTTCTTTTTCTACCAGAACCTTATTTTCTTTTGATGGTTCCTGTCTCAATGAACTGTTTCCATATTTTGCTGACCACAGATTTATTCACATTTAGCCATTTTGCTACTTCAACTTGTGATTGCCCTGCCTCCATTCTTCCAACAGCTCTCCATTTTAAATCATCTGTTAAAATTTTTCGTAAACTCATAATTAACTAAGTATTAAATAAAATTATAATTGGACAATTCTTAGATGAGGTAAACGACACGCCAAATAGCACACTTATAAAGACAAGCAAAAATTTGCATATTTTCAATTTTACCGAATCGAATGGTTGCGATAAATAAATTCTACGACATAAAATACCTAATTAAATTACTTTTTAGCTTTTAGCGTTGTATATTTTAAAACATATCATTAAAAAATAAAAGTTTCTTATTTTTTGGACACCAGTGTAATAAAATTAACGAAGATATACAAGATCAAGATTTCTCCTTGGATTCAGTTGATTTTAATTACCGCGATGAGAACGGTATTATAAGTCGGGAGAAAGTTGATTTGGTCACATAAGGGATGGCCTCCTAGACGTGACAAAAATCATCATGGTACTTATTGAATACCGGACGGGATTCGCGTGTAACAATTCATGTCGTCAAGGGAGAGTAGGAGGAGACCAAGAAACACCCCAAAGTATCTGGATGATGATAAGAATGACGACATAGTATAAGTTCAGCAATATGCACTGGTCAAATATACGATTCCTTCCACGTCAATGTTTTGACAACCACTTCATTCTGAAATGAGCAACGAGTTTTAACCCTAATGTTAAGGTCCTTTGGAGCGACACCTCCTGTTGCATAACATAAAGATGCATGACAATAAAGACAATAGATTTACCTAGATCAACTGTTCCCAGATGAACATTTATGACCTGCAAGAAAGACTTCATTCACCCGCATGAATATGTCTTAGACAAGCGACCTAGTTCTATGAGCTACTATTCTGTGAGTTAAGAGTCGGCAATAGTGTTAAGAATTTTTTTTTAATGAACGAGAGGAATTGCATAGTCTGATTCAACCAGCGTACAATATTTATGAGATTATACCAAGTTAAAGTTAGCATCTAGAATCTACAATATCTGTAAAACGCTTGCATAATCTCTTGAAGGGAATATTGTTCAGCTAAGTTTTAAGACCTAACCGACTTTTGTACATATATATCTCTGTTTTACCATGATAAAGTTGCCCTATCTCGTTTAGTGTGGAGACAGTACTAAAGAAGATTGACTTGTTAAATTCTCAATGACAACAGTAAAGTGTTTACTGACCAGCCTAGACAGGATTTCTAAGGCCTTCGAGACAAGCTTATCTCCTGAAATGGGGAAGGTCAGGAGAAGACAGAATAAGAGGAATTTTCCTCCTTTCAAATAGGAGGCAGGTTCGTTAGCTTTGATAAGAAGTGGCAGGGGAGGGTAGATTCCCAGAAAGGGCTCCTGAAATATCAAAGTGGACTAGCGCAATATCGGGATTCATTCCCGATGACGGGTTTCGAGGAGACTCGAGAGGGATGAAAAGAATGGAAAAGATGATAAAAGGTGACGAAAGCGATGGAAGGGAGATGCAAGAAAAGAGGAGAGAGATGTTGAAAGCGATGGAAAAGAAGAGAAATGAGGTGAAAGATGTTGAAAGGTGTTGAAAGAGATGAAAGAAGAGAAAAGGGTGACGGAGATCGTTGGAAAGTTGATAGAGAGTTTATAGAGAAATATATGATAAAGGTCGATAGGAAGACAATAGAAAGGTGTGTAGTGTTCATAGATAGTTTGTTTTGGCTTTAGCCTAGAGGCCAATATTTGTAAATAGCACAAAATATGCACTGAGAGTTTATATAGGCTGATTTGTCTAAAGTTCAGTAACTATATGCACTATTTTATATGTATAAGTCCATATTAATTATTATGTTAAGGTTATATTAAATAAAATATATATAATCTCCTTTTTAAGAATCCAGAACTTTTCTTTCAGAGAGTTTTTAGTTGTTTTTTTTTTTTTAAGTTACATTTGTTGTTTTAATGTCAAGAGGTGATTTAAGATTGAAGTGAGTCCAACAGTTTCTTTTTATTTTTATTTTGTTTGATAAATAATATCTGAACTCTGGTTCAACTTTAAATATAGGTAAGGAAACTTAGATGCACTAGATAACTGCTGTGCTTGTAACCAATTCCCTATGGGCAAGCTTGGAGCATGCGTTGGGAATTAAAATCCCTATAATTCCTTGTGTCCAGAGTGCAGTCCAAGGAGAATTTCT
Organism: Cordylochernes scorpioides; assembly: GCA_030710605.1. NCBI lineage: Eukaryota > Metazoa > Arthropoda > Arachnida > Pseudoscorpiones > Chernetidae > Cordylochernes > Cordylochernes scorpioides. Next base: position 90,290,170 of record CP092886.1, on the reverse strand, counting down.
AATGAGAGTGTGTAGGGCAGTTGTGATCTAAGCGTTGATGAGTAGAATACCAAGAGTAATCTGTTGTTAAAAACTAAAACGGGTTGGGTATTAAAAGCCCTATAATTCCAGTATCGGGGGATTAGCTGAAGAGCAGAGAGGGGAAGACGCCAATGACCTTGGACAGGAAGTAAGGTCGGCAAACACTTGGGGATTTATCCTACATGGTAATGAGGTAAATGCTTGAAGTTCAATTCGCTTCAATTTAAGTGCTAGTTTGATGATTTATTTTTGTTTAGTCACCAAACGTCAAGACAAGAAGGAGAATTTCAAACTGTTAGATGCACAATTTTAATGATAGGTTAGATTTCAGTATTTGATTGTTGACAATCAATTTTATTATTTTCTTAAGTATAGGTAATATATATAGAGTTTGTATGAGGCATTTCTTTTGAGTAAACTAGGGCATTAATCCCCAATTTGTTTTAATTTGTTAATTTTATTTGATTTCACATTTAGTCCTGGAGATTGGTAATTGTTAGGCTAAATGTTAACATTGACTGTTATAGTACTTTGGCATTTGTAGCAATTTTTAACTATAGTATGTATGCAGTCTGTGAATGTGATATGTATGAAGGGAATGACTAGTGATTGTTGTCAAAGTTAAAAACTCTTATACTGTTAGACCAAAGGTACGTTAGAATAGTGTTAGGGAATTTAATAGGATCGATTTTTAATTTTGATTTCATTATTTGTTAGGATCAGTAGCCTCACAGGACTTACAATTCTATCGATAGGAAGATATCCGCTCCTTTTGTTAGGCCTCCTTTTAAAGGAGTATAAGTATAATTTTAATTTGTGTAAGTAATTACTTTATTTTCATTATAATCAACCTGAATTCTAAGGGTCGTAGATAATGATCATATCTCGATTCTCAGACTGGAAGATTGCGGGAGGTCATGATCAGGCCAGAGAACCCACAAATCTTCTCCTCGCAAGAGGGAACGGAGAGGTATCAGGTGAACTTTGTGCTAGATGGGGGATTTAGTTGCCAATGTCGTAAAGCCAGGGGCATAACGACAAACCTCGGGTAACCGATCTGACATCGTAGTTTTCGACGCTTTAAGCGTGGCTGGGATGAGGGTGATTCAGATGGGAAGTTGGGAGAAATTGGCACGTTAGATGCTCTTATATATTGCGCAGCTTGGAACCAACCCTCTATGGACAAACTTGGAACATGCGTTTGGTAAATTGGATGCCCTATAATTCCTTGTATCCAATGTTGTTGTTCAAATGAGGATTTCTAATGAAAGTTAACAATCTAACAAGAAGCAAGTTACGATTAGACGAGGCGATTCCGTCTACTGATTTTAGGTACCAGATAACAAAGTGACAGATGGACTGTCCAGAACTTTTGTGTTTTTATCGCCCCAGACTAGCAAAAGTAATCACCTAGTAAAGACAATTGTCTGCCATACGTTTTAGTTAGAATGAGTTCTAGTCTAAATACCAATTAGTAAGTAGATTTTTTTATGAGAGTAACTCATTCTATGATAAGATAAAATTTAAATTTGTAGGACACCTAAATGAACTTCAAAGCAGATTGCCAGAACAGGCCAATATATATCAGAATCGAAGAAGGAGGAAATTACAGGGAAGATTGAATATCATTTTTTTTCTTGGGCTGGGAAGTAGCCCAGAACAGTAAGTTTTTTTTTTTAGAACAAAAGGTCAAATACTGACGAGATATTAAGAAGCCAAGTGTGAGAAGATATATCATAAGGTAGAAGTAAGACATAGGTTGCTAGTCATCAGCATTCATCCTCTTTGAGGCTAACAATATATTTTATTAAAGTGATTTTATTAGTTCAAATGTATAAGTACACATTCTATAGATAAGTTGAACAATGGGATAATAGCAGTTGGCAGCAGTAATCAACTAAAAACATAGAGAAGTAAGGTTGTCACCTTAGATAGAGTAAATATTGAATAATCTGGTTTAGAGAACCATTGACTACTAGGATTTTTTTTCTATTGACTACCATCATGGTTGAGAGAGGCGAAGAAAACGCCAGATGCACACTCCCAGTGACAAATTAGTGAGAACAAACTTTTAATTAGTGCATGTATACTTTAAAATACTCGTGAATACCCATGACCCTCAGTGCATATTTATTCTTTTGATATAGTATTTATTCATTAATATACCATTATCATATACATATTTTTCTTATTATCTTTATGTACATATATATAGATAAGACACAATTTGGATTATAGATTATAAACACAAGGTAATGGGACCAAATCCAAATAAATAAATAGTGTGTGACGTTTCGGTAACAGTGTTGTTACCATCTTCAGACGAAAGTACTGAATGAAAAATTTAACCATAGCATATATATATATATTTTTTTTGGTCATTGGATATCTTCTATATCATCGTCATTTCTTTTCTATATATATCATATTCATTCATTTTTTTGGCATATATCATCCTCCTCGTTAGGTATCATATTATTATTATTATTAATCTTATATACCATTTTATTTTATTTTTAAGAATAATTTAACCTTATATAATCATGTCCTTGTCATTCATAGTCTAACATTACCTCATGTACCTTATATATTATAGACAATTAAGAACTTACAAGATATGTTTTAGGAATTGTGCATATCTACGTTAACACTCACAATTCCTTGGCGCCCATATAACTGTTTTACCTGGGATGGTCTGAATTTCTGTTTATACAGAACTTGGACATAGACCACTTCCCCTTTTCCCCCTATAAGGACTGCAGCAGGGAATGTATGGAGTCACTTCACAGCTAGACCCAAATTCCCGGCATACAAGGCACGGCCAGGCAGTGAAAATGGGCTTAGTATATTGCCCACTAAAGGGTAGGGTAAATTTTTTTAATGCTACCATATGATAACCTGTTCTAGGTACCCTGGCCTGTTTGCTTGTTTCCCCCTTTTGCCTGAGTGTCGGTGACTGTTCATACTAGTGTATCGTAAAACAAATGTATTTTATCCCCAAATCATATTTATCATATGTCATGAGCAGATCTGAGTTGGAATAAAACACATTTTTTCACTCTGGCAGGGGAGGAATTGTTGGGCCATTTTTTTTACAAAACGAACCCAACAATGATGTAAACATATTACATCATATATGTACAGTGTCTTGTCGAAGTGTTTGCTGTCCAGATGGAGGACCTGGACAAGCTCTGGGCTTCTTGTATTCCGAGGCCCACTGCAGTAAGGTGTACAAAAGATGAGAGACCTGGACAAGCTCTGGGCTTCTTGTATTCCGAGGCCCACCGCAGTAAGGTGTACAAAAGATGAAGGACCTGGATGAGCTCTGGGCTTCTTGTATTCCGAGGCCCACCGCAGTAAGGTGTACAAAATATGAAAGACCTGGATGAGCTCTGGGCTTCTTGTATTCCGAGGCCCGCCGCAGTAAGGTGTACAAAATATGGAGGACCTGGATGAGCTCTGAACTTCTTGTATCCCGAGGCCCGCTGCACTAAGGTGTACAAAATATGGAGGACCTGGATGAGCTCTGAATTTCTTGTATCCCGAGGCCCGCTGCAGTAAGGTGCACAATGTATATACAGAGGGTGTTTCCTTTCAAATGAAACGATTTCAAACGTCCGTTAGAACTTTATTTTTCGAACGTGATTTTTTTTCATGTGTTCTATGTGATTCCCCTTCTTCTTGGCTATCTCCTTGCATCGGACTTTCCAAGCTGCGAACATTTCCTTGACTTTGGAGAGCGAAACATTCGACCACTCCTCTTGTGCGGCTTTCCAAAGTCCGGCCTCAGTTTTGGGACGTCGGTTGAAGAGCCGTTGTTTCAACATACCGAACCCGTAAAAATCCAGTGGGCTGGCGTCGGGAGACTTCACTGGAATGTCCGAGTTCCTGATAAAATTTAGGCCTAGGGTGTCCTTCATTTCTTGTAGGAACTGTTGGGTTTTGTTGGAGGTATGGGAAGAGGCTTTGTCGTGATGAAGGAACACTTTGTCCATTTCCCCTGGGTAAAGGTCCTTCAGTTGTTCGATGACAGGTTTCAGAACGCATTCTATATAGAATTCTGAGCTCACCTTCACCTTCGATGGAACCTTTATGAGCGGAAGGACTCCACGGCCAGTCATTACCCCGACAACCATGAAACCTTTAGGGAAAGTTTCGGAGCATTGGTGAACCCAATTATCCGGGACCTGATTGCCTCTTTTGATGTAACAGATCTTCCGGATTCCATTGCAATACGTCACATACATCCATGCTTCGTCCAATGTTGCAGTATATTCCGATCTGGAACCGGCCAGGTGTTCCTCGTAGAGCTTCCGGGCATTCGTTGCACGGTTTTTCATGTGGAAAGGGGTGAGCTTGTGAACCTTGCCTTTTCGTCGGGTATCCAGTTCCAAATCTTTGTGAATGATGTTATTTATCGTTTTTAGCGATGTTCCACACATTCTGGAAAGTTGGCGCTGAGATGGTGGATTTTCAGTAGTTGCTAGCCGCTTTACCTTGGAAACCGTGGCGGGGGTCCGCACCGGACGTGGTCGATCGACTTGAAATTTTTGCCCATTGGATTCAGCTTCCCTTTTCTTTCCGATGCCATTTACTACCCTACATATTGTAGCTTTGCCAACATCTAGTCCTTCTGCTTTTAGCTTTTTCACTATGACGCTATAACTGTTTCCTTCTTTGGAAAGCCGCACAAGAGGAGTGGTCGAATGTTTCGCTCTCCAAAGTCAAGGAAGTGTTCGCAGCTTGGAAAGTCCGATGCAGGGAGATAGCCAAGAAGATGGGGAAGCACATAGAACACATGAAAAAAATTCACGTTCGAAAAATAAAGTTCTAACGGACGTTTGAAATCGTTTCATTTGAAAGGAAACACCCTCCGTATATATGTATTATACCCAATCCCTTCCTTTATATACGTGGTGAAAGATTTAATTCAGCAAGTTTTTTTCTTTTATTACCACATTGAAATTTGAATAAATAGAGTTAATAAGTTAATATATACTCTAGAAAAAGTAGGTATTTCAAAGATAACAATGCAATTTAAGAAGAAGTACTAGATTTAAATTTCAGGGAATCGTCTTCATATATTTTATTATTTTTTATTATTAATTTAAAATTAATTTTATTCCAAATAATAATAGTTTTATTTTATGTCCGAATTTATTCTACGAAATAAATATATATATTTTATAAATATACTCTTTAAAAGAGATAAAAAAAATTATCTTTGGTCACGCGGCGATTTGAAATTTTTTTTTTCAGTTGGAAGTTAGCGTAAGGACAGTAAAGAGTTAGTATAGAGACAGTGAACATGGCGAGGTCGGGCCGAGCGGTGATAAAACAAGATATATTCGAGGATGGAATGTGAGTATGGATAACTAAATGGTAAGTCAACTACCCTATAACCTTGTTTATGTGGGTCAAAAGGCCCGCTTATAGAATAGAAATTTCATATCACATTTAGTAAGTTTTTCTTTTTCTTTCTTTTTTTTTTGGTATAACCTGTAAAGTTATTTTGTAAAGTTGCAACCTCTACTATATAGTATATTCCAAATAAAATTTTTGTTGTTTTTATATACTTCGATGAGATTAGAAGTAAAGAATTGCTTGCAAAGAAAAGACCTTTCACTTTTATATAATCTCCCCTTTGTCTCATAATATAGATAACTTTTGGTATAATAAGATCTCACATATATATTTTTTTATCAATTCGTATTTATTGTGTTTTATACCAGACTAGACATACACTGAGAATGGAAATTCTATTTTTTTGGGGAAAAGGGAGTCAAATGCTCTGATATACACCAAAAAGATATTTTTTAAAAAGGTATTTCCATGGTTAGATCTACCCATAAACAATTATACATGTCTAACATATATAACATATGTTAACATATAAGTCAATTCTATTCCCTTTATTTTATTATGTATGCATATATAGCGTTCAAATTTGTATGTGTAGTGGTGTATATCTCGTCGTACTGGAAACTGAATTAACGTTGTGGTATAGTATACTTGTCATTGAATGTGTTTTGCTATTTTATCGATAATTTAATATGATCATAAATCCTCTTAGAGCGTATCGGAATGAGGTGTATGTTATTCAAATAGAAGACGTATTGATTGTATACTTCACCACGACAGAAATTGACTTAAAAATATTATTGTATTAAGATTTTCTTTCTTTGATCCACTTTGGGATTTGCCCTCGGTACCATGTTGTGATATGGGGAGTTGGACTTCACATAGATTGACTTTGGTGTACTATACAAATTTCAAAACTTGAAAGTATGTTAACATAGGGTTTGAATGAAATTCTTCATTCTTTATATTTAAGTGTTAATATTAATCATATATTGTTTTTGTGTGTGTTTGCCTTGGTGTGATATTTATCAGTTTATTAATAATCTGGTATAATCAGTAAATCTTTCTGAAACACATTAGAATAGGATATTTATTAGGCGAAAGTACAAAGTATTTCGACACGTCTTAAATCCGACCTAACATTGCGTATATTATACAAATTTCTGGACTTAGAAATATGTCTATACATGGTCTGGATGAAATCCTTCATTCTTTATATTTAACTGTTTATATTAATCATATATTGTTTTTGTGTGTTTGCCTTGGTGTGTTTTTATCAGTTTATTAATAATCTAGTATAATCAGTAAATCCTTCTGAAACACATTAGAATAGGATATTTATTATGCGAAAGTACAACGTATTTCGACACGTCTTAAATCCGACCTAACATTGCGTGTATTATATAAATTTCTGGACTTAGAAATATGTCTATACATGGTCTGGATGAAATCCTTTATTCTTTATATTTAAGTGTTTATATTTATCATTTTTTTTTTGTGTGTTTGCCTTGGTGTGATATTTATCAGTTTATTAATAATCTGGTATAATCAGTAAATCCTTCTGAAACACATTAGAATAGGATATTTATTATGCGAAATTACAACGTATTTCGACACGTCTTAAATCCGACCTAACAGTATTAAGCGAGACAGCTTTAGAAGTGGTTTCTAATTATGACTCGAAGTGTTGTAGGCGCTGATTTATATTGTCCAATCCTTGTTCTACCGAAACAAGTCTAGTCTCCATTTTTTTACCAAAGTCATCTATCTTAGTTGAAAGTGCTAAAATTAGATCATGCAAATCTTTATCTTTGCCTGCATCTAATGTTGTTTGTCTTGTCTGTTTGGGGCCAGGATTTGGTTCAATACCTGACATTAGCAGTAGCATTAAAATAATACATCGACGGATTCCCTTTTCAGCATGAGTAAAAGAGATAGCCTTTAAGATATTTTCATAATAAACAAAAGTTTTAGCGCGAAAATTTACATATCTATTGTTCACAGCAGCTTCTCTAGCAAAAATGAAGATATTAATTATAGAAATAAATAATATCAGCTTCATAATCTTCGTAGAGAATATATAACTATAGGCCAACGGCAGGATACTCACAAGAAGGCGTAACCCAAGTAGAAGCACAAAAAAGCAAATAATAAGTTTAAAACATTTACTTATCGGGAGCTGATGAATTTCACGACCGCTCAACTTGGCCACCTAGCGGAGAACAGAATCAACAATATATATTAGGAACCTGAACCTTTCAGGTTGGAAAGATAATCATAAATATATCTACAAAAATAGTTAAATCTATGATAATTCTCTCTGCTATTTACAAATTTATATAGATCTATACCATTATTTATTGTATCTTGTCTAGGGGTGAAGAAGAGTGGGCATTCCAGCAGTAGGTGCCTCGACTCCTGGAATTCGTTGCCACAATGACAGCTAGTCTTCAACCGCTCCAATTTTTGATAAAAATTCCTCAAAATTTCCATGGTTCGTTATAAACTAAGTAAAAAAAAATTGGAGCGGAAAAATGTTGGAATTCCAAACGGGAAAAAGCTTTGGAATGTTTCATTTGTTTTCAGAATTAATTTATCCATTTTTGCACTTAAATAGGATCTAATTTTACTCAGAAAATGTAGTCTATAAGCATTTTGATCCTCTATCGAAAGAGGAGACAAATAATATTTAATTATTTTAGATTCAATATAATCTGTGAGAAGGGGGATGTTCACAAGACTATGGACACAGTTGGAGGATGTAGGTTTGTAAGCTCTGCTCGCCCAAAGAATAATTTGATACTGAATAGAATTTAGTTTTTCTTTGTATCGATTATTTATAAATTTGTACCATATTTCTGAACCATAAGTAAGAACTGGCCTGATAATTGTTCTATACAAAATTATTATTTTTTTAGTATTTATTCCCCACATCTTTCCACAAAGTGAAAACAGAATATTTTTCATTCTTACGATCCTGCACAAAATGTCGTTGATATGTGGGGTAAAATTAATCTTCTTTTTTATTTTATGATTTGAGAATTTTATACCTAATATCTTAACTTGATCTACAGGGTTTAAAATAATATTCGGCATTTCAATTGGAACTTTAGGTTTATTGTGTAAGTAAAGTAAATTCATTTTCTCTGGGCTTATTGATAATTTATTCCTATTACACGATTGAATCACATAGCATAGAATATATCCGCTTAATATTTTTGAGATCCTCGACAGACTTTCTCCAGCAAATGATAGAAACGTCGTCTGTGTAGCAAATTATTTCTGCATTCGGATGTTTGAAACTCTTCAGCAAGTCGTTTAACAAAATATTCAATAATATTGGGAATAAAGGACCGCATTGAGGGCATCCTTTTGTCAGATTTTTTGTAACATTTGTATCTTCATATGAGAAATTTACCCTTCTTTCACTGCTTAAATAAGATTGTATAATTCCTATTAAATGTCCTTTTAGAACTTACTTCATTCTAGGAAGGAAAAAGAAGTCATTTGGTGCTAAATCAGGCGAGTACGGGGAATGAGGCATTGTCAACATGCTATTTTTAGTAAAAAAATCAAACAGAAAGAGCCCTGTGCGCTGGGGCGTTATCGTGATGAAGCATCCATTCACCCGAGATCCACTTTTCCGGTCTTTCTTCTGTATTGATTCCCGTAAACGGCGTAAAATCGCTAAATACACGTGTTTATTAATTGTTTGCCCTTGTAGGAGGAATTCATAATGCACAAGGCCTTGGTGATCGAAAAAAGTCACCAAGATAACCTTTGTTTTTGACTTAGACATTCTTGCATTTTTCGATTTGGGAGCATTTTTCGGGAGCCACTGGCTCGATTGTCATTTGGTCTCTGGATCATACCCATAGACACAGGTTTCATCACCAGTAATCACCTTTGTGAGAAGTTTAGATCTTCATGGATGTTCAATAGCCAATCTTCGTAGGCATTAACCCTTTCCTCCTTTCCACCTTCCTCCAAGATCCATTGTAAAAAAACGCCGCGCCTTTGCTTCTTTTCTTTAAAAATGCTTATAAAATTCTTATTATTTGAGATATCGAAAAAATATAAATATTTTCTAGTAGTACGAGGTCTCGTGATTATGATGATAATTTATATTATTCGAAAACTCTTTCAAATAATTTTTTTGACATATTCCCCGAACTTTTTGATCATACCTTGTATTTTATTTTGGAATTTGAATTTCAATTTTTTCGCATAATTTTATATTTATATATGTTGAATCCTGTCGACTCAATGTCGAATTGGGGTTAACTTGATATCGGATTGGGGGGTGGTGTCGACTCACTGTGGGAATGCTGTGGACTCTATGTCGAATCCTGTCGAATTGTGTGATTGGGTGGATATGGGATGATTTTGGGGATTGGCGAAGTCTTGGTCGGATGGTAAGAATTTTCCCCAGGGGAAGAACGAACACATCTGGATGGGGTAAAAAAAGACCTTTGCGAGGGAAAATAATGAGATTGGAGGAGGTTGGCCTTTCACATGATGGAGCGTACACTACCTTCGTTGGATCCAATGTTGAGCACACCTAGCTCACAGCACGGTCACCTACCTTCCTAATTACTTCTTGTCCGAAATCATCGTCATCAACTCTCTCGACTTCTCATTGGTTAAGATCCTTCCACGAGCTTTCTGATGATCCGCTATCAATTTTTCATGCTTAAATGTGATTGGTTGTTAATTTGCCATGCTTAAATGTGATTGGCTCAGTACCTCCATTGTCGCCATGATTGCAATCTTCCAGAAAGAAGACGCCCTTTGAACTTAAGTTTTATGGGGGTCCAGGGCAGTGACCTTTACTTCCTGGATGATGCAATCCTGTACTTTGTTCTTTCTCATCTCGCGAGGCCTAAATTTTATTAAACCTTTTGACGATACATTATACATAGATTATGTTGGGGTTACATAATCCTATATACAGATTATCACAGATGCGTCTCCTACATGTAAAGAATTCAAAAAGGGGTAACCTGAATTGAATTCTGTGGAAGAGAAAGTAATTTTGTGGGGAAAATTTAATTGGGGAGCACTGTGAGGCTATATACAAGTGTCAAAAATGAAATAAAAAGGTAAAACGATTTGTGCTGGTGAGAAAAATTGTTGAGTGGTTGAGAGAAAAAAATAGAATGTGGTGCCTATACAATTACTCAGACTTGTTGCACAGAAAGCTACATCAAGGGAATTTTCTGTTAGGGTTTTGGGAAATCAAACATAATAATAATAAAAAGGGAATTTTCTGTTAGGGCTTTAAGAAATCAAAAATAATAATAATAAAAAGATATTTAAAAGAAATAAAAGTGAATTTGCTCTGGTGAAAAAAAAAAGATTAAATTGGTGAAAATAAAAAGGAAAGTTATTATGAAAGTGAATTCGTGCTGGTGAGAAAAAAATTGTTGAGTGGTTGAGAAAAAAAAATCAAAATGGTGCTTATACAATTATTCAGACTTGGTGTATGGAAAACCATATCAAGGGAGTTTTCTGTTAGGGCTTTGGAAAATCAAAAATAATAATAAAAATATAATAAAAGTATAAAGATAATTAAAAGAAATAAAAGTGATTTCACATTGGTGTAAACAATTCTTGAGTGGTTGAGGAAAAAAATGGTGCTTATAAAATTATTCAGACTCGGTGTATGGAAAACTACATCAAGGGAATTTTCTGTTAGGGCTTTAAGAAATCAAAAATAATAATAATAAAAAGATATTTAAAAGAAATAAAAGTGAATTTGCTCTGGTGAAAAAAAAAAGATTAAATTGGTGAAAATAAAAAGGAAAGTTATTATATAAAGGTAAATGTTTTGATTAAGCATTTGGATAAGTTCATAAAATGCGGAAAAAAATGGAGTGAGAGAAAAAAATGTATGTAGAGAAATACAAAAAATATATATCGTAATGGTGAATGTGGGTGAATGTCAGGGCTGTATCTAGGTCACGCGGAGGCACATTCGCTACTAATTTTAATGCTGAGAGGCCCGTGTCTTTTGGGTGGGAAAATGTGTGTTCTCTTGTTGTCGAGGTTGTATATTTTTTTGTCTCCTGTGCGAATTTTATGGGTAGAAACATGATCCTTCCCAAAATTGCGTTTATAGTATGTGTACAGGAGACACGGGAATCTAATTAACCATAAGGGTGTAAATTGTATTAGGTGTAATATTTTTGGTAGGTGTAGTGTTGTCAAAAGTCTTGAGGTTTGTTGTGTTGGGCGTGAGTGCTGGATACGTGTTTGATATGGGTAAATGTAATAAGTTGGTTGTGAGAATTGTGGAAAATAATCGATACGTGTAATTCATAGGAATGATTATGTGGTTTGAGAATTAGGTGTGAATTTGTGTAAAGAATCGAGATATGAATTCATTGTGAATCTGCGTGGTGTTTTGAAATTCTAGGTGTGAATTTGTTAGTGTAAAGAATCGGAAAATTGAATTCATTGTGAATCTGCGTGATGTTTTGAAAATCGAGGTGTGAATTCATTGTGAAAATGCGTGGTGTTTTGAAATGGAGGTGTGAATCTATTGCGATTTTTTTATTTAGGATTCCCAAGCTGTCGGGTTGCGATCTGATATGGTATGAACGACATTCGGTGACAGCCAAGATGGCGAACGTTTTGTAAGTCGGGCGGCCAGAGAGGTCCGTGACCTCAATTGAACTGGAGTCGTCATATTGGAAGGGGGAATGGGAAGCCCATGCAGGGGAACTTCTAAATTCGTCCCTCCCTCGGCTGGTCTGGGGAGATCTAAATGTCCGCTGGGAGTTTTCTCCCAGGGTATCCAGGACGAGAGTTAGAAACGTATGGAAGGCACTACCTATCAGGAAAATGGCTTCCTGTAATTGGTAAAGCATTCGGGGCTGTTGGGCATATAGTCCCAGGTAGATTATTATGAATAGTGGAACGAGGGTGTATGGCATAATAAGAAGGCAGATAATAAATATTAGGTGGAATATGGGGAGTCTGTTCATGTTTTCCAATAATTTCTCAATGAGTGGAGTTCTCTGTGAGTTGTGTTGTAATTCGATTTGTTGTGGCGGACTGGATGGCGGGTTAGTTATAATTGGATCTATCTGTTGAGGGGCGATGTGGTGTATATTGTTATTGGTGATTGGTGTAAATCGGGTTATGGTGAAAATGGTGGGATCTAAATGAATGAAAGGGTGGCTGTCTGTCGGTCTGATTGTCAGTGGCTCTGTTGGAAAAATGTCGGTTGTAAGATGTCTGAAAGAAAATATGTAATTGTTATTGTGCCGTAGATGGTGTGTTTTTGCTGTGGGTGGTGTTATGTATTGGATTTTTCTGTGTATAGTTTAAGTTTGTTTACAAGGACTGTATCAGTATCTCTTTGGAGAGGTTGGTTGGTTTTATTGATACACTTTGTCAACTGGCAGGTTGCACAGGTTTTAACCTTTTGTGCAATGTCTTTTGACATGCCGTGCCAATAATACTGAGCGGAGATGAGTCTCGTCATCTGTGAGATGCCTGGGTGGTGGAATTGGGTGTGTACTGAGTGGAGGAGTTCGTTGGTGAGTGTTTTTGGGATTATTATTTTGGTCACACCTTTGAGGGAAATGGTATGAAGTCCGTTGTGATCAATGGTCAGTTTAGAATCTCCAAATGGGGAAGGCTGATGGCTCTTAATGAGGAGGATGTCTAAGAAGCCACAGAACGTGTTACTAGATAGGAGGTCCGGTTCATATTGTTGTGCTCCTTTTATGTAACGAACCTCATTTTAATAGCTCGACAGCCATAAGCTCCATCGGAATAATCTGCCTGACGGGTTTTTGATCGTCTTCAGCCATTGCAATGCGTGATGGTCAGAAAATATGGTAAATTTTCTGCCCATCAAATAGACACGGAATTTGTCCACACTCTCAAAGATTGCTAGGCATTCTAATTCAGAGATAGAGTAGTTCCGTTCGTGTGAACGCAGGGCACGGCTGAAGTATTGGACTGGATAGGTCTTCCCATCAGGGTGGACCTGTTTGAGAATGCCTGCTATGCCGAGTGTTGAGGCGTCACAGTACACTTGGCATGGCAGACCTTCCTGATAAAGATGTAAGATGGGGTGTGTGGTGAGGCTTTCCTTCAGGCTAGTGAACGCTTTCTGGCATTTTTCATCCCAGACCCACATGACATCCTTTTTGAGAAGGTTGTTAAGTGGCGTCAGAAAGCGGGCGTAGTCCGAAATGAACTTTTTATAAGCGTTCACCGCGCCTAAGATGAATCGCAACGTTTTACGGTTGTGTGGTGATTGGATGGCGTGAATGATGTCTGTGTTGCGTGTGATTGGTGGGGTGGTACAGGCAGTAATTTTGTATCCTAAGAAATTTATGGACTGCTTAAAAAATTCGCATTTTGCGAAGTTGAGTTGTAATTTTTCTGCGTCGCAGAATGCGAAAAATCGGCGCAGATTGTTTTTATGTTCCTCCAACGTGTTGGAGAAAATGATGAAATCATCGAAATAATGGGCCACACAATTAAGTCCGTGCCTCTGTAGGATTTGACTAATGGCTCTTTCGTATATCTGAGGGCTGGTTTTCAGCCTGAAGGGCAATCGAGTGGGCTGGTTTAAGCCCTCGAGCGTGGCAAAGGCTAACAGAGGTCGAGAATCTGGGTGTATCGGCACTTGCCAATATGCGGCGGATACGTCGGCAGTCGAGAAATACTTGGCCCGTGCGAGATGGTCGAGTATATCCTCGATCCTTGGGAGCGGATGACAATCGGAGCTGATAAGCTCGTTCACCTTCCTATAGTCAAAACAAAACCTTTGTGGTCTTGTCGCGTTTGGTGACGAGAGTGGCTGGGCTTGAGAAAGGTGAAAACGATTGTTCTTTAATGCCGTTTTCCAGCATTTGTTGGATCTGACTGCGGATTTCCTGTTGGTCGCATAACGGAACACGATATGGGCGCATGGTGATGATTTTGTGGGAGTTGGTGAGTATTTTTACCGGTGGAATATTCAGACATGCTACGGCGAATTTATTCTGTGTAACTATGTGGTTGTACCGGTGTAAAAGTGTGGCAAAGTAAGATGGGTAGTGAGGACTTTGTGTCTCGATGTCGCATGTGTCTGGGAGGTGTTTCTGTTGTGTTTTGGTGTGAGTTTCGCGATTGTTGTGATGTACACGCGTGTGACGGTGGCGTAGGAATGTGTGTTCACGGGTGTACCTAATGTGAGGGTCAGGGTCGTCCAGTTGGATTGACAATGTTTGGTCATTTTTGTGGTGAGTTTGGGCCATTGTGGTCTTATGTATTGCGGGTTTATAATAAGGACAATTGGCCTTGGTGGAAAAATAGTGTGCGTGACGTGATCTAGATAGGCATGATGGCAAATGGTTTTGACCGATGGATGCGCGTATTGGGTGCCGTGTGCGGAAGGCTTTTGTGCCATGTGAGCCCTTTGTGACTCCGCTTGGCATTCCTAATAGGCGCATTCATTTGGTACGTAAGAAAAATGGTAGGTGGTAGGGTTCAATGGGGCGGCGAATTGGAACATGGTGCCTGGGTTAAAATCTATTGCAATTTTAAAGTTGCGGAGGGTATTTATACCGAGAATTCCAAATGGTAGAGGTGCTTCCACCGCATGTAAATTCTCGTTTCTGGTTATTTTGCTTATTGTCAGGGGAAGGGTTATTTGACCTAAGGTCGGTAAGGGCCGTTTATGGCCTGAAGGTCTATGGGCTGTTTTTTAAATTGCAGTTGAGGGAGGTAATATTTTAACTTTTTATATAGATTATGGGGCACACTATGTTTAAACTCGTGCCCGTGTCAATAAGGAAAGGGGGTGATAGTTCATGGGTGAGGGAAAGTTTTATCGTCAGCTTGCTGACGAAAAGTCGAGGCATTCCTACCAGGGTGGCTGGCTGGCGGAAGGCTGGGGCGTCTCGGGCGGCTTGGGCTTGGTCTTGTGGATGTTGTGTGGGGCGCACTGCCCGCGCGCTCGCGTGTGGAGCTAGTTTGTGGCGGCACTCAGAGTGCCAGTGATAAGTGCCGCAGAATTTCAAGTTCGATGGCGGTGCAGGTGCAGTCCACGCACCTGTTTTCCTTGGTGTGCTGGTGTATGGGTCCGATATGTTGTGCAGCTGTTCCTCGTGGTGACGCGGAGTTGGTGCGCTGGTTCCGCGGATCCGGTGCACCAGTTGGAACCACTCTCGCAGGTTCTCAGGCGGTACCACTCAGACAAGGCGCTGGTCGGAGAGCGGCATTCCCTCCGTCAGCTTCTCGAGGATTACCTCCTGTGGGAGACCAAGTTGCATGCCCAGCGCTGTCTTTCCTCGGTAGTACTCCTCCAGGCTTGCCTGCTTAGCAAGCTTCAGGACGAATAAATTGGCGAAGGACGCCTCGTTGGATTCCGAATAGAGGTCCAGTAAGGTTTGTCTCACCTGGAAGTAGGCCTGGGTGTCCAACCGGAGTTTCCTGAAGAGCTCCAGGGGTTGGCGCGTCAAGTAGCGAGGCAA
The DNA here is from genome assembly GCA_030710605.1 of Cordylochernes scorpioides. NCBI lineage: Eukaryota > Metazoa > Arthropoda > Arachnida > Pseudoscorpiones > Chernetidae > Cordylochernes > Cordylochernes scorpioides. The sequence continues at coordinate 90,274,307 of CP092886.1, read as the reverse complement.
CCTGAGCAACTTTTAGGGGTGGTCACGAGGGCTCCATCCATCTTCCGGTTGTAGGCCTGGAAGAATTGGCGGGCGGCGCAGGATCCATCGAAGGGAAGGATATCCACTTCCGCGTGTTATGCCGTTCTCAGCTCTGCCAAGAGGGCGGTCACCTGCAGTATAACCTCCGCCAGGGTCCGTGTCGGTTCTATTTCGGCCACGGAAGCTGCCTCTCCATTCTCCTCTTTCGCGTATTTTCCTTGCTCGCCGCGCACGGCCAAGTGCGCCAATTGCTCAACCAAGGGTCTCTCTGCCGACCACGAGCCAAGATCAATGTCTTGCCTAACTGCCAGAGCTAGAGCTGAAAAGTTCTAGTCCTCCCGCCTTCTTCCTGCCTCCTGACCTCCGCGGACCCAATCCGGCCTAACCTGCTTCTTCCCTAAAGGTGATCTTGTCCCTAGCCTCTCCAGCCTGGTCATAGTGGTTTTATATATTCCGCTTTACGCGGCCATTGGGGCTCAAAAATAATTTTATTTTGGTTAGCAGCCCGTAAATAAAGATATTTTTTCTGCAGGTATTTCAGTCTTTGTTACTATTTATTTATTGTTGAATCCCAATATGCACACATTAAGTAGTGGTTAAACAACTAATATTAGGTCAATTTTTTTAAATTTATCACACAAACATACACACGCATATATATATACTCTTATATATATTGTTGCACCAGGTTGCATCTTTGCAGGGTCGTCGACCTTGGTTTCTTCCTTCTTGGTGTTATACACGTTTCCCGAGCGGGTTTTCATAGTCAAAGCAAATAAATAAAAGTAAATAAATTAAATAAAATTAAATAAAAAAATTACCTTTTAAAGTTCTTGCGTTTATTTATTCTTGTCTTCCTCGTAGGTCGCGATCCGCAGTCTTTGTCTAGGTCCTCTCTCGCTCCAATAAGTAATAAAGATATATGAACAATAAAATATTATAAAAGGAATGAAACTATAAAAAAGAATGATGATATTCTAAATAATCTGCTTTTTAAATAAAAATAAATAAATATATAATTTATATTATAAATATATTAAATATAATATAAATAATTTTTAAAATTCGCGCATTAATCATGATGCAACACTATATATATATATATATATTAATTGATAGGCATATATTTTGGGGTCAAAAATAGAATAAAACATTTATTTATTATAAAAATTCGATATTTCGGAAATGTGTTATTTTATATATAGGATTTTATTTTTAATTAGACATTTTAAATTTATATTTCGACATTTTTCCTTTTAATTTAGACACTTTCCTTTTTATTTATACATTTTCAATTTTAATTTAGATATTTTTTATTTCAATTTAGACATTTTTCATTTCAATCTAGACACATAAAATATTTTATATAATCCTTATTTAGGACACTTTAAAACACAACTATGACAACACTAAATATAATACTAAAATATCGTCGTCTTATTTCAACTAATTTGAAAAAAATTGAGCTTCGAATGAGGCAATATCAAAAAGAAAAGAGGAAACTTTAGTCAAGTTGGTATGCTTACAAGGCGAAACTATGCAAAAGATTTTAAGTTATTGAAAATCAATTATAGTTCTGCTATGCAAAATTATATAAAATAAGGCTAATTGAAATTAATAAGGAAAGGAGGATTTAGACTGAAAAAATCATTAAGCAATTTAAAATTTATTTTGAAAGTATATACAAAATAATTGTAGTGTCTTTGTCTTAGATTTGAAAAAGAAGAAAGACAATACAAGGTCCCGATGGCTTAACCTGAACTAAACGTTCCTAGCTTTACAGTAATGCTGGAAACTGATTTGAAAATTATAAATTGGTAAATCAATACCTTTGTTGCAGGGATCAGTAGAAGTGTCACAACGTTGGATGACGAGGCCTAAGTTAGTAAACAGTGATGAAGAATTAATACTTATTGAAAGAAATATTTATTTAAAAAATCACACAAATTAATATCAATACAAATGTTATTCAAAAAGCAATTATTAAAATTTATGAAGGGATAGTTCCTTTTCTGGCCCGTCAAAACCAAACGTTAGGTCGAAAACAGCCTTTGTTTACCGGAACTTTTAGGGCTAATTCTTTGTTCTTGCTCGCGCATGCGCGGGCGGCGGCAGCCGGCCGTGTTGCCACTGTTCGTTGGTCCAAAAAAGTACCTATTTTCGCGTCACTCTCCCACCTTGACCTTTTGAACTTTGCTATAAGGTCATTACTAATTTAAAAAAAAAACAAAGAAGGAATTATATCAAATCTAACAGAATGTTTCATGATTAAATTTTCTCTCAAACTTCAATTAAACCTAATCGGTAACTTGACTTCTCTTCCAGAACGCGTGTAAACTTTCCCTACTTTTACTGGAGTAGTTTTCTCTTGCGCAGACGTGGACTCCACACCGGATGTTTTCTCCCTGACGATCTCATCCTCTGCTGGCTTAAGCTCCCCGTCGCCTTGCTCTACGTCCTCAGATGGTACTTCAAGTGGGAACAATCGTTGCACTGCACGCTTCATGAATCCAGACTTAGTCTTAACTTCCACAAGTCTTCGCACATTGTCAGTTCCAGGAAACACCTTCGTAATCTTTCCCATAGGCCAGTTTATTTGCTTCCTGTTTTCAACCTCCACAAGGACGATATCTCCAACTTTTAACTGTCGTTGTTTCTTGCGATTGTCGTGATGCACCAACAATCCTAGGTACTCGCTTCTGAACCTCTTTCGGAAATCCTTCAGGAGTCGTTTGCGTTTCTCATAGCTCTTCCCAAAGTTACACCTGAATTCATTTAGATCAATCTCTCCTTCAGCTCTTGGCTCTCGAAGAAACATATCTGGGGTTAATGGCACAAGGTCATCATTGTCCTCAGCAATGTAGGTGAGTGGTCGCGCGTTGATAACTCGTTCACAGTTTTCGAGGATCGTCACCATTTCTTCGTAGTTGACAACACGTTTTCCCAGCAATCTTCGAAGCAGCTTTTTGGTGAGTCCAACAATTCTCTCGATCCAACCTCCCCACCACGGTGCTGCTGGAGGATTTAGCTTCCATTTCACTCCAAAATTAACTCGATAAAGCTCGTTCCGGAGTCCAACTAGATTCGTCCCATTATCTGAGTAGATGACTGCAGGGCAACCTCGTCTTGCCACGAACCTCTCTACTGCTCCCACCAATGCTTCCGTCGATAAGGAAGTCACCAGTTCGAGGTGGACCGCACGGTATACGCCACAGGTGAAGATGACGAACCAAACCTTCTGTCCATCTTCCAGATATAAAGGTCCTCCGAGGTCAATTCCTGTCACCTCAAAAACCACAACATCTCGTACGCGATGTTGAGGCAACGATGCCTCTGGTACGTCGACTCGCTTGGTTTCAAATCGTCGACAGCGAGGACATTTATGAATTACATGACGAACTAGTTGTCGAGCTTTTGGAATCCAGAACTTCTCTCTTAGTACTGATCGCAGCGTCTGGGCTCCACAGTGGTACATCTTCTCATGGACTGATTTCACAATTAGCTCTGTGACCGGATGATTTGTTGGGATCAAAATTGGCAATCGGAACAGTTCATCGTCATTTCGATTCACTATCCTCGTTTTCACTCTCCATAATCCTTCTTTATCTTGGAACGCGTGTAGCTGCTTCATCTTGGGATCTTCCTCACCGATCGATTCACTCTGTATTATCTTAATTAGGGACTTTTCAGCACTGTCTAGCTCCTCTTGTGAGATGACATCTCTTTTGTATTCAGAGGGCTTGAAACGTAACATCCACGCGATTACTCTCAGTATTTGTGTTAGAGTCACTTCACGTTTTCCCTCGTATAGATTCAGATACCATGGATTCTCCTTGGGCTTTTTGGCTACAAATCCAACCACCACAGTCTTCCTCCTCTCTTCTTCAATGGCTTCCAGATCATACTGTACTCTTGATACTGGCCAGTCTTCTTTCTTTTCCTGAAGCCATTTTGGTCCCTCCCACCATCCGGATTTTATGAATTTCGATGGGGATTCACCACGGGATGGAAGATCTGCTGGATTGTGTTCCCCTGCGACATGGTTCCAATCTTCATTCTTCGTAAGTGTTGTGATCTCCTTGACACGGTTGGAAACGAACTGAGCCCAATTCTCTTGTTGTTGTATCCAGTATAGGGCAGGACTGGAGTCTGTCCAACATTGAATCTTCTCCGGACTTTCTTCTAAATTTTCCAGAACATGCTCCAACAGTCGTGCTCCAATCAAACAGGCTAATAGTTCCAGTCGTGGAATCGTGATCCTCTTAATAGTTGCCAGTCGATTCCTTGCTTCAACGAATCGCACAACTATGACTGACGCATTCTCTATTCGCATGAAGATCACCGTTGCGTACGCTATAGCTGAAGCGTCACAAAACACGTGCAATGTTGTTCTTCCTTTAATAGGTAAGATCCATCGAGGTATCTTGATCTGATCCAATTCTAAAGCTTGCTTCCTCCATTTTATGAACTCGACCCGTCTGTCTTCGTTCAACGGTTCATCCCATGATTTATTCTCCTTCCAAGCATCTTGAACCATCTTCTTAATATTGATTGTAGCTGGACAGGTAAATTGAATCGGATCAAAAATGCGATGGCAGGCTGACAAGATACTTCTCTTTGTGATTGATTTTTCTTCATCTATATTTTTCAATGACTGCACATTAATGGCAATAGTGTCAGTCTGAAGGTGCCATTTCATACCCAAAATAGAGGCTGGATCTTGTTCTGTCATTCCAGGTTCATTCCACATCCAGTCTCGTAACTCAAATTTGGCTTGCATCATGATGTCGGAGGATTCCTTGCTAAATTTTTTGACATCATGTGTAGATGACAAACTAAGAATGCAGTTGTCGACGTAAAAACTTCGGGCAAGAAGTTCTGCGCACCTATTATCTTGAAACTGCGGCAGGCTCAAATGATACTTAATGGTTGCAGCTAGTAGAAAAGGACTTGAGGTAAGGCCAAAGACTACTCGGCAATGCCTGTAAAATTTTAGTGTCTTCTGGTCCTTTTTCCACCAAAGGAACCGAAGGAATTCACGATCTTCTTCTCGAACCTGAATCTGGAGAAAAGCTTTTCGTATGTCTGCAATGATGCCATACTTTCCAAGTCTAAACCGCAAGAGCAAATCAGGAATGAGCTCAATCAGGTTGTCTCATTTTTCCAGACATTGATTTAATGAAGGGACCCCCTTTTTCTTGCAATTTGCGTCGAATACTGGACGAATAGGAGTGGTGTGACTATCCTTGAGCACTGGGCGATGAGGGAGATAATTGCACTCCTCCCATTTATCCTCAACTTCCTCGATGATTTTCTCTTTTTCCCACTCCTCAAAAATAGTACCATACTTCTCATACAGCATCTTGCCCTGGACATTCCTTGTTGTAGTCAGCAATCTATTTTCTGTAGTTTGGCGATTGACTGGAACTGGTGGATGTCCAGCTATCCATGGTAGTGACACGATGTACCTTCCGCTTTCGTCTCGTTTCACAGTCTCCTTGAAATGAGTGTTGGAGGCTTCTATTAAATCTTTCCTAGATTTTGTTTCTGCTGCATCCATGATACCAAGCACATCTAATTTCCATAAATCCTGTACGTCAAAACTATTAACGTTAAGTGAAGTCACGATCAGGCATGATTCTTCCATGTCGTTCCCTATTGCTGGTCCCATTACTGTCCACCCCAGCTTGGTTTCTGTCGCCACAACTCCACTTTGCAATATTTGCATTCTGCCTGTCAGAATGCTGCTGAGCAAGTCCGAACCAATTAACATGTGGATCGGTTTCTCTTCGCCTTGGTATATGTCAGTAAAGTTGATCCCTCGAGCTTTTAACTCATTGAGTATAGTATGATCCTGTACTTGACTGATGTGTCCGCAAATTACTTCCTGATCCAAGAATTTGAGATCATCCATGTATTCGTTGTTGAGGCTGGAAACATTTACTTTGTACACATTGTGCTTCTTTTGACGAATTTCTCCGCCTCCAAACAGATTGTGGGTAAGTGTAACTTGCTGCACTCTTTTTAGGCCCAGTGCGTCCACCATTCTCTTTGAAATATAGGACCGCTGGGATCCACAGTCAAGCAACACTCGAACATTATGCTTCCCCTTTGGTCCGCTTATCTTGACTATCAGAGTTTGTAGATAGACTCCTCCCACGGTAGCGTTGTTTAAAGTTGTTGACGTGAATTGATTGGCGGTCTCTTGCTTTGTTGCAGGACTTTCCCCTGAATCCTTTAGTTCCGCTTTTTGGAGATGAGAAGTCTTCTGGGCTTCCAAAGTAGGACACATAATGGCGTAATGCTTCCCTCCGCAGACAGGACAACGTGGCTTAATCCGGCATTTCTTGAATCCGTGGCCAGGAAGCAGGCACCAAAAACAAACATTCTTCCCTTTAGCCTTATCTTTCTTCTCTGGTAGATGCATCCGCTGTCCACTGTAGCATTCTTGACTCGGGTGACCATTCCCACAAAAGATGCAGTTGTTTCGCATCTGAGTGGTGTTGGTGATCTGAGTGGTGTTGGCGAGGTCAGTAGCCGCTGGCATTTTACTTCCAGTATTCTTCTTAGAAAGAGATTTCCTGTTTGATCGATCATCGTATCTTGATTGTTGTCGATCTTGAACGCTGCTTTGGCCATATTCACTCGACTCTCGCCCTTCACCTCTGTCTTCAAAAACGTCATGAGTTGTGTCAACTTATCCTGTACTCCTCTTCCGCTCACCGTATATTGACTTCGTTCCCATACTCTCAGGGTGTCCTCTGGTAGCGCTGATTCGACGAGTGGGTACAGCATAGCCGCAAACTTGTCACGAGCGACGCCCAATGTTTCTAATGCTCGCAGTTGTGTCTCCAGTTTATCGTAAAGCTTCACTACAGACATCTTACCTTCGGCTCTCACATTCTGAAGCACATTCTGAAGCAGGTAACGTACATAAATCTCAACAAGCATTTCATCCTCTCCAAAACGTGATTTGATATACTCGATGACTTTAGGGTAGTTGTCGGCACTCGGTGGAAAACTTTCGACTGCTTCTCTTGCCTCGGAGTTCTCGGCAGTGGCTTGAAAGAGATACTGAAACTTAGTTTCTGGAGGCATCTGTGGATCCCGATCAATCGTGCTGAACTGACTCCAGAATGTAATCCATTCTCTTGGTTCTCCCCCAAACTTCTTGAACTCCAGCTTCGGTAGTCGATAGTTCATTGCTGCTGTTCCGCTGATTGTACTAGTACTAACGTCATCCTCTTCCGCAAGAGCCTCGTAATCAGTCATAATGTTACTGAAATTATCTTCATACTCACAAACGGATTCGTACTCAGCAGTGAAAATGTCTTCAGACGCTGATTCTCGTAGCAGAGCTTCTTCCATCCTCATGTTCAATATTAAAAGCTTTTCATGGTGGGTCTGGAGTCGGTGGAGGATTTTCTCTACATCTGCTTTCTTGACTTCCTTCTTCTTGATCTCTGTTTCGAGCTCATTGAACGCCTTGGTGAACATTGCACGCACTGGCGTCCTAAGCTTTTTCAGTTCAGCACTACTAACTGGTTGGTCAGCCATCCTGAGAAGTAATCACTGGTTCAAAGTTGCACCTTTGTGTAATCAGTAATTCTTCAATCTTTATCCTGTCGACTGCGCCAAAATGTTGTCTTTGTCTTAGATTTGAAAAAGAAGAAAGACAATACAAGGTCCCGATGGCTTAACCTGAACTAAACGTTCCTAGCTTTACAGTAATGCTGGAAACTGATTTGAAAATTATAAATTGGTAAATCAATACCTTTGTTGCAGGGATCAGTAGAAGTGTCACAACGTTGGATGACGAGGCCTAAGTTAGTAAACAGTAATGAAGAATTAATACTTATTGAAAGAAATATTTATTTAAAAACTCACACAAATTAATATCAATACAAATGTTATTCAAAAAGCAATTATTAAAATTTATGAAGGGATAGTTCCTTTTCTGGCCTGTCAAAACCAAACGTTAGGTCGAAAACAGCCTTTGTTTACCGGAACTTTTAGGGCTAATTCTTTGTTCTTGCTCGCGCATGCGCGGGCGGCGGCAGCCGGCCGTGTTGCCACTGTTCGTTGGTCCAAAAAAGTACCTATTTTCGCGTCATGTAGCATAACTTTAAAAAATTAAGATATGATTTGATAAATTTTTAATCTGCATGAGTCGCAAACAACCATAATTAATGCAATAAAGGAGTTTCAAATAACTCTGAAAAGTCATCTATTGAGTTGATCAACATAATATGCAAGCGAAAAAGAAAAGAAGCTGCGGAATTGTTTATTAATAACTCGACTAATTTAAAAATTATGTCAAACCTCGCTATTTCCATTTCAAACCCTTCTTTCTTATAATAAAAACCATATTCAATATTTTTTAGTTGTTTTAAAATGCTCCTAAATAAGGAATATATAGAAAAGTCCATGTGTGGAATAATGGAGATCCATTTCTGGACTTCAGGCTCGGGTGACTGTAAACAAACAAGCCCCTGCGGCGCCAGCCGCCAACAAAGGAACAGAACACGGCCTGGTCTGCTATCGCCCAGTTGGGTGTTTTCCTCTGTCCTCTTAAGATGTATTGAATAAAGTTAGTTTGAAGGAGACTTTTACCCTCTCCTTTCTGCTATTTAGTGATCTGATTTAAATTCTTGCAACAGTCCACAAAAGAATCATCACTGCGAATTCTTCTACCGAACTCGCATCAGTGTTTTGTGAAACGATTACCGACATTTCTTCACACCATGTGTCTAAATTAAAATGAAAAATGTCTAAATATGAATTTAAATTGTTCAATTAAAAGTTAAAAACCTATATAAATCCCTATTCTGCTATCTAGAAATAATTTTATTAAGCCATTTCAAATATAATTCCTACTATTCTTCTATTCAAGAAGTTCCCGCAACAACTAAAAAATAAAAAAAATAAAAAAGCTCTGGTTGCGTAAGTGTGCGAGGAAAGGGAAACAATAAAAACCATCTATGAAACAACAAAAATGATCTTATAATGGCGCCCGCAATGTTATCTGTAAATGACAGGCGTGATTTGGAACGCTTTACCAAATATTTATGCTATAAGATGGTGCAAACAATTATCCAATCTAGATTAGGAAAAAAGATCAAGACATTTTCGAAGCCTATCTCTGATCGTACCGATTGGGTAATATTTTAAAATATATATATTTCGTTTCTCTTATATAAAGTCAATTGAGTGCTAAATTTATAATTTTCCAACCCTAAAAAGGTTAAAACTTTCAAATATGTCTGATATTCCATATTTTTAAAATTCCTTCATATATAATCTACGAATAAACGAATTTTATATCAAATAAAAATAATCTTCAAACTAGTTGCAATTAATATATTCAAAATTCTTATGAATATTTTTATATTTGAATTACTTTAAAGACTTTCATAATGATGATATTCAAGCTTGTTCACATCAAAATTTACATCAGATTCAATATATTTTACAATAAAACGCGCTTTATATAATTTTAAAAGCAATTTCTTAACTTTAAGATAATTTCAAAAATGAATAGTCATAATATCAGTTTTATATTTTTTAATTGCGTATATATACACTACAAAAATATATTACTACTATATTTGTACCATCATGTTGTTCAAGAAATTTAATATATATAGTACTATATGTTTTTATATTACAATAAAATGTAATGCCTTTGCCCATATGGATATTGGCACACATTGATTGAAATATCCTTGTATGACTCCAATGTTAATAAAAAATCAATTTGGAAGTTCATCTCACACTTAAGTTTAGTACTGAATAACCTTTTTAATTATTCTAAAATTAGTTTGGTTTACTTTCAAGATTTTTAAAGTTTCTAAAAGCTTTTTATGTTTACTTTATTTAAGGCATTTTAAAATCAACAAGCCCTATTTAAACATTTTAAAATATTTAATACCCTTCTAGGCCATTGTTTTTATTTCAAAATTTGCATCTTTACCTGGCTAAAATCATATTGTTCTTCTACTTGATCAAAAGTACTCTTCTTAAAAGTTCTTGATTCAGTTTATTATGCTTTTATTAGAACTTTGATGTATCTGTGAAATAAGATTCAATCAAAAAATAACTACCTTCCACTGAGTTATGTAATTGGGCAATTATACCAACTAGATATTAGAATTCAAATAGGATATTCAAAGTATAATAGGTTTGATAAAACAAATTAATGATATTTAAATTTCCAACCTATTTCATTTAAAAATCCAATTAACAAAATATTCACACCACATGCCTCACCTGATGAAATATCTCTTTTAGTTGGTCCACCTTTTGTTGGTTTGTTCGAAGGTTTGGAATTGGAAATGACTAGAGTTCTTGACAATGCAGTAACATGAGTCATGTTGATCTTGATATGTAAACTATTTTCATTGAATTGTGAACAACAATCCATCCAAAACTTTACTTTTTGGGTTCTTCATGTTAATATATATATATATGAAAAAAGAAAAAGGCATCTCCTTATCGTGCAACTGAAAGTTGCTGATGGCTGAGCGCCATCTATCGGAATAAATATCAACTATTCTCGTTGATTTTTTTATTCCATAATTGGCCAAATACCCATTCTTGATTAATCAAGAAAAGCTAACCACGGACGCGTTTCGGGCTGTTGGCCCTCATCAGCGTGGTGCAAGCTGTACCTCAAAGGCCAAAAAAATTGGTCATTAAGGCATCCTGAAAAATCATGAAACGGGTAGTTAAGGCCAGAATTGCGTGAGGACTCTACACAATGTGAAAAAATAGTACAAATGTAACATTGTACTGGGATAAGGTGCATAAATCATGAAAAAAGAAAAAGGCATCTCCTTATCGTGCAACTGAAAGTTGCTGATGGCTGAGCGCCATCTATCGGAATAAATATCAACTATTCTCGTTGATTTTTTTATTCCATAATTGGCCAAATACCCATTCTTGATTAATCAAGAAAAGCTAACCACGGACGCGTTTCGGGCTGTTGGCCCTCATCAGCGTGGTGCAAGCTGTACCTCAAAGGCCAAAAAAATTGGTCATTAAGGCATCCTGAAAAATCATGAAACGGGTAGTTAAGGCCAGAATTGCGTGAGGACTCTACACAATGTGAAAAAATAGTACAAATGTAACATTGTACTGGGATAAGGTGCATAAATCATGAAAAAAGAAAAAGGCATCTCCTTATCGTGCAACTGAAAGTTGCTGATGGCTGAGCGCCATACATTTGTACTATTTTTTCACATTGTGTAGAGTCCTCACGCAATTCTGGCCTTAACTACCCGTTTCATGATTTTTCAGGATGCCTTAATGACCAATTTTTTTGGCCTTTGAGGTACAGCTTGCACCACGCTGATGAGGGCCAACAGCCCGAAACGCGTCTGTGGTTAGCTTTTCTTGATTAATCAAGAATGGGTATTTGGCCAATTATGGAATAAAAAAATCAACGAGAATAGTTGATATTTATTCCGATAGATGGCGCTCAGCCATCAGCAACTTTCAGTTGCACGATAAGGAGATGCCTTTTTCTTTTTTCATGATTTATGCATACTATTTTTTCACATTGTGTAGAGTCCTCACGCAATTCTGGCCTTAACTACCCGTTTCATGATTTTTCAGGATGCCTTAATGACCAATTTTTTTGGCCTTTGAGGTACAGCTTGCACCACGCTGATGAGGGCCAACAGCCCGAAACGCGTCCGTGGTTAGCTTTTCTTGATTAATCAAGAATGGGTATTTGGCCAATTATGGAATAAAAAAATCAACGAGAATAGTTGATATTTATTCCGATAGATGGCGCTCAGCCATCAGCAACTTTCAGTTGCACGATAAGGAGATGCCTTTTTCTTTTTTCATGATTTATGCACCTTATCCCAGTACAATGTTACATTTGTACTATTTTTTCATATATATATATATGCAGTAAAACCCCTTTATAGTGAACCCCAATGGGACAGAGCTTTTGGTTCATTATAGCCACAGTTTGGCTATTTTTTTTTTACTTTTCAAAATTTTTAGACCATATAATTAAAGGACAGCCATACACACTGGAAGAGGCTGCCTCCTAATAGTGGTCACTTTGTTATAATTCCCATAATTGACCAATTTCCTTATATTAATACTGAAAAATAAAGAAATTATTTGATGATAAGTTATTCTTATCATTAACATACATATACCTCTATGTCTAATTTCAAAATCAAGACAAATCCTAGGCAAAGTTTTATTAAATATATATTCAAAGATACAAAATGATTTTAAAACATCTTTATCACATTATATAATATAATGTTTACTTGAAAATATGGCTCTAATACCTTGATGCATTACACCTTTCAAATAAAGTTAATGTGTTTTTCTTCCATTTCATGTGTGTGTGTTTCCACATATTATTCTTAAATCTAGATTTTCTTTTGTTTTGAACCTGTCATGCAAACCATTGCTGGCTTTAAAATCGCCATAGTTCGTGGCATAAAAAAAAAAAGTTGCATCACAGGCCCATTTATTTGGACTTTTTTTTTTAGCCCTAACATGTACAATTGCAGCAAAAGTAGAGGTTGATCCCTCTTTGTAAACAATTTTAATAGCCTTCTATTTTACTCTTATATTAGAAAAGTTATATTTTCTTATTTTAACATGTTCTGAAATTTTGCCTGTGTTGTTTCATTTTATGAAGTTTTGAAAATGGCCTTTTGTTTTTTTTATTTTTAAGTAATAATGTTTCTGTTTATAGAATGCCTTTGTTTTCTTTATTTTGGAAGCCATTTGCATTTTTTCTATTACAAATTTGATGGTTGCAAAGATATTCGACTTAATAAAAAGTATAATGTGTAAAAATTTATACAACATACAGCAAAAATAGAATGTAAATGAAAACAAACAATGCCGCTAAATTTATCGTTTTGAAATCGGGATCTGCGAGCTGAAACATGCTCAAAATTTTGTTGTTTTATTTTTTTTAATAACAATTTTAAGTTCGTTATAAGCATAGTATTTTAAATAGATATTATTATTTTGGGACCTAAAATCGGTTCGTTATAGAGGTAGTACGTTATATTAAAAATTGCAAAGTTCGGTATAACGATGGTATTTTCAAAGGAATTGAATAGGGAATCACCTTAGGTTTGTTATAAGGAAAGGTTCGTTATATCCAAGTTTCGTATCAGAGGTTTTACTGTATATATATTTAGAAAAGTAATGCATATTTTGGATTTATAAATATCTTTTTTTATTCTAACACAATATTTCATGGGGCAACTCGCCTCTCTTTTTCGAGGATGTTAATGTTTTTCATGGAATTTGATCTAAAAAAATAAAGGTCACCTATCTAAATAGACGCTAAAACTAATGCCATTTATTGACTGTCTCTACAAACTAGCAGACTAAGGTTGGTGACAAAGCTGCAACACCAGTTTTGGCGAACTAAGAAGTGTCCACCTAGAGACCATGGTTTCGGACTAATGGCCATTGTCAGTCTAGAGCAGACTATATTTCACAAGTTTCACAAGGGATAAAATTAAATCTTCACAATCCCAAAGAGATGTTTAGCTGTTGGAGTGGCTAGGCCAAAATCTAGATGGAAATTTTGCCGTGAGGAAATTGATCTATGAAAATAAAGGTTGCCTCTCCCATCAAAATTGATGCTAAAACTAGATATGAGGCTTACTTTTGGTGTCATATTGATGGGAGAGGTGACCTTCATTTTTATTTATCAATTTCCTCCTTTTGAATAGTCTTAAAATATTATATCTATATTATTTTGAAAAACTTGTCAGAATTTTTTTTTTACAAATTAAGACAATATACAATTTGAATTATAGATTAGAATTATAAGGTACAATACCAAATCAAAATAAATTACATTTGAGTTTTGGTATCAGCATTGTTACCAAAACATTATGTGTAAGAGATAAGGCGCGATTTGGATTATAGATTATAAACACACAGTAATAAGGATAAGGCACAATTTGGATTATAGATTATAAGCACAAGGTAATAAGACCAAATCCAAATAAATAAATTGTGTGTGACATTTCGGTAACAGCGTTGTTACTGAAACGTCACACACAATTTATTTATTTGGATTTGGTTTTATTACCTGGTGTACACAGTAATAAGATTAAATATAAATAAATAGTGTGTAATGTTTCGGTAACAGCATTATTACTGAAATATCACACACTATTTATTTATTTGGATTTGGTCTTGTGATTATGAGTAATTTATATATTAGGATTTTTCTTGTTACCTCAGAAGAATTTTTCATAAAATACTTTAATTAAAAGTTTTTTTCTTATTATTAAAACTATTCTATTTAAATATTTCAAAATTTGAATTTTTGCTAATATATTTTATTGGTTTGTGCAGTTCCATTTAGCTATCCCAGATATCTCAGATATACAGGTAGAGACTCGTCAAACTCTTGCAAACCACATTCCCTGTTTGAATCAAAGTCTCTGTGTGGAAATATCACTTCGAACATTGCAAGAAGATTTGTTTATTCTTGAAACATGGAGCCTCAGTGTAATACAAGATTCAGATCCAAATATTAAAGTATCAAATTATGTGTACCATAATATGGGCCTCCTCCTCAAGTCATTATTAGTCATATCCAGAATTCTACCTGGATATTACCTGGCATTTCCTCAAGAAAATAATTACCTCATCTGCTATCGGCTATATTTTGGAGTTCCACAGGTAAATTTTCAAATTAAATATATATTTGTAATTTTATTTTATAGTTTGGAAATACAGAGGGTGTTTCATTTTTAAATGAATGATTTTAGTGCTTTATTAAGAATAATTTACAATTGTAAAACATTTTTTTATGTATGAGGCTTGACATTTAATAACAACCGTGTATCGATGTTTTTAGAAAATTGTCTTTGTTTTAAAATATTCTATTCAAGACAATTCCAACAGTTTTAACGTCATACCAGAGAGCATCTAGTGTCTTCAGTTTCTAGATCAAAGAGCAGTTTTCAGCAAGCCAAAAACATAAAATTCCATAGGGGTCTAGACTTGGAATTTGGCAGAAATGTACTTAAAGGGATGTATGCAATGCCGATTCATCCCTCTTTTTGTCCAGCTATGTTGAATGTGAGGTATGTGACTCAAGGCTTTATATTGGTACAGACACACATGGTTCTTTGAATCACTTGGATGCAAAAATTGGACCAATTGTCGAATAATGGGTTTAAGACAAGTATTTGTTAGATTTGCAAATTTATCTTGACATTTAGGTTCACCTTCTTTTTAGGAAACTTCCGATTAAAGCAGAAACCTCTAAATTCCATGATGCCCTTTCAGACACTTACATTACTTGACCCAATTCTGAAAAGTGTTTATTTAAGAGTCAGTGTATTAAATGGCGTAGTGTTGGTTTCTATCATTGAGGTATACCCATGCCTCATTCAGTGTAGCAACATTCTTCCATTTTCACCTGCCAGGTACTTTTCATAAGTGCCCCGCTGCAGGACTTGCCTTTCTCGATATGGTGTGGCTTGACAACATAAACTTTATATTTTCAAGCTGATTTTTGCCTGATAATATGGTAAGCGGTAGAAAGTAGTATGTTGGTTATTGTGAAAATTTTCCATTGAGAAGGTGGATTCTCTCTGACAACTATTTGCTTCATCTTTCTTTTGGTTGAATTTAAGGGTTCCTTCAGGCACCAGAACCTTTTTCCTTAATTTCCTAGCAAAATTTTCTTTGTTTTCATCCATTATTTGACTTATTGTGCACTTAGTAATACCAATATTCTCTTCTTTCATCATTTTTATAATTTGGATAAATGACTATATTTCCCAAGTAAGTCTGAAAACATAATCTTTTACAAAATCACTTATAAATTTAGGCATTTAGAATATTTAAAAAAAATTTCATAAAAAAATTAAATGCTTGTTCTTTCAAATATATAAAGCAACATTCAAATCATGCACTTCTTTCAGAAGCTAGAGCATATTGAAAACCATTATTTTAAAAATAGAACACCCTCTGTATATCTTATAAATTCAAATTAATACATTTTTAGATATAGTGAGATTGAATAATAATCAATTATTTAGAATTTCATATACTAAAGCAAATATTGAAAATATTTTTCGGAATATCAATTAATATTGCTTTTTTTAGTCAACAAAAAATTACATTCAATATACTTCTTAAAAAGTGTAGTTCTCTTGATTTTGCACATAAACTTTTGGCATTATTTCATAAATCATGATCAGAGCATAATTTTCATGATGCAAATTTTTAAGAATATGTTTTTCCGATAGGTCTAAAGATTGCTTAAAATAAAATATATACATACTTAATGTCTTATAAGGGAAGGTTTGCTATATTCGGGTTTGTATTAGAGGGGTTTTACTATATATATTATGAGAGAGAGAAATAGGCATATAAAGAGTGAGTGAAAATGGGTTCATATAAAAATGGGCAATAAATGTGTGTTAGAGAGAGAGACAAGGGTCTAGAGCAGGGTTCAGAAACCTGCGGCTTACGAGCAACATGCAGCTCTTCGGATGTGAAGCTGTATATATTGTGGACAAGAAAAAAAATTGTGGCGTTTTAAAAACCTTTTTTTGTAAATTATAATTTTTAACTCTTCCAACTCAAAATATTGTCGACCCCTGGTCTAGAGAATTAAGTTCACCACACCTTTTTGGCCTATAATGAAAATTGCTATATCCATATTCTATAAAAATAAAAGGTTTTTTAATTTGACATTACTTTTATGTTTGTTTCAGTATGATCAACTAGGGGATGACCATATTAAAATTATTGTGGGTCATGTCATGACTCCAGTTGGAACATTGGTCCTCAACCTTGCTTATCGAAGCCACCTGCCAAATAGTCTCAAAACGGATTTATTCAAACCATATTTTCCAACAAACAGAGAACAGAAGTGAGTATTTTCATTTGTTAAATTTTCTAACACTTATTTTTTGACTTGAATTTATTAATTTGATCTTAAAACAAGTTTATTCATCATAACTGAATTCTCCACTTTTTGAACAAGAAAGCAAGATTAGTAATTCCAAAGGGTAATTTGTCAAAATAGTTTTTACAACCCATTAAAATCTTAAAAAGTGATTTATTTCTAGAAGAAAACTGATCAAATAATTAAATTTATGTTCCAAAAATGATACTTTTCCCAATAAAAATACATTTTAAATTTCAATTTGTTTTTAAGCCCAGTACAAAACATTGTTTTGGTGAGGAAAATGAGTCAAAATGCGAGTTTTGGAGAAAAATTAAAGCATTCATGAAATCATACATTAATTTTAGATATGGCCCTCAGGAGTTGCTCTAATTTCATAATATTCTATGAGATGAGACCTGAAATCAATCAAATTTGACAAAAAGTGTTTGAACTGATGAAATGGTAAGGCCAAATTTAAAGAATGAATACAACATAAAGTTGTTGGAGGATGAAATTCAAGCACAAAAAGACCTGGATGACCACCCAGATACAGAACATGATGATCTTCTTATTCTCTCCACATATTATCTTCACTCAATCATATTAGGGTATCAAGCTTATAGAGCTTGAAAATTGTGTGGGTGAGGTAGAAAGCGTCTGCCTTTGTCATTAAGACTGGGAGAACTACTCAGTGGCAGGCCTACATAGGTCCAAAATAAATGGCCGCCTCTGACATAAGAATAGACGCCATGTGCAGCCACCGCTAACATGGAGTACAAACGCTGCTCATACTGTATCCTTGGATCAGGAGCTTTTATGGGGTACTATCAGCAAGCTTTTTTTTAGCGAGCTTGTTACTGCTTCCCCAACTCCTTTTTTATCTGGGCTTGGGTCAGCAAAGGCAGAGAGCTTAATGGTGACAATGAAAAAGGTACCACAACGCCAGTTTTGCCAAATTCAGAAAAGAGCCCTCTGTAATACCATGGTTTAGACTTTACCCTTCCATCAGCGCATGAGCGGCTTTGATTTCTTAAAATATCATGTTTCATTTAGTGAAGAAGCAGAGCTAGTATTCAGTCAGAACACAACAGATTGTTTTAACAATGCATTTTTGGTACATGAATACTATACTTTTACAAATTTGAGTTTGATTTATTTATTTGAAGTTATTTCAATGTCAAGTAAATAGAAGCACCTCTTTAGCAAACCATAATAAAAGAAAATGAGACCTAATCCAAATAATTTATTAGTGTGTGACATTTCGGCAACAACATTGTCACCATCACACAAAAGAATTCATTTAGCAAACCATATAAATTTTTTTCCAACAATTTATGCCCTTCTAAAATTTTTCCATCTTCAATTAAAAATTAACTTGCATAAATAACAATAGACCTTTATATTGATTTTTATCTACTAAAGAATATTCACATCTTTTTGAAATTTGCTTCAATTTTCTTCTTCCTCCTTTTTACATCCACTCAATCATATTAGTTTACCAAGCCTGTAGAGCTTGGTATTTTAGTTGGTTACTACTGGGGATGAGTAGAGTTCATCAATGGATAAGCAAATACTGCCAAGGATGTGGTTTGAGGTGGCAGGTTGAAAATTGCAATTAGTAAATTGTGGGAAAACCTGGCAACCATTCTTGAAAGTCATTGTCTATAGATGACCAGACATATCTGGTAAAATCAAGGACTGCTGTTCCCTTGGGAGGACAAAATTGGTACTTGTTCCGCTTGCTCTGTATCAATCATGTGCAGCAGTAATTTTTATACCTGCTGGCATTAAAGCCTTGATGGTAAAAAGGAGGTATATTTCTGGCCTCAGGGTGGCCAAGAGCTCCACATTTTGCTAGTCTGCAAGTTCATTTCCAGGAATTCAAATATGAGCTGAAAGCCATTTAATTGCAACAGAGCTATTGGCTTGGAGTCAGTTTACAGATTCAGCAATGCTCTTGAGAAATGTACTGGCATGAAAAAAATATTTGAGGGCTCTATATGTCTGCTATTGAGTCAGAGTAGATTATTATTTTGCTTGGTGTATTGAGGTCTATTTTTTTAAAGCCTTATTTATTGCAGCAAGTTCTAATTTATAGTCTGAAAGGTGTTTAGGGTGAGAAAAGGAGATTATTTCAAGAATTTTAACTTTGTAAATAGCAATTCCACTGCTTGACAGTCCAGCTTCAAGTTGGCTACCATCAGTGTAAATTGTGGTGTCAAAGAGGGAGCTATTTTATTCAATGATTTGGAGGTGAAGAGCTTCAAGTAATTCTGGCTGAGTTTCATATTTAGGGGATTGGCTTGAAGAAGAGGTATACAGTTGATTATTTTGAGTTCTGTGTGGATGGTAGAAAGTTTTGTGTTTAATATTTATTGGGATATCTGAAAAATAAGAATTGTAAGCCATATTAAGAGAAGAGCGATGTTTGTCTTTGATTCAGATCCCAATTTCTAAGAAAATTTCTTATGAGGTGTTTTTTGGGAAAAAAATATTTTTAAATATGAATTTTGAGAAAAAAAAAATCCTGAGGTGCAGGGGATGGATGTTATATTTGGGTTCAGAAATGTCATTTTGGAAAAATTCTAGAAACCTCTGCTGATAATTTTAGCTGTGTAGGCTTGAATTCTGTTAATTTAGGTGAATTCTGTTAATTTAGGTTATATTTATTTTACTTACATAGGTCCAGGCTGGGGCAGCGTATTTTAAAATAGGCCTAACAAGTGTGAGTAATTTTGTGAATGAGATATTGGCATTTGCACCCCAGTTTAACCCTTTAGGCGCCAGCCGGCCGATCGGTCGTCAATGACCTTGAGTCAGCTAGCGCCAGTCGGCCGATACACCGGCCGAGGTCACATGATCTCCCCCCTCTACTTCCGCTCCCCATATCGGGCCTCACATTAGGTAATATTACAGCTAAACATTTCTCCTTCCTGTCCAGTCGATTGCTAGATTTTTCTGGTTCTTTTTGTAACCAATATTTTTTTAGTAAAATGTCCTCAGAAAGTGACTCCTGTACTGAGGTTTATGATCTGGATTCAGATTTAGAATCAAGCAGTTCTTCGGACACCAAAATTAATTATTTTCAAGAAGATGAAGTGGATGTTGCTAACCTTCCTTGGGTGAGTGTTTCTCCACCTTCCACGACGCCAAAACCATTTTTATTTGAAGAGAGCTCTGGTCCTCAGCACCTCCCTAGCTCCCTTACCCGTCCTATTGACTATTTCTTCCTCTTTTTTACTACAAGTTTGTTAAAAGATTTGGTCAAATTTACGAATAAATATGCCAAACATTATCTGGAAGAACATTTAAAAGATTTGCCTCCTTCTTCTAGGGCTAGAAAATGGAGCGATACCTCTCTAAATGAGATGCTTGCATTCATTGGCATCATATTTAACATGGGCAACCATAAAAAAATAGGATAAAAGACTTCTGGACAAAGGAAAGATGTTTGCGAACTTCGTGGTTTGGTGAAATAATGACGAGGAACCGTTTTGAACTGCTGTACCGCTTTTTTACAACCTGTGACTCCTATCACATACCAAAGTACACTGATCCCAACTACGACCCCACCATGAAGTTCAATGATCTCATCAAATATATGAACTTCAAATTTTTATTTCATTATAAACCAAAACAATATATAAGCATTGATGAGAGTTTAGTTTGCCTAAAAAACAAAACAAGAATCAGACAATATATGCCGGGAAAGCATCATGGTCGCTTTGGGATCAAGCTCTGGATGGTATGTGAATCCGAGACAGGTTACTGCCTCCAGTTCGAGCCATATAAAGGCAAACTTGGCCAGATCCACAAAAGTCTCTCATATGATGTTCCAATGAAGCTTTTAACCAATTCTAATTTGTTGAACAAGGGGCATCATATTGTGGTAGACAATTTCTTCACGAGCATTGATCTCGCTCGGGATCTGGCCAAGAATGGCACTTACCTGACTGGAACTGTGAGAGCCAATAGAAAAGGATTTCCAGCTGCCATAAAAACTGCCAATTATTCTTCAAATAATATAATTTATTTAAGAAATCAAGAAATTTTGGCAATTGGCTACAAGGAAAAACCTTCTAAACCACCTGTAAGATTCTTGTCCACCTACTGTGATGCAATCTCTGAAGCCAAGCCAAGAAGACCAAACTCTGAGTATCCCCAGGTGAAAAATATTTATGATAAGTATATGGGGGGAGTGGATCTAAATGATATGATGATGTACGTATATATGGATGAGAGAAAAGGCCGAAAATTCCACCGAAAAGTGGTGATAAATATTTTACATCGTGCTCTTCTCAACTCCTACATCATCTATCTTCAACATTGCAAAGATTCTCCCCTGTTGTCTAGACAGAAATTCAATATCTCCGTTATAAATAGCCTGGTGGAAAACATTCAAGAACCTTGCAATCCTTCAACCAGCCAGATTCAAGTCCAGAGTTTGCCTCAAAAAAGAGAAATGAGGTGTGTGGAGTGCAGCACTCCACAAAACCGAAAAAGATCCCGAACTAGTTGCACTGGATGTCATAAAGGCCTTCATGCAATATGCGCCCTGAAACACCCTTGTAAAGTGAATTCTTTTTCTTCAACAAGTTTTCGAATGAATTGTAGTCTGATATCAATATGCTTTGTTTTATATTTTCTACACTATTCTTACAGAAATATATAGCTGACTGATTGTCACAAAATTGAATAGGTTTTCCCACATTAGGTAGTACCTCTATTTCTTTTAATATATTAAAATACCATATGGTTTCTTTTACACTTTCAGTTAAGGCTATAAATTCGGATTCCATAGAACTTAATGCAATACACTTTTGTTTTCTCGATTTCCATGTAAATGGGGTATTATCTAGATATAGTATGTATCCATTTGTAGAATGTCTATTGGTCAAATGACTTCCCCAGTTTGCATCAGAATATGCATTTAAGATGCCTCTATTAACATTTGTTAGGTTTATTTTATAATGTTTTGTCCTAAAGACATAATTCATTAGGTCCACAACGATTTTCCAATGCTGATATGTGTATCCATTACAGAATTGAGCCATTGTTTTTATTGAAAAAGAAATATCTGGTCGGCTTCTATCTGCAAGGAAAGATAAACAACCTATAATTGATCTATATGGGTATTTTCTCGAGTTCAGTTTCAATTAATTTCATCTTCCTCAATTTTTGGTGGTAACCAGCACCCTGTTTTAAAAGGTAAATTTACCAATGTCTTAGGTAGATCTGTAAAACTAGTTATTAGTCTGTTTATATATGTTTCTTGATGTAAGTATATGCCCTTGTCTGTAGTTTCAAAGTTAACTCCTAACAGATATTTGACCTTTCCTAATTCCTCTATATCTAACTTTTCTTTGATAATTTGAATAGTTTTTCCAATTACAGATGTTTCTATTCCAAATAACAAGATATCATCAACATATACTATCAGGATAACACTATTATTCATTTTATATATACAGTTGCACCATTTAATGGTCTCAAATCCTATTGAATTCAAAATTGAATCCAATTCTTTATTCCATTCTCTTCCACTCTGATGTAACCCATAAATAGTATTTTCTAAAAGACAAACTTTATCTTCACTACCTTTTATTTTGAATCCATCAGGTTGTTGCATGTAAATTTTTTCTTTCAAATTTCCATAAAGATAGGCTGATTTAACATCTAACTGGACATGCTTCAATCTTAGCAAAGATACTAATATTATAAACAGGAATCTAATTATTGAAAAATATACAACTGGTGAAAAAATGTCAGTGTAATCTATTCCATATTTCTGTCTATAACCTTGTGCCACAAACCTAGCTTTATATCTTTTTATATTATTTTTATTATCCCTTTTTACACTATATATCCATTTATTACCTAATATTTAAACACCTCGAGGTGGGGGATCTACTAATTTCCATACTTTCCTAACTTTCATCACCTTAAGTTGATCCTCCATTGCTTTAATCCAATTCCTTTTTTCCTGTGTGTGTGATTGTTGTACATCATTAAAGTTTTTGGAAGTTCTACATTATAGATTTCCTCACGAAAAACACTTTCGTACAAATGATCTTCTAAACAGTTTGTTTCTATTTTAACTTCATTTTCCTCACTTATATCTGTTTTTTGTGGTCTAAATGAAAACATTTTAGAATTAAATTCAAGCTTTTGTGTTTCGCAATATTTTATGTACATCATTAAATGATCTTAATTTTTGATCACTAGAAGGTGGATAATAGAATACATCTACTCGTGGTCCTGTCTTTCTAGGTACTTCTATTATTTTCCATTTAATTATGTCTATTGGGGTAAGTGTATGTAAATTATGGTTATCACTATCATTATTTTCATAAGGGTAGTTATCATCCTGTGGAAAAAAACATTGTACTCTAGAAGCAGTACCAAATAAAGTATCTACACCTTTCTTAGCTTCATCAATATATAGATGAATGGTTTCTATTACTTTTCTATCTGCTGGTAACTAAATTATATAACCTTTTGTTTTGGTTGCATAACCTACCATTATGCCTGAATTGGCCTTAGGTTGTAATTTATTTCTTTTTATTTTAGGGACATGTACATAAGCTAATGAGTCAAAAATTTTAAAATGTCTTACAGATGGTTTATGTCCTAACCATGATTCCATTGGACTTACTCCTTTCGTTAGAGCATATTCACATCTATTTTTAGTATATACAAAGATATTTAGGGCTTCTGCCCAGAATCTGGGTTGTAACCCACTATCTAAAAGCATTGCTCGAACACCTTCAATAGCAGTTTGATTAAACCTTTCAGCAATTCCATTTTGTTCAGGACTATAAGTTGATGTTCTTTCTATTTTAATTCTCAAACTTACTAGAAAATTTTCAAATTCTTTGTTACAGAATTCAAATCCATTATCTGTCCTAATACAACAACAACAACAACAAAAAAGCCTTTATTTAGGGTCACTGACCCTATACAGGATTCACCAGAGGTATGCATAAGAACAAAGCAGTGAGACAAAGGAAATAACGATATATACAGAGTAAAAAGAAAAAAAACAAGAAAAGGAAAAAAAAATAATAATAAGAAAGAGGGAAGCAAGAAATCAACACAAAAAGAGTAGCTGTAAGAAAGTGAGGAGTGAGTATCACTTGGGCTTCTTCTGAGATATGGACTTGTGGAAACC
Organism: Cordylochernes scorpioides; assembly: GCA_030710605.1. Classification (NCBI taxonomy): domain Eukaryota; kingdom Metazoa; phylum Arthropoda; class Arachnida; order Pseudoscorpiones; family Chernetidae; genus Cordylochernes; species Cordylochernes scorpioides. Next base: position 90,250,194 of record CP092886.1, on the reverse strand, counting down.
ATAAAACGCCGTAGCAATATACTTATTCTGGGTCATATTGTCAATTATTGATGGAAGTGAAGCACAGAGTTGCCCAGTTTTGAGCATGAGGGTTCTTCTTTCAGAGCAGGGCAATCAAAAATATAGTGAGTGATTTCATTTTTTAGTTTTGAATTACAGAAGGTACAAGTCGGGTCCTCACCGCAGAGCATCTTGGTGTGGTTTTCTCTAAAAAAACTTGAAAGTATTCTAACTTGTGCGAGTAGTCTTACAACCGGGAAAGGAAAATCTAAAAGGTATCCCTCCGTCATGAAAGATATGTGAATGTCTTTGTAGTGAGAGTATAGCTTAGATTTATCCATTCTTGTAAGGTCGTTTTGTATAGATTGGTCTGCCGCTGTTTTTAAGAGCCCTGTAATCGCGCTCCTCAGCGTTTCAGGGTCATCACAGGAAACAAGTGCAGGGGATCCATTATTGTTAAGCAGATTGGTGAGCTTTTTAATGAAACCGATGGGTGTGCCCGAAGCATTAGACAGTTCCCGTGTTCTATTAAAACATATACGTGGCAATCTGTCACCGCTCATATTCAACACCCGCAGCCAATACTTCAGGGTTAATTTTAAGGCTATTACACTCAATGAGATACGACCGGTTTCTAATCTGATTAGGTAGCCTGGAGTGTATCTGGGCAGATTCAGGAACCTACGGATAAATATGTCTTGTATACTATCCAATAAGTCTTTATGCTCTGTTGCCCACAAGGAGCGGCATACATCAGGACAGCTCTAATTATTGTATCAAAGAGTTTGGTTGATAAATTTATTGACTTTGCTTTTGATTTTATTAATATTGGGTGTGTGGCGTCAATTGCTGTAAGTGCTTTTCCTTTAAAGTAATTTGCCGGGTGAGTAGTTGTTATTGTTGGCGTCAGAGGGAATCCCAAGTATGTATATCTTGAAGTTATTGTTATGAGTTTATCATTCCAGAACCATCTATCCTTATTTGAGGATTTACCTCCATTACGGAACACCATAATCTTTGACTTGGACTCATTTAGTGTCATTAAGTTCTCATCGAGATATTCTTTCAGTAATTTGATCTTCTTTTGGAGGTTCATCCTGGACTCACCTATAATTGCTATGTCATCGGCGTACAGCAATAAATGGATATCTCCAAATTCTGGCAAATTTACACTCGGCAGGTCTGAGTTATTATAAATTTCGATTCAGTCCGTGATAAATAATATAAATAGCAGTGGGGAAAGTGGTTCTCCCTGGAGGACTCCCGAGTTTATCTTAATACTTTCCGTAAATGATCCCTTCCATCTGATAGCTATAGTTGCTTGTTCGTAGTAACTTCTGATCGTACTTATGAATTGGTAACTTATGCCTAGGTTGTAAAGTTTTTTCCAAAGTATTGAGTGAGGTACAGTATCAAATGCCTTCCTTAGATCGACAAAAAAGACATATAGTTTACCCCTCTTTTTTCTTAATGATAGTTGGATTAAAGTAGTTAGTGTAAATATGTGGTCAATGCATGATCTTCCTTTTCTAAATCCCGCTTGGTTTTCGGGTATAACCCTTCTTCCTTTGACCCATTCCTTCAGTCGTGATCTTAGGATTGATGTGAAAAGCTTTGATACATTGCTAATCAGTGCAATACCTCGGTAGTTGGAGGGGCTGTTCTTATAACCATTTTTAAAGATTGGGTGTTTAGTGGAATTAGTCCAAATTGCTGGGTATTTTCCAGTCGTCATAACACTATTGTAGAGTTGTTTCAACAGCAGTATGTACAATTCAGGGAGTGTTTTTAATACTTCATTGGGGATGCCAATGGGCCCGCATGCCTTGTTACTCCTCAAACCAGCTATCTCCTTGTATCAAAGGATCGTTCTGAGAAATCACATTATGTAAATTACAAATTCTCAAATTTTTCTCTGTAGTCATTAGTTCGCGGTAAAAGTTCAGCCAGTCCTGTATAGATATTTCTCCTTGGATTATAGATGTGCTTTTGTAGAGCGCAATAGTTTTCCAGAAGGTCTTTGAGTCTTTAGCATTTCTGAGTATTTCCTGTTTTTCATTATCAAAGCCTTTCCTTTTTAGATCCAATAAAGCAAGATATTTCTTTCTAGAAGAAGCATAACATTCTCTGTCTTCCAATCTATTTGTTTTACGATATTTCTTCAGACTTTCTTTTGCCAGTTTTTTCATATCATAGCAGTCCTTATCGAACCACGGCTTAGATTTCCTGGGGCCGCCCTTAATTGAGTAGGTTATTTTTGCAGATGACATTGCTTCCAAAATTCGCTGATTGAAAGTGTATACAAGGTCATCGGAGGTTGGTATGTTTTTTTCCCGCAATTCTTCCAGTTTCATTTTAAACATTGCGAGTCCATCGGCTGACCATCTATATCTCGTAATATTATAATCTTCCCGTTTGGTTTTTTTCTCATTGAAGTTTTGGCCTTTTATCGTTAAAACCAAAGGGTGGTGGTCAGAGTACAGTTGGTCATCGACTTTGAAGTCCAGTAAAATTTGTAGTGAACCCTGTGAGAGTATGCAATAGTCAATAGTTGAAGAGCCTCTTTCAGATATGTATGTGAAATCTCCACCTTTATCACCTCTAGATCTTCCATTAACTATTGTCAAAGAGTTATCTTCCAGGAAATCAAGAAGTTTATTAGACAGATATGATATTATATGATCTTTGGCCCTTCTTTCCGATGTTAGAGGGAGCTGGAAATTAAGTGGTTTGTGTAGTCCTCCCAACTTCCCAGTTCTGGTGTTTTAAGTCTCCAAGTAAAATAATTTCTTTTCCATCTGCTATTTGCTTTTGAATGTATGTAAACAGTTTATCTAAGTTATGCAGCTGTATTTGGTTTGGAGAAAGGTATACAAATATTAAACAGATAACATGTTGGAGGGCTCTTGTGTTTGTTGATAAGAAAATAGATAACCAAGTGCCATCCTTCTCTAAACTGTCTAATCTATATTGCCCGCCTTCCCTAAAACCGACAATCATACCCCCTGACCCTCTTCCCCTTCCAGATTCTTTGGTGGCAGGTAATTCGATAATTTGATAATCTTTTAGTGTTATGTTAGTCCTGTTCAGGCACCATGTTTCAAGTAGAGCAAAAATTTCGTAGTTCTTTATGTGCTCGAGGAGTGGAAATATCGAAAGAATCCTATAGAAACCATTTATATTCCAACATATTATTTTTTCTGCGATGTCTCGCGAATTTTCAGAAAAATCGTCTTGAGAATCATATTTACATGTATTTATGTCGTAGTAACTTTCCGTTATTTGATTATGGGGCGGAGAATTAATTTGTGATTTTGATGTCGTATTTCTTCTATTTACACAATTGTTTCTACAAGGTTTTTGCTATATAGCAACTCCTGTGCTATCAACAACTTGGCCATTCATCACTTTACAGACTTTATCATTTACAAAAAGCTTGTTATCTCTCAACTTCGATTTTATTCCCCTTTCACCCAATTCTTTCCTTTTTGCAATTAGGATGCGCCGTTGCTCTCTAACATTTTTACTATAATCTTTACTTATCAAAATTTTAGTATCTCTGAGTTTGTAGGCATTTTTAAATATTTTTGCTCTATCAGTATAATCAGGCACCACAACAAGAACTGGTGCATTGGATCCGCGTGAAAGTCGGTGACATTTTGTTATTTTTAAATCATCTCCGATTTCCATTTTATCTCTAATTATGTTTTGAATCTTTAAGTTACAATCTGCCTGATTTTTGTCACCCTCCCTCTCAATACCATAGAACATTAGATTGGGCTCATGCAGTCTCGTCTCAAAAAATTCGACTCTAGCCTCCAGTTCATTTACCTTTAACGAATTACATGAAGCCAGTTTTTCGGTAGCCTGTTGAGACTCTATACATTTAGTTAGCTTCTCCTCTATATTGCAGAATCGCTTATCCCAATCGTCCATTCGAGTCTCTATTTTGGTAAGTCTGATGTCAATTCTCTCTCCTAGACTCTTTATTTCCGTCGCCATGTTTAAGATTAGCATTTTTAGCTCGCCATCTATTGATTCTCTCTCTCCTGAGTGTACTGACGCAGTCAATGTAGTTTGCTTTTTGGTTGGGGGGCCTGGGTTTTGTTCAATGCCTGAGATAAATAATTGAGCCAGAATGATACATAGCAGTCTTTTTTGGTTACCAGATATATTCCCAGATGGTAAGTTTTTATTTAGGCCACATTGTCCATCATTATCCCTTCGTACTGAGTTTTTTGCATAGTGCGTTACCTTGAGTAAATTTGCATATTTATTGTTGCATACCACGAGTACTAAGAGTGACAGTATTATCCCTTTCATAGTATAAGGCAAATATACACTGAAATATTAGTAATATAAACTATATTTACCGGAGCGGTGCTGCACGTGTTGTTTATTGTCTGGCCACCTAGCGGCGAATCCATCTGTCCTAATACATTTTAATTTGGCATTTAATTCTCTCTCAGACTCGTGCAAGTATTGCTTAAAATAGTTAAAAACTTCTAACTTTTCTTTTAGGAAATAAACATTAACCTTTCTAGAGTATTCATCTATGATAGAAAGAAAATATCTACTGCCACCAAGTGATCTCACTGGTACAGGACCCCAGATATCCATATGCATTTTTTCTAAAGGTTTTCTAGTCAGAATTGTATAGGTAAATTTAAATGATGATCTGGTGATCTTAGCTACTTTACATATATCACATGTGTATGGATTACCCTGAACTTTTTTCTAATCCTTTGACAGTATTCTTTTTACTCATAGAATTCAGTATTTCTGAGTTAATATGACAAAATCTCTTATGGAGAAAATTAAGATTTGAGTTATAAGAAACTGAATAATTTTGAGCTTTGGCTTTATATTAGGGTATCCATTTAAAATATATAATTTATCTACTCGTCTTGCTGTGAAGAAATATTCCCCATTATTTTTAAAGATTGTCATTTTTCCGTTTTTCCATATAATATTATTTCCTGCTATGTCTATGCATGATCTACTAATGAGATTCCTTCTCATGTTTGGTGCATATAAAACATTAAGTAGGGTTACCTCTACAAAGGTGTCATTTGTGTCTCTTAAAAAAAAGTTGATATCTCTCTTACCTAATATTGTTGACTTGCAGTCGACATCTCCAATCAAAGTGTCCATCGGGGGGGGTATCCTGGTAGTTCACAAAATAATCCTTTTCTTTGCAAAAATGAAATGTAGCTGCGCTGTCTATCAGCCAATCTCCCAATTCACTAGTTGGATCACTTGCTTTTTCGCAAATGTGGTGGAAGCTTAGAATTTCTGAGTGAAATGCAGAAGATTTTCCCTTGTAGTTCTGATCCTTTCTGTAGTGTTGCCATTGAGAGTTCTTTTTTTCTAAGAAAACAGTCTTTTAAAAGATGGCCAGTTTTCCCACAGAAGGAGCAATTCCTTATATCATGGGTTCTTGCTGTTCTTGGATGCACTGTTGGCTCCAGCATGCTTTCACTGCTATACTGTGCTTTTGCAGAAAAATAATTTTTCTTTTCATTTCCTTGGTACATCCTGGGAGTTTTTGTTTGATAAGCCTTTGCCACAATATCAAGTCCATCATCTTTATTCTTTTGTTGAACTCTTATCGATTCATTTATTAAGTGGGCTTCAATGTTTTCAACATTGAATTGTTTTTCTTCTAGTCTGTATAGAACTTGGACAATGCCATCATAATCTTGAGGTAATTTCCTTATCAATTGAAAACACACTAGTACTTCAGGTAGATCGAATCCAGCTTCCTTATTCATATTCTATGATAAAAAATCCCAGCTTCCTCTATCAATTAGAAGGACCTTCATATCCACTTTCCAGATACTATAGTTAAAAGCATTCAGCTTTGGAAAAGTGAAATTTGTATCATTCATTTCAAACATTTAATACGGCCCCAAAAGCTTAGCCAATTCTTTTCTTAAATTGTTATAGTATTCAGCTAAAAGCTTGCAAGTAGGCCCATAACCTTTGTTGGGTGCAAGGAGGATAGAGATGGTACCTTTTTAATATTTTCTATTAATTCTTGAAGTTTTTAAAGAGGAAAAATAAATATACTTTTTTGAAGAAATTATGTTCATTTTAATAATAAAATTAAAGCTGAGAATTTTAAGATATTATACAAACATATTTACAATAAGGAAAAAACTAACCTGAGAGCATCTAGCTTCTCTGCCAAAACAAAACTATTATCTTCTTTTTAACTAACAAGACATATGCAAATCCTCTATTATTGATTAATCTGGCACAAGAATTTACATATATAAATTTACAATTTTTTTACAATTAAATTTAAAAATATTTTTTTTCTAAACAATATAATTTACACATAATAAAGTATTTAACATTTAATATAAAGATCATCACCTCTAACATTTATTTACTATTTTGGTGTAATATTTGATAGTTCCATTGCCTTGAAAATTTGCTCTGTGAAATTTGAAGTCATTGTATCAATTTCGGTTGCAATGTCATATATTTCTTCTAATGCATCCAAGGGGCACCATTGTCATGAGGATCGCATTTAGGCTCGAGAACACTGCACGGGCTCGTAGCTTGTTCTCCCCACTCCAATTTCCCACCAAGGATATGTCGCTGGTAAGCTTAGTTTTGGCTAAGCAGCCGTTATTGATGGGAGTGATTTCTCCTGCCAGCTGTGAATTACAGTCAGTAATTCGCTTTTCGGCCGCAAAGAAGAATTCGGCGAAGGAGATTCATACTGAACTCTGTCAAGTGTACGGAGAAGGGTGTATGAGTTCTGGGATGGTGCGCAGATGGGTCAGAGAATTTAAAAATGGGCGAACAGATGTCCACGATGAACCGCGTGCTGGACGGCCATCGGTTTCGGACGAAACCATTGCCAAAGTCGAAGCGGCAATGCTTGAAGATCGACGGGTTACTGCGTGGAAGCTCTGCGATTTGGTTCCTGATGTCGGTAAAACCACCATCGACAAGATTTGGCATGAACATTTAGGGTATTCTAAGGTCTGCACAATATGGGTTCCGAAAATGCTGACTGAAGACCATAAACGGCAATGGGTTGATGCGGCCCAGAAATTTCTCGATTGCCACAAAACTGACGGAGAGGAATTCTTGGATTCGATTGTTACTGGTGATGTGACCTGGGTACACTACACCACACCAGAGATAAAGGAGCCATCCAAGCAGTGGAAGCACACTTCTTCGTCGAAACCTCTAAAGTTTAAACAAGCACTTTCTGCCGGGAAACTTATCGCTACCGTCTTTTGGGACTGAAAGGGTCTATTGTTGTGCCACTTTATGCGTCGGGTACAACAATCAATTCCACCAGTACTGTGAGACCTTGAAACAACTTTGACGCCCGATTCAGAACAAGAGGAGAGGGATGTTAACCAAAGGGGTGCGTTTTCACCACGACAACGCTCGGCCGCACACCGCCCATCAAACCACTGCCCCCATCGAAGAATTTGGATGGGAATTGGTGTCACACCCACCCTACAGCCCAGACGTAGCTCCTAGTGACTTCAATTTCTTCCCCAATTCCAGGACGATGACGAGTTGGAAGAAGTGGTTTTAGGCTTTCTACGCGGCCAAGCGGCAGAATTCTTTGACTCTAGGTTCCATAAGTGGGTCGCAAAAATGCTTTGAACGAAATGGAGAATATGTAGAAAAATGAAAAAAGTCTGATATTTTCGAAAATGTATAGTTCAGGGCAAATAAACCTGTTTTCCTGTATGAAAAACTGTGGAACTTATTTAACGGACAACCTTCGTAATTAATGTTATCCACAAGGAACCTACCTCTGTTTTTTTAATTGTAAATTGTAGATTTTTCCTAAGCCCCCCCCCTACTATAATTCCTCCTGAAGCTCTTCCCTTTATTTCTGTCTGAATTGCTGGAAGTTGCATAATATGGTAATCCTCTATCAAAATTTTGGTTTCTTCTATAAGCCATGTTTCAGTAATTGCAAACACTTTGAATTTTCAAAAATAGTTTGAGTGAAAAAAACGATATACAGTAAAACCCGGCTAATACAAACCCTGGAAATAGCGAACCTTCCCTTATAACGAACCCATGGCGATTCCCAATTCAATTCCATTGAAAATACCATCGTTATAACGAACTTTGCGATTTTTAAAATAATGAACTACCCCTATAACGAACCTATTTTCAGTCCAAAAATGATAAAATAAATTAAAAATACTATTCTTATGATGAACTTAAAATTGTGATTTAAATATTTTTTAAAACAACAAAATTTTGAGCATGTTTCAGCTCACGGATTGTAAAACATAATTCCAAATAATTTTAAAGCCTGAAATGGTTTGAATAACAGGTTAAAAACAAAATTTAATATACACTTCAGAAGAATATTTGGAAACTGGAATTAGAAGAAGAAGAAAAAAAAAACAGTTCCCCCAAGTTCCCTGTGTCTCATGAGCCACAAACAAATCGACTTATAAATTCTCAAAAACTACCACTACAGTTCCATTTTTAGAATGTAATTCTTGTTAGATATATGACTCATTCAGGGTTCGTGGATATTCCCCCCAGCCGGCCATTTTATCACCGATTTGGTGTTTGTAAATTGTCGTTTTTTATTCGCAATTTTCCAGATCGTGCTATCATATCAACATGTTACGCGTCCGATTTTTCTGAATTGGATACTTTTAATTCATCTTCAATTGATTCAGAATACACAGAGATTCATTCCTTTGATGGAAATAACTATATTTTAAGACAATTCTGATTTTCATATTTCACTTTTCACTTTCAAACAACAAGCTATTAGAGACATTTTTTCAAATAAATATAGTATCATATTATTTGAGAGAGATGTTCTAAAATACTCTTATACCTTTTAAATATGTAATTAATAATGTTTAGCCTAGGGGATTTGGCTTAATTTTTAAATAATACATAGATTTATATATAAACATGTATGCTAATGATAAGAACCTATTAACAAATGACTTCTTTTGATATTCAGCATTAATGTAAGGAAATAGGTCAATTTAGGAGATTAAAACAAATTGACCATATAAAGTGGCTGCCTTTTCCTGTGTGTATGGCTGTTTTTTAAATTATACAGTCTAAAAATTTAGAAAAGTTAAAAAAAATGGCCAAACCGTGGCCATAGTGAACCAAAAGCTCTGTCCCATCGGGGTTCACTATAGAGGGGTTTTACTGTAATTATGTGGTATCTGGTAATATTTCAGTGTAATAATCTAATTCTCGCATTCTTAACAGGAAATTGTTTGGAAACATTTTTAGACAAAGATCTACATATATAGTTACCAGTTCTATATGCGTGCAGCCTGATATTCCAATTTGCAGGTGTTTGCTATATGTGTGGATGTTCCGGTGGCATTAACTTCCTGGCCGTTTTTAACCTTGTAACTGACACCGTTTACAAGCAGCCTATTATCCCTCAGTTTTGCTTTAGTACCCCTCTCTGAAAGTTCTTTCCTTTTGGCATTCAAGATGCGTCTTTGATCTCGGATTTTAGGACTATAGTCCTTTGTTATGAAAATTCAATCATCCCTGAGTCTGCCTGAATTCCTGAATATTTTTGTTCTAATCCTTTGCTTGGTATTTCAACTATGACAGGGGCACTAGGTCTTGTTGAGAGACGGTGGCAGCGTGTTATCTCCTATTCCACTGCAATTAGCAATTTTTCAGTTATTATTTTGTGACTTTTGTCAGAGTCTCATCAGAGTTTTCATTTTCAGTTCCATTTAATCCATATATTACCAGGTTGTTTTCCGTGAGCTTTCTCTCCATAGATTCAACATGTTCCTCCAATCTCAGTACCCTAGCATCATTCGCAGTAACCGCTTCCATTCCTTTTTTTAGGGACGTCTCAACGGCACCGAGTCTCTGGTCCCAATCCACCATCTTTTGTTCAATACTTTGTAATTTTGTCTTTCACCTAAGTCTTAATCTAAAGCCATTTGTTCAATTAGGGTTTTTAAGTCTTCATCACTAGACTTTCTGCCTGGGCGATTGTGTTTACAGTAGGGTTTGTTTGTTTCTTAGTTGGAGGACCAGGGTTGAGTTCAATGGCACCAATAATCAGAAGAACGGCTAATACTTTTATTAGGTAGGCATAGGAGTGCTTTTGCAGTGCCATGGTATAACAGGCATGTATGCAAAGATACTTTATGTAAGTTTTGTTTATAAATTCAGCATATTTAATCTGGGTAAACTTAGTTTCATTTTTGCAAGTTACCAGAGAAATAACAATCAAAACAGTAAGTATGCAAATTTCATTTCGATGAATTTTGATTTCCAATATATCAGCCAAATCTTTTGGCAATCACACTAACAATCGCAACTAGATATGAATTGGTGCATACGGTAAGAAAGATAAGATGGGAAAAAATTACCAAAATAGAATTAAAATTAAAAATTGATACTTAACTGCAGAGCAAGGCGCCCATGCGCCATCTAATTTGGCTTCCTAGCGGTGAATCCCATATTATACTCTTATTCAATAGAATTTATATATGTCGTAATATTCGGAAATATTTAAATAAAATTGGCCTGTGTAGGAGTACAAAGAATGAGGGAAGATAGCCAGGTTAACAAACAACCCCCTTGGTTAACAAGTATCACGATTCCAATCTCCCCTAGGAGACTTATCTTACTTAAAGCGGCTAGACAAAATGATCAAGGTTCAGTTCTCACCGAGGTGGTCTTGACGCCAGTTGTTCTAGGGGTTGTTTTCGGATCTTCTATCCTTCCTCCTCGATTATTTTCTTGCAGGTTTTTGCCTCTTGATCCTGTCTCCTGTGTGTCATTACCACCCATCACTCAACCACCACGACTGCTTCTAACCAACATGCCACACTGCATTAATCCAACAGCATAATCTAAAATACTACAGAGAGTCGACAGGATGAACAAGGACAAGAACCAGACCCCATCGGAGGTAGATCAGATCGACGAGAGAGTTAAGCTCCTCTCCGCCCCAATTACTCTGGAGAACCTGGTAACCCGTCTCACAAATGCCTTACAAAACCTCCACCCAAAGGCCCGTCAAGAGCTAGAGATGCCCAAGTATGATGGTACGTATCCAGCACAAAGCTTCTTCGAGACCTATGACAACAAGCGGACCGAGATGGACTCTCCGCTTCCGAGAAACTAGACAGACTGCCGCTGTTCCTGGTCCAACAGCCCTTAAAATACTTCCACCAGCTTCGACTGGACACTCTGCACTACTTCCAGGCGAGACAGACCTTGCTGGATCTCTACCCCTCGAACAGCGAAGCCACCTACTCGAAATACTTCGCCCTGCGCCTACAAAGTCAGTCTCTGGAAGAATATTACCGCACCAAGACCGCCATGAGGCTACAACTAGGCTTGCCCCAAGAGGCTATCTTGGAAACCTTGACCGAAGGACTACCCTTCGGTGACCAACAGTTAGTAAGGATCATACCATCAACCTCCCTAACCAAGTGGTATGAAAGGGTATCAAGGATTCGGGAATATATCCAGCCCACAACACGCCAAGCGAGCAGTGGTTCACCTTATATCTCGGGACCCTACACCAGCACTCAGAGATTTCAACCCAGGTCTTCCCACAGTGCAACCAGCCTGCCATCTTCACCATGTCGGTACTGTGGCCAGAATCATTGCAACAAACAATGTGGTAAACATTCGCCACCGACAATACTCTCCTCCACCAGGTACAGACCCCTACACAGAGGACTTCTCTCCAGGATGCGCAAATCCATCCCATCGAGCAAGCTATCACAAAACCAATAGCCATGCCCCAAATTTTTCACGTCGCATCTTCCCAAGTCCAAATTGAACAGACATCCCAAGTCCCAATTGAACAGACTTCCCAAGTCCCAATTGTAAAGACTTCCCAAGTTCCAATTGAACAGACTTCCCAAGTCCCAATTGCACAGACTTCCCAAGATCCTACTACCCCTGATCCACATGAGCTGACTGTGGAAGATGAGATGTTCAAGAACCTTCAACATGACCACCGCCTACTGTTAGAGGACACAGACGTCACCCTCAGTGACTCTAGCGCGCCGGACAAGCGAGACAGCCCCAGTCTCAGTGAGAAGTGCTACAAGAGCTTTCATGACTGCGAGCCAACCCATTACCACAGTAGTAGAGTAATGCAAAACCCCACTGGAACAATTTCTTACAACAACGCCGTCCCCTGCCAGTCTACGTCACCACGAGCGGATCACGCCGCCCACGTCCCGTGGACTTGTCTACACGCCATGTACGGCAACAACATTACCCATCGGGACTCTCCAACATGAACCAAGTTTCAATCTGTGTCCCCGAAGCTCTCCAAATCTTCAACACAACCCAGTATTTTCTCACGGGTTTTTACCTCTGGATCCTGTCTCCTGTGTGTCCTTACCACCTGTTGGGAATGAAGAAATGATAGAAAAAAAAAGAATTAATTTAGAAAACTATGAATAAACAAATGACCAATTTAAATAGATAGTTTTTGTGTCTTAACTATTGTAGCGATAGGCAGGTGGTATTCCTGAGGGAAATGAATGACAGGGTTTGGTGATCTCAAATATAATGGGCTTTATTTAACTATGATGAATGATACACAAAATTAAACTTATCTCAGTTGGAGCAAGTATCCAGCTATTCTGCCTATCACCTCTTTGCCAACCTTAGCTTTTTCCTTTTCTTCAGTTTCAACAGGGATTTTTCTCAACTTGAGATCTTTCACTTTCTTTAACTTCTACCAGAGGCTTTCCATTGATTTCTTTATCACTTTCTTCTTCTGAGCACGAATATTCAATCTCCTAGGCTTTAATATCTTCTGAGCACAAGTATTCAATCTCCTAGGCTCTAATATCTTCTGAGCACTAATAATCGATCTCCTAGGCTCTAATATCTTCTGAACACCAGTATTCGATCTCCTAGGCTCCAATATCTTCCTCAACCTTGTCTTCCTTAATTCCTTGTCTTCTTCAATTCCTTTTATTCCTGATCCACCCTCTGCCACACACCTTACTCTGTTAATCCCCAACGCACCTTACTCTGCTAATTCCCCACACATTGGCCATCCCGCCGTGCCTTTTATACATTCCTTTCCCGTTCAAAGTCTCACCTGGTTGGTTCTCGTGACCCGCAGATGATACTATAAAAATGATCTTATGCAAATTGCACTATGTAAATTATTTAGTTTTAACACCACCCATCACTCAACCACCATGACTGCTTCTAACCAACATGCCACACTGCATTCATCCAACAGCATAATCTACATTACTACATACAGTCGAACCTCTTCAATTCAACACCCCAAGGGATCAGAGCTTTCGGTTGAATTAAAGGAAGTGTTGAATTAAGGTTATATGATTAGGTAATCATCTAACTCGCTAAAATAAATTTTTTTTTAAATAGCTTTGTAATATAAATTAATGATATTAATTGAAACCATTGTGTTTTTATATTATTTTCAGGGGGGTCGGTGGAAGGCTGGTTAAACCGTTTGGTTTACGACCACTACGACCCGGGTTCGATCCCTGCATTGTACACTTTTTTCTGTTTAAAAAAAAAAAAAAAAAGCTCCAATGGCCCCCCGATTCTTGCAAAAGTCCAACCCCACCAGCGAGTGCAAGTAACCAAACGGGGCTCTGGCACATTTGTAAGTGCAAAGTCGAACTGCTTTCACATGTGTAGACATGTGGTGCGCTTATGGTAAAAAAAAGCAGTCGCTAACTACCCACCATGATTATCATGGCCTGTACCACGTGTACTAGGGATAAAAGCAAAAAAAATATATATATATATATTATTTTCATGATTTACTCTTAGTATCAGTGACAAAATGGCATTAATACATATTATAGAAATATAAATAATTGTAACAAATAAATTTATTGGCAATGTGTTTCTTTTCAGTAATATAATCAAATATTAACTCTACAGACTAAAATATTAAATATAATATATTAAATAATATTTTATTCTAATTGAAAAATATAGCAGTTGAAAGGAAATAAATATGGTAAATATATAAAAATAAAATTTTAAAATATTATTTTAAAATAATCATGAAGAGATCTTTTAAAAAATTCCTTTATAGATATCTGTTTTTGCACTGAAATCCTATTCAGGATGTATTCCAGATGGCATTTTGAAAAAACATGCATGCCTTTCTTCCTCTGAAATGTGTTTTAATAAATAAATTTTAATGTATTAAAGGCATCCACTGCTGCTGCAGGTGTTATTGATTTTGTGTTTAAATCTTTTATAATAACACAGAAATGGAATGTTGAAATAAAATGTTATCATAATCATTGTTGGATCATTTTATAAAGATTTATTTATTTAAAAATAAATTATTTATAAATTTAAAAATAGCTAAAATATTTCAATGTTAAAAATAAAAAAATAAAAATTATTATTAGTTAGCGCATGATGCCGAAATTCCAGCGTAAAAAAAACAACAATAACATCCGCGAAATTGCGCAACGGCACTGCAAAGTGAAACTTAAACTGACCAGAAACCAAAAGTGCGCAGGTGTGATCGTATCGGCGCCCGCTGATGCCGATCGTCGCCGCCCGCCGATGCCAATCGTCGCCGCCGTAATACCGTTTAGCGGTAAAGTTGCATGTAAAATAACATTCAATTGTCGAAATTCGAATTTTAAAATGGTCGAACTATCAGAACTGTCGTATTATCGATACTGTCGAATTACGGTTTGTTATTTGATAGGCCGGAGGTCGGGACATCGGAACATGGTCAAATTATCGCCGAGTGTCGAATTGGGGTGTGTCGAATTAACGAGATTATACTGTATATACATTCGACAAGTTTGAAATGGAAAAAGATGTAAAGAAAGTTATTCTAAAAATCCAAAGCTATTACTAAAAAAGTCATTATCAAAGCTTTTCTAAGTGAAACAATGCTGGAAAAATTTTAGAACATGTTAAAATGAGAAAATTTAAATTTCTATTAGAGAAGAGATAATAGAAAGATCTTATGAATTGTTACAAATTCCGTGAGTATACAGTTAGGATGAACATTTTAGATGCTTTCTATATCTAGCTTAACCCAATTTTAAAAAAGTTTCAAATAATTTTAAATATAGAAATTGTTTGGATAAAACAGGTTCAAAACAAAACTAAAGCTAAACTACAGAAGAATATGTGGAATCTCGAAATGGAGGAAAAATATTTATTACCCTTCAAACACCAGTGCTTTGTCTCACGAGCCACTAACAAATCAGCATTTAAATTCTCAGAAACAACTGCTACAGTTATATTTTAAGAATGGAAGCCTCAAACTCAATAAACTCGGGATAGAGGGATGCAAGCTGAGTTGGCACAACAACTTTCTATCCTTTTGCAGATTTTTCATATCTTTTTTCAGCAACAGAGAGGTTGTTTTTGGAGAGAACTAGATGATTATATCATCTGTTGTAAAGGTCTATTTTATCTGGTGGTTTGATTAAGGTGTGTATATCATTTAGGTTACCCTGGTTTCATTTACCCTGGTTAATATGAGTAGCTATTGATTTGCTTTCGTTGAAATTATCTTGCATGTTGATACAAGATAATTTCAACGAAAGCAAATCAATAGCTCTTCGGTGAACACATTCAGGCCATATTCTGCGCCAAACACCATTCATGCAAGATGGTTTAACCTCTTCCCACGAATCAGAAATGATTTTTATGGCTTTCATAATGCTGAACTTTTTCAAAAACTCTAACATGGTAGGCTTATCTTGTCCATCAGTCTCACTTAAAAGAAGTTTAAACGTTCTTCGAAGGTAATAACTTTTGAAAGTCGATATTACTCCCTGATCCATCGGCTGAAAAATTGGTGTTGTATTAGGTGGAAAAAAACAAATTTCACGTATTCTAACAACTCATCAACATAAACTGGGAGGCTAGGAGCATTGTCTATTAGAACCAAAGCCTTGAAGTTTAAGTTTTCCTTGATGCAATAAGCTTTAATTTCTGGAATAGCACAAGTTGTAACCAAATTTTTAAATAATGATGTTGTTATCCATACTTTTTGTTTGCTCGCCAGTGGACAGGAAGCAGATTTTTTGAACAACCTTTCATAGCTCTTGGATTTTCTGATATATAAATGAGAAATGGTTTAAATTTGAAATCACCATTTGCATTACCACCAAGAAGAAGAGTCAGTCTATCCCCCCTCATGAATTAATGTTTTTAACTGTCGGGTAGCGTTCTGCAGCAGTTATATCAGCGCTAGCTGCTTCACCTTTAAGAGCAATGCTGTGCAGATTTCCTCGAACCTTAAATCTCTCAAACCAGCCCTGACTAGCTTCAAATGTTTCATTCTCACTACCATTGGCATTATCGTCGGATACTACTTTACTTTTTATGTCATCAAATATGCTTTTTGCTTTCTTCTTGTTGGAGGTGATCATCTTTATATTAAATGTTAAATACTTTAATATTTGTAAATTCTACTGTTTAAAAATTTGTATTTTTAAATTTAATTGTAAAAAAATTGTAAATTTATATATGTAAATTCTTGTGCCAGATTAATCTAATATAGTTGATTTCCATATGTCTTGTAAGTTAATAAAAAAAATAATATTAATAATTTTAGCTGAGAGGCTAGATGCTCTCAGATTGGTTGCCTTCTGATTGTAGATATGTTGGTATAATGTCTAAGATTTTCTGCTTTAATTTAATTTAATTTCATTAATAAAATAAAAAATTAATTTCATCGTAAAAGTATATTTATTTATTTTTTTCTCTTTGAGGACTTCAAGAATAGAAAATATTACAAAGGTACCATCTCTATCCTCCATGCACCCAACATTGGTTATGGGCCTACTTGCAAGCTTTTAGCTGTATACTATAGCAATTTAAGAAAAGAATTGGCTAAGCTTTTAGGGCCAAATTAAAAGTTTGAAAATGAATGATACAAATTTCACTTTTCCAAAGATGAATGCTTTTAACTATAGTATCTGGTAAGTGGATATAAAGGTCCTTCTAATTGATAGAGGAAGCTGGGATTTTATCATATAAGATGAACATGATCTTCCAGCTGAGGCAACAGCCAAAGATATAAGAGAATTCAAATGGAGGAAGAATAGGGATTTCACTACAATTTACCAAGGAGTAGAAAGAAACTACCAAACCTTGATTGCCAATGCTGCTGATGGAAAAGAAGCTTGGAATATATTAAAGCAGAATTTTGAGCCGAATTCAAGGGCCAGACTGGCTGGATTGATTGACAAATTTTATGAACTAAAATTTACTCCTGATGAAGAAACTATTGGAATATTTATTAAAAGAGTCCAAGAGAAAAAACAACTGATTAAAGAAGCTGGAATCGATCTACCTGAAGTACTAGTGTGTTTTCAATTGATAAGGAAATTACCTCAAGATTATGATGGCATTGTCCAAGTTCTATACAGACTAGAAGAAAAACAATTCAATGTTGAAAACATTGAAGCCCACTTAATAAATGAATCGATAAGAGTTCAACAAAAGAATAAAGATGATGGACTTGATATTGTGGCAAAGGCTTATCAAACAAAAACTCCCAGGATGTACCAAGGAAATGAAAAGAAAAATTATTTTTCTGCAAAAGCACAGTATAGCAGTGGAAGCATGCTGGAGCCAACAGTGCATCCAAGAACAGCAAGAACCCATGATATAAGGAATTGCTCCTTCTGTGGGAAAACTGGCCATCTTTTAAAAGACTGTTTTCTTAGAAAAAAATAACTCTCAATGGCAACACAACAGAAAGGATCAGAACTACAAGGGAAAATCTTCTGCATTTCACTCAGACTTTCTAAGCTTCCACCACATTTGTGAAAGAGCAAGTGATCCAACTAGTGAATGGGGAGAATGGCTGATTGACAGTGCAGCTACATCTCATTTTTGCAAAGAAAAGGATTGGTTTGTGAACTACCAGGATATCCCCCGATGGACGCTTTGATTGGAGGTGTCGACTACATGTCAATAATCTTAGGTAAGGGAGATATCAACATTTTTTTAAAAGACACAAATGACACCTTGGTAGAGGTAACCCTACTTAATGTTTTATATGCACCAAACATGAGAAGGAATCTCATTAGTGGATCATGCATAGACATAGCAGGAAATAAGATTATATGGAAAAACAAAAAAATGACAATCTTTAAAAATAATGGGGAATATTTCTTCACAGCAAAACGAGTAGATAAATTATATATTTTAAATGGATACCCTAATAAAGCCAAAGCTCAAAATTATTCAGTTTCTTATAACGCAAATCTTAATTTTCTCCATAAGATATTTTGTTATATAACTCAGAAATACTGAATTCTATGAGTAAAAAGAATACTGTCAAAGGATTAGAAAAAGTTCAGGGTAATCCAACCACATGTGATATATGTAAAGTAGGTAAGATCACCAGATCATCATTTGAATTTAGCTATACAATTCTGACTAGAAAACCTTTAGAAAAAGTGCATATGGATATCTGGGGTCCTGCACCAGTGAGATCACTTGGTGGCAGTAGATATTTTCTTTCTATCATAGATGACTACTCTAGAAAGGTTAATGTTTATTTCCTAAAAGAAAAGTCAGAAGTTTTTAACTATTTTAAGCAATTCTTGCATGAGTCTGAGAGAGCATTAAATGTCAAATTAAAATGTATTAGGACAGATAATGGATTAGAATTCTGTAACAAAGAATTTAAACATTTTCTAGTAAATTTGTGTATTAAAATAGAAAGAACGTCAACTTATAGTCCTGAACAAAATGGAATTGCTGAAAGGTTTAATTGAACTGCTATTGAACGTGTTCGAGCAATGCTTTTAGATAGTGGGTTACAACCCAGATTCTGGGCAGAAGCCCTAAATACCTTTATATATACTAAAAATAGATGTGAACATGCTCTAACAAAAGGAGTAAGTCCAATGGAATTATGGTTAGGACATAAACCATCTGTAAGACATTTTGTAATTTTTGGCTCATTAGCTTATGTACATGTCCCTAAAATGAAAAGAAATGTTACAACCTAAGGCCAATTCAGGCATAATGGTAGGTTATGCAACCAAAACAAAAGGTTATATAATTTGGTTACCAGCAGATAGAAAAGTAATAGAAACCATTCATCTATATATTGATGAAGCTAAGAAAGGTGTAGATACTTTATTTGGTACTGCTTCTAGAGTACAATATGTTTTTTTCCACAGGATGATAACTACCCTTATGAAAATAATGATAGTGATAACCACAATTTACATACACTTACCCCAATAGACATAACTAAATGGAAAAGAATAGAAGTACCTAGAAAGACAGGACCACGAGTAGATATATTCTATTATCCACCTTCTAGTGATCAAAAATTAAGATCAATTAATGATGTACATAAAATATTGCGAAACACAAAAGCTTGAATTTAATTTTGAAATGTTTTCATTTAGACCACAAAAACCAGATATAAGCGAGGAAAATGAAGTTAAAATAGAAACAAACTGTTTAGATCATTTGTACGAAAGTGTTTTCCATGAGGAAATCTATAATGTAGAACTTCCTAAAAATTTAATGATGTACAACAATCACACACACAGGAAAAAAGGATTAGGATTAAAGCAATGGAGGATGAACTTAAGGTGATGAAAGATAGGAAAGTATGGAAATTAGTAGATCCCCCACCTCAAGGTGTTAAAATATTAGGTAATAAATGGATATATAGCGTAAAAAGGGATAATAAAAACAATATAAAATATATA
The DNA here is from genome assembly GCA_030710605.1 of Cordylochernes scorpioides. Lineage (NCBI taxonomy): Eukaryota > Metazoa > Arthropoda > Arachnida > Pseudoscorpiones > Chernetidae > Cordylochernes > Cordylochernes scorpioides. The sequence continues at coordinate 90,230,485 of CP092886.1, read as the reverse complement.
AAGCTAGGCTTGTGGCACAAGGTTATAGACAGAAATATGGAATAGATTACACTGACATTTTTTCACCAGTTGTAAATTTTTCAATAATTGGATTCCTGTTTATAATATTAGTATCTTTGCTAAAATGGAAGCATTTCCAGTTATCAGCCTATCTTTATGGAAATTTGAAAGAAAAAATTTACATGCAACAACCTATTGGATTCAAACTGAAAGGTAGTGAAGATAAAGTTTGTCTTTTAGAAAAGACTATTTATGGGTTACATCAGAGTGGAAGGGAATGGAATAAAGAATCCTTGCAGACAGAAGCCGACCAGATATTTCTTTTTCAGTAAACACAATGGCTCAATTCTGTAATGGATACACATATCAGCATTGGAAAATCGTTGTAGATCTAATGAATTATGTCTTTAGGACAAAACATTATAAAATAAACCTAACAAATGTTAATAGAGGCATCTTAAATGCATATTCTGATGCAAACTGGGGAAGTCATTTGACCAATAGACACTCCACAAGTGGATACATACTATATCTAGATGATACCCCATTTACATGGAAATCGAAAACAAAAGTGTATGTAGAACAAAAGTTCTATGGAATCCGAATTTATTGCCTTAACTGAAAGTGTAAAAGAAACAATATGGTATTTTAATATATTAAAAGAAATAGACGTACTACCTAATGTGGGAAAACCTATTCAATTTTGTGAAAATCAGTCAGCTATATATTTCTTTAAGAATAGTGTAGAAAATATGAAAACCAAGCATATTGATATCAGACTACAATTCATTCGAAAACTTGTTGAAGAAGAAGAATTCACCTTGAAATTTATTAATAGTAATTTAAACCTAGCTGACTTCCTAACTAAACCTTTTATCTGAAGAGAAACTAAGTCGTTTCATAGAGAAACTGTTTTGGAGATGAACTATCTACAAATTAATTCAAGAATCATCTTTAGACAAGACTGAACCCGAAGCACGAGGGAGTGTGAAGTCCACTACTTGTACAAGTCGACAAGGGACTCTGCATCATCTGTAAATTCCTTCACTGTGTTGTCCTGTTTATCTCATTCTATCTCATTATACTTTTGTGTAAATAGAGCTATGATGTTGTAAATCATGAGAAATGATCATGGGGCCGATTGTTGGAGATCATCTTTATATTAAATGTTAAATACTTTAATATTTGAAAATTCTACTGTTTAAAAATTTGTATTTTAAAATTTAATTGTAAAAAATTTGTAAATTTATAAATGTAAATTCTTGTGCCAGATTAATCTAATATAGATGATTTGCATGTCTTGTAAATTAAAAAAAATATATTAATAATAGTTTTAGCTGAGAGGCTAGATGCTCTCAGGTTGGTTGCCTTCTGATTGTAGATATGTTGGTAAAATGTCTTAAGATTTTCTGCTTTAATTTAATTCAATTTCATTAATAAAATAAAAAATTAATTTCATCGTAAATGTATATATATATATTTTTTCTCTTTGAGGACTTCAAGAATAGAAAATATTACAAAGGTTGCATCTCTATCCTCCATGCACCCAACACTTCTGAATTACCATTTTACTTAATGGTATTCTCTCCGCAACTTGATTTTCAATCCAAATAGAAAGCAAGGACTCCATTTTGATCATCAAAGGACTCCTTGTACGCCTCATCATTTTAGCATCTAGTGATGTTGCAAATTTTGCAGCCTCTCTTATTTTATCTCCATCTCGATCTTTAATAGTTCTGACAGTTGTTGCAGTCAAACCAACAGCCTTTGCTATCTCTACAGCCTTTTCTCCCTTATCAAATGGTCGCAGAATATCTAATTTTGTCTCCAAGCTGATAGTTTTTTTAGTATTTTTGGCAATTCTACCAGCAGCGCCCTTTTCCTTCATATTTGGGTAAAAAAAAATACAAATTTATCTAAAAAAGAATATAACTATGCCAATAAATAAATTGGGGATATAATTACATCTTGTATAAATATTTGTATCTTTTTTGTAAACAAAAACACCATGTAAAACTTTATGCAGTAAAACCCCGCTAATACGAACCCTGGATATAGCGAACCTTCCCTTATAATTAACCCACGGCGATTCACGATTCCATTCCATTGAAATTACCATCATTATAATGAACTTTGCGATTTTTCAAATAACGAACTACCCCTATAACGAACCTATTTTCGGTCCCAAAATGATAAAATCTATTAAAAATACTATGCTTATAACGAACTTAAAATTGTGATTTAAAAAATTTTTAAAACAACAATTTTGAGCATGTTTCTGCTCACGGATCGCGATTTCAAAACAAAAAAATTGCCGCATTGTTTGTTTTCATTTCCATCTATTTTTGCTGTATGTTGTATAAATTTTTACACATTATACTTTTATTTAATAGAATACCTTTGCATTCGACAATTTTGAAATAGAATAAAAATACAAATGGCTTCCAAAATAAAGAAAAGAAACAAAGAATGGCGTTCTTAAAAAAAAAAAAACAGTGGCAGCAAGCCCTTTTAGAAGCGCTCTATATCAAGTTTAACCTAGGCTAAAACATAATTCCAAATAATTTTAAAGTCAGAAATGATTTTAATAACAGGTTAAAAACAAAATTTAATATACACTTCAGAAGAATATGTGGAAACTGGAATTGAAAGAAGAAAGAAAAAAAAACAGTTCCCCCGAGTTCCCCCGTGTCTCATGAGCCACAAACAAATCGACTTATAAATTCTCAAAAACTACCACTACAGTTCTATTTTTAGAATGGAATTCTTGTTAGGTATATGACTCATTCAATGTTCGCGGATATTCCCACTGCCCGACCGTTTTACCGCCGATTTTGTGTGCAAATTGGCATTTTTTATTTGCAATTTTACCAATCGCGCTATCATATCAACATGTTTTGCATCCGATTTTTCTGAATTGGATACTTTTGATTCATCCTCAATTGATTCAGAATACACGGAGCTTTATTCCTTTGATGGAAATAACAATATTTTAAGACAATTCTCTCTTATTTCCTAATTTCACTTTTTACTTTCAAACAACAAGGTATTAAAGGCATTTTTTCAAATAAATATAGTATTATATTATTTGAGAAAGATGTTCTAAAATACTCTTATACCTTTCAAATATATAATTAATAATGTTTTTCCCCAGGGGATTTGACTTAATTTTTAAATAATACATAGGTTTATAGATATAAAATGTATGCTAATGATAAGAAGAACCTATTAACAGATGACCTCTTTTGATATTCAGCATTACTGTAAAGAAATAGATCAATTTAGGGAATTAAAACAAAGTGACCATTATTAAGTGGCTGCCTTTTTCTGTTTTTATGGCTGTTTTTTAATTATACGGTCTAAAAATTTAGAAAAGTAAAAAAAAAAAAAGGCCAAACCGTGGCCATAGTGAACTGTGGCTAGAGTGAACCAAAAGCTCTGTCCCATTGGGGTTCACTATTGAGGGGTTTTACTGTATATATAAATTTATTATTCTCTTTTTAAAAAAGCACAACACACTACATTACCTCACACTACGTAATTAAACTGAACTCTAAAATAAGCAAAACAAAGTGAATATAAAATTGTATTAAATTTACGTTGATTTTTAGTTAGAAAGGGAATCCCCAAATTTTGATAGCATGGCCCAAATAAAAAACAAAGGTGTTGCCATATTTTAGGCAAAAAAAAAAAAGACTAATCCAAAACAACTGAACTTCGAAAATCTAACGACGCACAGTGAAAATCAGTAAAAATTAAGCAGCGACGCAACTTCGAAAAAAACGCAAAACGTACGACGCAAAGCGAGGTATTGGTGTATTTACATTCCGGCCCCTGATTTATGGAGTGGTCCTCATGAATCTGCCTCTCCTTTCGCCAAGATCCCTTCTTAATCCAAGGGGGCAGATCTTTGTCACTGGTCGCTTGTAGATCACCGCTTTCCCGTTCTGCTTGGTAGTGATCCTAACGACGTGTACTTGGCCCTCAGGTCCAAAGAGTACATGGGAGAAGAAATTGCGCTTCCACATGTTCCTGGAATGTAGTTCATCTACGAGAAAAACTAGATCTCCAGTCCTTATCAGCTCCATCTAGTGATGCCATTTGCTTCTTGTCATGAGCTTGGGAATGTAATCCCTAGTCCATTTGATCCAGAACTCGTTATTCAACTGCTGTGCTCTTTTCCATTGTTCTCTCAAGTCACGATTGTTTACCTCGATTAAATTCGGAATGGAGGGACCAGCATCGTTAGCCCCACGAAGAAAATTATTTGGAATGAGTGAGTCTTCCTTGATAAGATCACTTGAGACATAGGTTAATGGACGGCTGTTAATGATGTTTTCCGCTGACTTGAGGTCTATGAGTAAAGTTGTATCTTTTGGATTTATTTCATTAAGCGTTGCGCGCAAATATTTCTTCACTGATTTAATGAGATGCTTCCAAGCTTCTACAAAGTGCGGTGCCGCAGGTGTATTAAATTTCCATTTGATGGTGCAGAACATTCCACTAGCAGCATCACTTTAAAGCTATTTCACTTGCCCTAAGATAGAGCTCCCTACTTTCTCCCACGAAGTTGGTCCCGTTGTCGCTATAGAGTCAGGCCTTCTGCGAGTGTCGATAAACCAGGAAAACCCCATCATGAATTCGTCTGTACTCAAGGCGTGCACCACTTCCAGTTGGATGGCTCGAATAACGAGGCACGTGAAAATGTTAACCCATCGCTTCTCATGTTGCCTTCCGACAGTCACAGTAAATGGCCCAAAGGTGTCTAGCCCAGTGAATGTGAATGGGAGCTGGTAGGCGGCAAGTCTGTAGTGTGGTAGTTGCCCCATCTCTGGAATCACTGTTGAAGCCCTAGAAAGTCTGCACCTAGGACACTTCCATATTGTTCGTAGAACCGTCTGCCTTCTATCTATGGACCAGAATCTCCCACGGAGGTTGTTTAGCAAGGTTTCTGAACCTTGGTGGGCACATTGCTCGTGCTCGACTTGAATAAGTAACTCCGAGACTGCATGCCTGATGTTTTGTAGGTACTGCTCCTTCCAGGATCTCTGGGGGCACCTTATTAAGTCCGAATTTGAATCCAAATATATCCTTCGTTGGATCCCACCACATACCGAGCATGTTTCCTGCGGGAATGACGGACTTCTTGTTCGAAGATTTCACCAGTTTTGCACAAAGCTCTTCTGGGATTGACTCAAGGACTGCTCTGGAGTTGCTGTTAAACTTGCATAGGTGGAATCCTCCAGCTTCCTTCACCTCAGAAAGTTCCCTCCTCAAGTCCATGCATTTCTCTTCTGAATCTGCACCCGTCAGGCAGTCATCAACGTAGAAGTCGTTCACAATCGTGTGCACCAATTCATGATTTACCAGCTCATGCTGCATGGCGTTCATGTGGATTGCTGAACATGGTGAGGAAGTGGCCCCAAAGATCAAGACTTGCATTTCGTAATGATCCAGTTCTATGGACGTATTCATGTTTCTCCATAGAAAATGCTGACTGCATTGTTCTTCTTTGATAACGCGAACATGATGAAACATGTCCATAATGTCTCCAGTTAGCGCAATATTATTCCACAGTACTGATGAGAGTGGGCGAATTAGGTCTGGCCCTTTTGAAAGAGCTTCGTTCAAAGACACGCCATTCGATCTTGCTGCAGCATCAAAGACAAAAGCGTAGCTTTCCGGGCTTATTTGGGTTGGTTACGGCAAATTGGGGAATTTACCACGTCCGCTCACTTCCTTTAGTGACATCAATTGTGTCCAAGTTTCGAATATACCCTTTCTCCAGATATTCATCAAACTTCCCTTTGATGTAGAAGTAACGGACCTTTTGGAAGCTTTCTTTCCATATGGCGAAGCCTTCCAAGAGCCATTTGATAGCTCTCGGGTAGCGTACCCTCTGCGTCACGCCAAAGTAGACCGGTCTCCCAACATGCTCCAGTCCTCTTGGTGGTCCTCTGCAGGATGTCATACAGGCGTCCTTCAACTTGATTCATGCCCTGCCACCTGGTTCTCGGGATAACTCTAAAGTTCTCAGTGAAAAATGATGACTTGTACAATCCATGGAGATCATTGTTCTAATGTCCATCCATACAAATTTCAAAAAAACGCTAACTCACCCGTACCCGCGCAGGCCCAGTCACGCTCCGCCGCGGCACGTGGGAAAACATACAATGTTCCCAGCACATCCCCTTTTTAAGATTTGAAATATATATATATTACAAACTTTAAATGCAATATAATTAATAATGAAGGCGATCCACAGGTTTAACAATTTGTCCACTCCCAGTGTTAAAAATAGATAATTTATAATTGTATGCTTTATAGATTTTCCCCTATTATTATTATGTATATATATTTTTATTTTATTTTTGTTGCCTCTTTCTCTTGATGGGTGGAAAGGAATAAAGAATGGAAGGAGCAAAATTTGTAAACAAACAAGACATCGCCCCCCCATCCCATGCGCAGTGACGGGGAGAAAAAAGAAGAAAGGACAAACGGCAGCACCGGGAAATACAAGCTCGGGGAAATATGAGCTCCCTGCCTCAGAAGGAATGAGTAACCACGTGTGAATGAAACAAAGAAGAGAACGCGAAGAGCGTCGTTATAGAATTGCGCACCAATTAAGTGGGTTGCGATATAGTTTCCTGTTAAGGAACAGAAGAATTAATCTGGAAAATTATCTCAAGTGAAGAATTATTTCAAGTGAACTCTTGATCAAATTTATCGACAGAATTGAAAACAAGATTTGTTTTTTTACAAAACGGAAGCTTAGATAAGTATTTGCAAACTTTGTTTGAAAAAGATTTTGCCTTTCCACCCCTAGTTATTTTGCTCTCTACATTATTTGTTTGTATGTATATTTAACTTGTATCACTTGTTTTGTTTATTCTAATTTTAAATATATCTAACCTTTTGGCCAATTTTATTATCACCCTTTTTATCTGTTTATTTATTTTTATTGCCCAGTCATTTTTGATAAGCAAAATAAAATATATATTTAGGCCATTTTTGTTAAATTGTATTTCTACAACTTGTGCAAACACAACTGGTGAATCTCTATTTTCAATCTGGGTAAGATTGACCTTCCCCACATTTATTTTTTTTTCAAATTCAACATTTTTGGTGAGCCGGACGTGATTTCACCTTGAGGTGTTTATACAATTTGTGGAGATGGATAAGCTTAAAAGAGAAAGAACTCCCTTAAGGAATACTATAACTCGTACCACAAATGAAATAAAATCAGGTCTAAGTCTAGAGGAAGTGGATATAATTTTAATAAGGGCCAAATTTGAAAGGTTAACCATTCTTAATGATAGACTGATATTGATTGATGATAAAATAAAAGAGATATTATTGGATGATCTGAGGTCCACAGAAGCTCAAATCAATGATGAGATGGAACTATGTGAGACTTATAGCCTACAAGTAGGAATTGTCGCACAGAAGGGGAAAGAATATGAGTCTAAATTGGCACTACCCTGTGATGATAAAATGTCACAATCTAGCACTTCAGATGTTAAAAGACAAATTAAACTTCCAAAATTTGAACTAAAAAAGTATACAGGTGAGCTAGAGGAATGGCTATCATGGTGGAGTCATTTTGAAAAAATACATTTAGATGAGTCACTGTCTGATGTTGATAAATTAGAATACTTAATACAATCCATGGTTGTTGGGTCAAAGGCCCACAGACTTGTGACTAGCTTCCCTCTTACCCAAAAGAATTACAACAAAGTCATTGGAGATTTAAAAGATAGGTTTGGAGACAGAGATATGCTGACTGAGTTGTATGTGCGCAAGCTTTTAAAGTTAGTCATTGCCCCAATTCCAGGTCTGAAAAAAGAACCTTGGCTCAACTTTATGATGATTTGGTTGCACATCTCCATTCTTTGGGATCTCTGGGAGTGGATACTAAGTCTGGGGGTGGTGCTTTCTTGTACCCGTTGGTGGAGTCAAGTTTGCCACTTGAACTTATCAAAATATGGCAACGTTCCCATACACCTTTCAAAGAAAGAGAAGATTACTCTGAGATTGAAGAGGGAATTGAACATAGTGGGGCTAAAGCTTTTGATAAATTAGAGGGTCTGATAGAATTTTTAAAGCAGGAAGTTAAAAATGCAGAACGCATTTCCTTTGTTGCTGAAGGATTTGAACCTTCCCTTCCTCTAAAGCAGGGAAAGAGAGAAAATAATCCCCCTAAGATCCACACAGCGTCTGCATTATTTGCTGGAAAGACCAACTTACCGTGTTTATTTTGTGACAAAGATAACCATCTTAGCCAAAACTGTTTTAAGGCAGCTAAGATGTTGGAATCAGACAGATTAAAGAGGGTACAGGATGCGAAAGTTTGCTTTAAATGCTTGAGAAAGAATCATTTGAAGAAGGATTGTAGATCTTTTGTAAGATGCAAGCGTTGCCAAGGACCTCATTTTGAGATAATGTGCAGAGGAACCTCAAATAGTCAGGAAGATTTAAATTGGAGGTCAGATAACAGATCTCACAATTGTTTAGCAGAGCAGAATGAGGGGAACAGTGAGCCTGTAACAGCAATGGCGAATCAAGTATGCACAAATAATATCTCTAATGACTCTCATTGTAAAAATTAAAGGGCCGAAACGTTCCAAAATGGTAAGAGTGCTTTTAGACTCTGGTAGTCAAAAATCTTACATCAGAAGGTCTCTAGCTAAGGAGTTAGACTTACCCAAGGTGGGAGAAGTCAAATTGAATAAATTTTTGTTTGGAGGGCAAACCACAGGAGAAAAGGCTCATTCAATATTTTATTTCCAGTTGGACAATGTTGATGAGGGAAAGGCTTTCAAAATGGAAGCGTTAGAGGAAACAATAATTTGTGGCAATATTTCACCCGTTGAAACAGGACCCAGGCAATGGGAATTGGATAAGAAAGGAATCACTTTGACTAAGGTAGACAATAATAAAACCTAAATAGACATCCTAATCGGTGGAGACTATTATGGGCAACTTCTCACAGGAAAAATTGAACAGCTGGCAGGAGGATTGACCGCAATTCAAACAGTTCTTGGTTGGACTTTAATAGGTAATACCTCATCAGAGAGACCAGAGACAAGTGCTCAAATGGTTATCACCTTACTTACTACCCAACAGAGAGTAGCGTCCTTATGGGAATTAGAAACAATAGGGATACGAGATCCTACACAGGTCATCTCTGTGAAAGAGAAAAATGTTCTCATGCAAGAAAAGTTTCGTGAGAAAATCTGTCGAGGCCATGATGGATGTTATCTTGTATCTCTTCCATGGAAGGAAGGAATTGGGACGATACCTAATAACTTGGAAATAGCCAAAAGGCTCTTGGAGGCTATGACTCAAAAGTTGACACAAAAGGGTCAGTTTGTTCCTTATGATGAAGTCTTCCAATCCTGGTTCAGGGAAAACCTTATTGAAGAAGATGACAGGGAAGACATCAGACCTACTGGACATTATCTACCACATCGCCCAATATATAAGGTTCAGAGTCAGACTACTCCTATTCGACCCGTTTACGATGCATCATGTAAAGCAAGTAAGAGAAATTTGTCTCTGAAAGAATGTTTAGAAACTGGACCTAATCTGATTGAACTTTTACCTGAAATCCTGATAAGATTTAGGGAAAAGAAAATAGGAGCCATCGCTGACATCCGCAAAGCTTTTCAGACCATAGGTATAGATGAAAAGGAAAGAGATTATTTGCGATTTTTATGGTGGGATGAACAAGATCCTTTCAAGATACGGACATTGAGACACACCCGAGTGGTCTTCGGTTTAACCTGCAGTCCTTTCATCTTGGCCGCAGTGTTGAAATATCATTTGGAGTCCATTGTGGATGATCGCAAACCTGTTGCAGATGTTCTGAAACGTTCATTCTATGTAGATAACTTGGTGTTCTCAGTTGATGAACCTGATGAATTGGAACGTATCAGAGAGGTCGCTAACGATATAATGGATGAGGCCAAATTGACTTTAAGAGAATGGGAATATGGAGGTAGTAAAATATTAGAAAATAAAGAGGATTCCAGGGTGTTAGGACTATATTGGAACAAAGAAAGAGATACCTTGAGGTGCCACATCCCACAAGACACCACTAAATACGGCGAAGTAACCAAAAGAACATTATTGTCCAATCTTCAAAAGTTTTTTGATCCTTTAGGATATCACCAACCAATTTTTCTCATTCCCAAACTCTTGATGCAAAGAGCTTGGCTATTGAAACTGGGATGGGATCAACCCCTTCCTACGGATATACAACAGGAATTCAAAAAATGGAGTGAGGAACTAGACCATGTAAAAAAACTTGAATTTCCTAGATATGTGAGGGTGACCCGTTCTGAAAATCTAGAACTCCATGTCTTTGGAGATGCGAGCAAAAGGGCTTATGCAACAGTTGCCTTTTTGAGAAGTGTACAGGATGGAGTCGTTCACACGTTAAAGTCTATTACCATACCTAGACTAGAGTTGCTGGCCTGTCTCCTAAGCGCTAGACTAACAACTTCCATTGTCAGGGCTCTAGCCAGACCAATCAAGACTATCTTTTGGAGTGACTCTTCAACAGCCTTGAGCTGGATCAGTACAAAGCATGAATGGAGCATTTTTGTTTCCAATCGGGTTAATGAGATCAGAAGCAGTACCAATATAGATGATTGGAGATTTGTACCAGGTACACTCAACCCTGCTGACCTACCCTCGAGAGGTTGCTACGCACCACAATTCATTTTGTCTAAATGGTGGGAGGGACCCCAGTGGTTGAGAGAATCAGAGGACAAATGGCCACAACAAAAGCCAATTCCAAATGAAGAACAAGTTTTAGAAGAGAAAAAAGGAACGGTGGTACAAAACACTATTGTACAAAATAGACATTTTGGTATATAAGTAAATTTTCTTCATATAAGGCGAATCTGAGAGTGCTAGCTTGGGTGCTTCGATTCATCAAAATACTTAAAAGAGAAGATATACAAGATAAAACTTTATCTACGCACGAAGTAGTCCAAGCCGAAAAGGTGCTTATCCGATTAGTTCAAAGAGACAGTCTAGGGAAGGGACAGATTAGCCACCTAAAAACCAAGGTACAATCAGATGGGCTCATGTATATAGACACCAAACTTTTGTACGATCAGAGTCCTGAAGAATTCAGGAAACCAGTGCTCTTACCTTGTGATCATCCAATAACAGAACAACTGATTAGAGAAACACATTCAAATAATTGCCATGCTGGCGTTCATTTTTTACTTTCCAAATTGAGAGAAAAATTCTGGATTTTAAAAGCGAGAAAGACTATTAAAAGAGTTGTGAGAGGAAGCATCATTTGTAGAAGACATGCAGAGAAGGCCAATACTATACCTTGTGCCCCTCTGCCCAAGGACAGGTTATTCATGGGTAGACCCTTTGAGGTAACAGGTGTTGATCTTATGGGTTCTCTCTACCTTAAAAATGGCCAGAAAATTTGGATAACCTTATTCACCTGCGCTGTCTACAGAGCAGTTCATTTGGAGCTGGTGGAAGGTTTGGATGCGACAAACTTTATTATGGCATTTGAACGGTTTATACACAGGAGAGGGAGACCAGTTAAGATTTACAGTGACAATGGAACCAATTTTAAAAGGACCAATAGACTCTTTACCAATTAGAACTGGGACAAAATAGCCAGGTATTTGTGTGACAAACAAATTCGATGGATATTTATTCCTCCTTCTGCACCATGGTGGGGAGGATGGTGGGAACGGTTAGTACGACTGGTGAAAGATCTTTTGAGAAGAACATTAGGCACTAATAGAGTAAATTATGTCCAGTTAGAAACTTTGATTTGTCATGTGGAGGCGATTATAAATACAAGACCTCTCACCTACATTTCTGAAACAGAAGATGATTTGATACCTATCACTCCACAAATGTTTATCCAAAATAATTTTGGCTCATTTGATGAAAGTCATGAACTAAGTCCTGATAATACCAGACAACACTTTCGAAAGTTACAGCAGATTAAGAAAGAACTGAAGGAAAGATTCCACAAGGAATACCTCGCCATGCTCGTACAAAAGGGGAATGAAACAGAGGGTAGAAGGTTTCTTCCAAGCGAAGTTGTGCTGATTGGTCGAGATGATCAAAAAAAAAAATATTCTGGCCACTAGGCAGAATCTTGGAACTGTACCCCGGTAAGGATGGCAGAGAATGTGTAGCTAGAGTTAGGACTGATACAGGTGAATTTGTAAGACCGTTAAAGAGACTTTTCTCTTTGGAACTTGGTTCTGATATTTCCAGGGAGGTGAGATTACCTAAGACAGAAGGGATCAAAGCCCAGGAGATTCCAACAGATGGAGAACTGTCAATTTTTACTAGGTCTGGAAGAGAAGTGAAAAAACCTAAGAGATTGGGGGTGTACACCAATAATCTTTCCTAAGGTGGGAGTATGTTAAAAATCGATAATTTATAATTGTATACTTTATAGATTTTCCCCTATTATTATTATGTATATATATTTTTATTTTATTTTTGTTGCCTCTTTCTCTTGATGGGTGGAAAGGAATAAAGAATGGAAGGAGCAAAATTTGTAAACAAACAAGACATCGCCCCCCCCATCCCATGCGCGAGCACCTATGCGCGGTGACGGGGAGAAAAAAGAAGAAAGGACAAATGGCAGCACCGGGAAATACGAGCTCGGGGAAATATGAGCTCCCTGCCTCAGAAGGAATGAGTAACCACGTGTGAATGAAACAAAGAAGAGAACGCGAAGAGCGTCGTTATAGAATTGCGCACCAATTAAGTGGGTTGCGATATAATTTCCTGTTAAGGAACAGAAGAATTAATCTGGAAAATTATCTCAAGTGAAGAATTATTTCAAGTGAACTCTTGATCAAATTTATCGACAGAATTGAAAACAAGATTTGTTTTTTTACAAAACGGAAGCTTATATAAGTATTTGCAAACTTTGTTTGAAAAAGATTTTGCCTTTCCACCCCTAGTTATTTTGCTCTCTACATTATTTGTTTGTATGTATATTTAACTTGTATCACTTGTTTTGTTTATTCTAATTTTAAATATATCTAACCTTTTGGCCAATTTGATTATCACCCTTTTTATCTGTTTATTTATTTTTATTGCCCAGTCTCATTTTTGATAAGCAAAATAAAATATATATTTAGGCCATTTTTGTTAAATTGTATTTCTACAACTTGTGCAAACACAACTGGTGAATCTATTTTCAATCTGGGTAAGATTGACCTTCCCCACATTTATTTATTTTTTCAAATTCAACACCCAGTTTCCTATCTGGCCGTCTTCTGAGTCATTAGAGGGATAATCCACAACTGGGGTCGTTTCATTTTCAACCAGTTCCTCCCCTGAAAAGGTCGGCGTCGATGGGTCGGCTGGATATTGCACTGTATCTCCTTTTCGTAGATGGAACCTGTTTCGATGTAAAGTCCTAACTGGAGTATCAACCATATATGACCTTGGTGTCGATGCTTTCTGCTTTACAATCCCCCAGATTCGCATATCTGTGATCCAAACCATGTCAACTTCGGATAGCTCCTCCATGTCCGCATACGTCGATCATATCTGGATTTCATATCCTTTCTTCTTCTCCCCTCCTTTCTTTTCAGGGTCTGAAAGTCCACCAACCTTGGATTAAGATTCTCTGGTGCAATTGGCAAGGTCGTTCGGAGTTTACGTCCCATTAGAAGCTCAGCAGGGCTGTAACCGTTCTCCAAAGGGGTCGATCAATACTCCAGGAGTCCAAGCGATGGGTCTTAGCAATTTTCACACCTGCTTCTGCCATCCCATTGCTCTGCGGGAATCGAGGACTTGAAGTGACACGTGTGAATCCGTACTGCCTTGCAAAATTTGCAAATTCACGAGTAGCTCCAAATTGCGTCCCATTAACGCTTACAACCGTTTCTGGTATTTCATATCGGGCAAATATGGATTTGCAACTACGCACCACCACATTAGCTGTGAGCCGATCCAGCTGAATCATTACAAGAAAGCGAGAATAATAGTCAATGACGACTAGATACCACTTATTCTCGAATTTGAACAAATCCATTCCAATCTTTTGCCATGGTCGTGTAGAAAAGTTGGTTGGTATAAAAGGTTCATGTTTTCAGACGGCTTCCTGGATACAGACACTGCACTTTCTGACTGTTTCCGCGATCTCTTCCAAAATTCCAGGCCACCATACCGTCTCACGTGCGCGTTTTTGTAATCCCGAAGTGCCAAGTGTGTAAATTATCTAGGATCTCCAGTTTCATATTTGCTGGAATAACAAGACGACAGCTACGCATCAGTAGTCCATTTTGAACGCCGAGTTCATCCTTGACATACCAATAAGAGAGCAGAGTCAGGGTCGTATCTTCTTGTTGAGCTTCAAAAATCTTCAACATCTCGTCCTTGTCGGTTATACACTAGAGAACTGCATTTATATGCGCTGAGGTTGGCCGTTCGTTTTCACTTCCCTCGGTTCTAAGAAGTGGTTGTCTGGATAAGGCATTGGCGTCGAACAGCTCCTTTCCAGGGATATGCACTATTTCGAATCCAAACCTCATCATACGCATTCGGAAACGTTGCAGTCTTGGGGTCAGCGAACTCAATTCTTTCGTCAAAATAGAGGAATGAGAGGCTTATGGTCGGTCTCAATTCGGAAACGCTTTCCAAGCAGGAAATTTTGAAAACGTTCGCAGGCCCATGTAATTGCGAGAGCCTCTTTCTCGATCTGAGCATTTTGTTTTTCGGTAGGTGTCATAGTTCTAGAAGAATAAGCAACAGGTTTTCAGATAAATTTTACACAAAACGTCCCAGATGGTTCAACATATCAAGAAATCTTCTTAGGCCTTGAACATCGGTCTGAGCAGGCATCTTCGCCACTGCTTCAATTTTCGCTGGATCTGGTCGATTACCGTCTTCATCCAGTATGTGCCCAAAAAAAAAAATTCTTGGCACGCCGAAGACACACTTGGCCTTGTTTAGTGTAACTTTTGCTTCTTTCTGTTTTCGGAGCACTAAACGAAGAATTTGATCTTGAGTCTTGGAGTCGGAGGCAAATATCAGGATTTCGTCCAGGTAACACATTACACTGTCCATGCCTTGCAAGATTATTGACTTAACTTTCTGAAAATACTCTGGGGCGAGTGAGATTCCAAATAGCATCCTTCAGAATTTATATCTCCCAAAAGGAGTGATCAAGGTCGTTAAATGCTGGCAATCCGGGCTCAAGGGAATCTGGTGAAAGCCACTGTTCGCGTCCAGTTTAGAAAAGAATCTTGCTTCCCCAGTTGCCCCAGCATGTGCTCCACCACTGGGATGGGATGCACTTTGCACTGTACATGTTCGTTCAGCCTTGAGAGATTCACACACAGTCGTATGTCGCCATTCGGTTTACCAGCAATCACAGTCGGTGCACACCATTCAGTCACAACGTTAACTTGTGCCATGAATACCGCCTTCTCGAGCTCTACCGATCTTGTTTTGAGCTTTTACATCAAAGGTATTGGTACCCGTCAAGGAGTATGCACAGCATATGGTTTTGCCCCAGGTTTCAATTTGATTTTGTAAGGGTTTCCGATTTGTCCCAGTCCTTCGAATATTTTAGGGAATTCCTTGATCGGGTTAATTCTCGTCGCAACCACTTCAATCCGCCTCACCAGGTTCAAGAGCTCACATGCCCAGCGACTCAGAAGAGGTTCACTCAAACGACGAATGACATATCTCATCTCCTTGATTTCAAAATTGCCATTTTGCAGCGTTGATATAAACATACCCACAGTCTGAAGTTCAGAAATTTCAGCAGCTCTAATGTTGATATCACTTTCCACTAGTCGTTGCTGTCCCATTATCTTCTTGAAGAGACACAGAGGATAACATGTAACATCCGCCTGGGAGTCGAGCTTGAGCTTCACCTGTTTCTCGTTCACTTGGATTTCTGCTGTCCATCGCCGCCTGCAAAATGGCCAGTTTTTGAACATAGGTTACATTTTGTCCTTCAGCACCGCAACCCTGTCCTTCCCTGTGGGTGGAACCTCCGCATTTTGGACATCGTGATCTTGTTTTGGCTGACTTCTCCTTCTTCCTCGAAGGCTGCTGTTGTTGTATCAGTGTTTGTTTCTTCGAGTTGAACTTCACCTGATTGACCTTTTGGTTTGTTGAGGGACGCTGTAGGTCGACTTGCTGCTGTCGAACGGCTTCCAGCTGTCGAACGGCTCCCTGCTGTCGAACCATTTTCACCGCCTTTTCCAAAGTCAGTTCGCTGTCCAACTGCATTCTTTCAGATAAACTTTGTCCCTCACTCCAACCACTATTCCGTCACGGATCAACTGCTCATGAAGACCCTCAAAATCGCAACTATCAGCCAATTTGTACAATGAAGTGATGAATTCGTCCACTGGCTCACGATCCTCTTGGGTTCTTGAATTAAATTTCACACGTTCGTAGATAATATTTTTTCTGACACAGAAGTGGCTGTCGAACACATTGAGGACGGAATTAATTTTCTTTGCCTCTTCCTCCTTTTAGAACTTGAAGGTCCTGAATATATCATCTGCGCGGTCACCCATCAAGTACATGAACAAATTGATCTTGTCCGCCTCCTCCTTCTTCTTCATACCACTGACCACGAGGTATCGTTCGAATCTCTTCCTCCATTTGGGCCATTCGTTGGGAGTCGAGAAGTTGAAAGTTTCTGGAGGTTGAATCTGAGCCATGTTGAATTGTCTTCCAAGGTACACAAAAATCGATATTTTGCAATATACGGGTTCATATTTCATCCAGTACCGCTGCCACCATGTTTTAATGTCCATCCATACAAAGTTCAAAAAACAACTACTCACCCGTACCCGCGCAGGCCCGGTCACGCTCCTCTGCGGTACGTGGGAAAACATACAATTCTCCCAGCACAATCATTATCGTTAACTGATTCCAAAACTGTGTAGTTGACGCATCCGTCTCCATTAGGCCATCAAAATTTCCTCCAACAGTCTATCCCAGCAGTGTTCTCCATCCGATTGGAGGGTCGGGAGGACTCAAGGCAAGCTCGCAGTGAAGGATAGCTTCAGATTGTTTATTCCGATAATCAACTCAGGAACAACTTTCTTTAGGTTTCGGGCTTTGCCATTTATGACGAATTTTCTCTATTGAAATCGAGTATGGTCTCATCTTTAGACAACTCATAGGAACTGCGTTTTGCATAGGGAGGTACGGAGCTCCACAGAATGTTCCAGTTACCTTACAGTTGACCACCACAGCATTCAGCTCCATTACCGTTTCTCCACTGGCTGTGTCGTAGCTATAGTGATGACTCTTCCCTTCTAAGCCAACGCTGTCTGTTAAACCTTTTGAGATGAGGGTTCGGCTGGCACCGGTTACCAGTAAAGCGTAAATTCTATCTTTTCCTCCGGGACCTTTGATGACAACTAGAATTATCGGCAATGGACCATCGCATCCTTTTATTACTGCTTCTCTGCTAACAACAGTAATGTTCACTGAAATGCTCGTAGGATCAGCTTGCTTGCTTGAGCTCAGTTGTGAAGTCTTCTGACTCGAATTTTCTCCCTGTGGAGCGGAGTAGTTGTGAAGCGAACGGTGACGTATCTTCTCACATCCATCAATGTCACAGATATTTTTTTGAGACACTGCCATGATCGATGGCGTTCCTGGCGCAGACTTGAAGTGCACTACAATGGTCGTGTACGCTTGATGATCTTCCACTATTGATTCATATCTAGGTCTTTCCACCTTCGCACTTGCTTATTTTGTGTCGATCTGAGCATTATGGACAGGAGTAATGCTTATTTGTTTTTGTACCTTCACCAGCTGCGATGTTAACAACGCACGGCACCTTTTTGGGGCGATATTTCTTCTCTTATGAAGCTGCCTTCATTGTCTCTGGCTCTACCCATCTGATTGCAAGTTTTGCTTTGAAGTCTACCAGGAACCCGATGCCATCCAGGTATTTTGGCTATGCGAGCGTCATGCAGCTTGAGATTAATCCTTTGACACTAATGTTTAGACCTAGAATATTGTCAGGCTTTTGTACTGAAAGCTTAGGGCAGTTTTGTGCAGTTATGAGAAGGTACTTGATGATAAACCTGGACTGTCCTAACCGTTGTACCAACGGCTCCATAATTAGTTTAACCTTAACCGTGTAGGGGATTAAATGCCTGACATGATCGTAGGCTATCCCCGAGAGAGCTTTTCGAAGTCAAATAAGATTTTGGGAGTCACTGATGTGGTACTCGCTAGTGGTTCTATTGAATTCTACCTTGAACTCAATCCACCTTTGTACCGCTCCGTCAAAATGTGGTAAAGTCGTGTCTCTCATTGTTTATTTCACAATCACCTTCTGTTGCTGTTGAAGCACCTACGTGAATACGTCCACAAGCTTATCGACGCTGTCTGTAGCTGGTGCCCTTGTGTCAGTCGGAATGGGGGTAGGGGAATTGTAAGCCCACTCCTGAGTTCTTAATCCTGCTTGCAGTGACCCATCCGCGGCTTCCTTCTCTGAAGACAATTCTTGATCAGAGCCTTCTTGGAAAGCTAGACGCTTTGATCCTTTTCAATTTTGAGAAGGGCGAGCTCAAATTCCAGTGTTTCCATGACCCTGATCTCTTGCCTCATCTTCAGCTCGGTTTATGTGATCATCACTTCTAGCTCCTCCTTTTGGTGTCAGAGTTCTGGGGTAAGGTCTTCACGTTCTTTGAGTCTGGCGAGCTCCCGCTTTGACCTATCAAGGTTCATCTGAGTTTCGCCCTTCTTGATTTCATATTGATCTTTTCCTTCATCCTTTTCAGAATCTCACGATCGGCATCAACTTCAGCCTTCTTCTTCATC
The DNA here is from genome assembly GCA_030710605.1 of Cordylochernes scorpioides. Taxonomy (NCBI): domain Eukaryota; kingdom Metazoa; phylum Arthropoda; class Arachnida; order Pseudoscorpiones; family Chernetidae; genus Cordylochernes; species Cordylochernes scorpioides. The sequence continues at coordinate 90,211,657 of CP092886.1, read as the reverse complement.
AGCACCACGGACTTAGTTGAACTTCCGCTTTTGAAAGAACTTGCCCTTCTTGAAGGCGTCTTTTGCTTTGTCGACGCTGCTGGGTCAACCTCCATCTCATCCTTGAGAAATGCGAACTGTCCTAAGTACATCTTTGCTTTTGCTCCAATACTAGATGGACTTCCTAGCTTCTTTTATTCCAGATGGGATGGTTCATGGTGACTCCTAGCACCACCATCTTGGGAATTCCGTTGTTTTCCATAATGAGACAACAAATTAACTGGTGACCAAAGTGTCATCAGGCTCGAGGGACTAGTGATGTAGGTTTGCCTGCGTAGGGTCACTTCCCTTTACACCTCAAAGCTAAAATTAAAAACAACCTCTTCTGTTGTTTACAGTTCGTTTATCTTAAAAGAATGTTTAGAACAAAAAACACGCGACTGCCTGTTCGTGTGACTGCTTGCCAGCGAGAGCATTTTCACACAACTGCCTTCTCGCGCGACTGCCTGCCAAGCGAGAGCAGTTTCACGTGACCTCCCACAAGTGAGAGATTTTTCTTAATTACAATGCAAATCCTCAACTATATTTAAATTTTTCTATTTTATAACTATTCTACATATTTATATCATCTATTCCGAATAGAATGAATCCAAGCAAGCACAGCTAAAATCATCGAGGATCCCGCCAAAATAAAATAAAATCTGTTATATTCAAAAAGAATAACTCTCCAAAAAAACAGGAAATTTTATTCAAAATTGGGAACCAAATCAAAAACTAAAATGCCCCTCTCATCTTAACATGGCTCACACTTCTAATCTTTTAGGCCACCAATTAATCCCAAAAACAGAACTTCCTACACTCCACACAGAACTCGTAACACTCATATGTATCCCTCATATCCCAGCCAATCCACACAAACATGAAACGCGGCCAAAATTACTTAAAGCTCTTGGCCTCCAAATCATTGAGGAAAATGACTCCTTCTTCGGCATCATAAATTACACTGACAGTAGCCAACTTGAAACTGGACTCTGACAGTTGAATTTCTATCTAAAAATATAAGATCCTGGAAAAAAACTTCCTTTCCCACCCTTGACACCTCTCAGTTTATAAATCATAACTCTCTGCAATAGATACTGCTTTAAAAAGTATCAACATCAACTTGCCAAGCAAAATAATATCTACTCTGACTCAAGAGCAGCCATTTATAACTTTCACACCTGCTCCATTCAAGAATTTCTTATCAAGAGCATTGCTTAATCTGTAAACTGACTCCCAGCTAACAGCTCTGTCATAATTCAATGGCTTCCAGCTTATGTTGGGATTCCTGAAAATGAACTAGCAGAATCTCTGGCAAAGTCTGGTGCTCTTAGCCACCCTGAGGCCAGGAAATCTACCACTCTAATAGACAAAAGAGAATTCCGTACCATCAAGACTCAATTCCTGCAAGAATGGAAATCTACTGCTGAACATATGACTGGTACAGAGCAGGAGCGACAGGAACCAATTCTGCCCTCCCAATAAAATGATGATTTAAGTCTGGTCATCTACAAACAATGACTTTTCAGAATGGTTGCAAGGTTTTCCCACTATGTACTAAGTGCAATTCTCAACCTACAACCCCAAACCACATCATTGACTGTATTGGTTCATCCATTGATGAGCTCTATTCATCCCCAGCAGACACCATCAAAAGCTCAAGCTGTACAAGCTTAATACCCTAATATGATGGAGTGAAGTTAAGGAAGAAGACGGAACCCATGTTAGGTATATGATTTTTTAGTGTTCGGGATATTCCTGCTGGCCGCCCGTTTTATTACTGTTTCATGTTTGCAATTTCTCATTTTTCAAAAGCAATTTTGCTAATCGCACATATAAACATTTTTCACGTCCGATTTATCGGGGTCAAACACTTTTGCTTTATTTTCAATTTTTCAGAATACATGTAAATTTATTCATTTGATGGAATACAATATTTTAGACAATTCTGATTTGAATGGGTAGATGTAAAAAGATGATAGACTCACCAAATGTATTATTTCCCACTCCACCAATTAAAAACACCCAATATCAAGTAAACCATAAACCTTTTTGTCAGTAAATAATTACCAAAACAAAAAAAAAATTTAACAAGAAATCCCGAAAAAATTGAAGTTCTCCCTAATTTTGCTCTAGTGGAACCGAGTTACGATAAGCGAGTTCATGGCATTTCTTGATGTCATTTTGAACAGGGTAATGATTTTTAGGCCAAGGATTTCTGATTATTGATCTAAGATTGGATTAACATGTCATTCTTTGCAAATATGGTTTCACAAAATCATTTTATCCAAATTGTTTTGTGTTGCACCTTTATTCTCCAACAGCTACACTCTCAAGAAATGAAACAAAAGTTCAAATCACTTATTGAAAGTATTAGTAATAAATTCCTACCAAATTTACAAAATAAATGGTAGAAAATGGCCATACAGTGATGAAATAGGTTAATTAGAAAGGAATCAATTAGAGATATTGTTTTGTTTCTTCCTATGAAGACACTCAAAATAATCTCTGTGAACTCACTCGATAATGAACAAAGGATAAATACAAGCTTCGTGTGCCAGATATTGACCCTAAACATGATTGAAGGTAGTGTATAGTGTATAATGACCTTAAATTATTGGGCGATAGGAAAAAAACCTTCAGTCCAGAACCTGTACCACATGACCAGACCTCCCCTTCTTGGGAACGTTTCGAAAATATCATACTATGCAGGCTTAGAAGTATAAAATTGTCCATGTTGCTGCTTATTTTTGAGTGATATTTGTTAAATATTTTTTGATTGAACAATTTAAACATAAAAGGCTTTTGTATTTACTGTATTCGCTGTAATCACTATTTTTACACATTTTAAGTCTAATATGCCTGGAGTTCAAAGGTTAACTTTATTTTTAAAAGGGGCAATGCTTGAAGAATGCTTTCAAACAACAAAGAATTAGAGACATATTTTTTTCAAATAAATTTAGTATTATATAATCTGATATAAATATGTTCTAAATAATTTTTATATCTTTTAATAATAAAAAAGGCATATCCCGCCAGGAGCACATGTGCCTTTCACATACCTTTTAATTCTACAATTAAAAAGGCATATATTGGATCAAAATATCATTTATTTTACCAATATTTCAGTTGGCTGAACTTCAACCTTTATCAAAGTGTTATGAGATATTAAATGTGTGTCAACAACCTCAACACCACATAAAATCAACGGAATTAAGTTTTAAAAATATTTTGTTATATTTAATGGGGAGAAAAAAATATATATATTTATAGTATGGACAAAATAATTTTTTTTAAATATGGGTGAGAATATTTTGAAAATTAACAATAACGCCTATTTTATATTTATTTATTTATTTATTATTATTATTATTTTTTTTTTTGCTTATCCCTAGTACACGTGGTACAGGCCATGATAATCATGGTGGGTAGTTAGCAACTGCTTTTTACTGTAAGTGCACCACATGTCTACACATGTGAAAGCAGATCGACTTTGCACTTACAAATGTGCCAGAGCCCCGTTTGGTTACTTGCACTCGCTGGTGGGGTTGGACTTTTGCAAGAATCGGGGGGCCATTGGAGCATTTTTTTTTTTTTAAACAGAAAAAAGTGTCCAATGCGGGGATCGAACCCGGGTCGTAGTGGTCGTAAACCAAACGGTTTAACCAGCCTTCCACCGACCCCCCGTTTTTATATTTATAATAATTTGTACTATGTGTTAAAATATTTTTCATAAAAAAAATAAAAAAATAAAATAAAAATAACAAATTATATATAAAAGAAATGTTAAACTAAATAGTTCTCACCGGAAACACAAAGTGCAAAAAATATTCGAAAAGTTAGTTAAATTATAATATTAAAATAAATTTAAACATAAAATGGTGAAAATTTTCAAAATATTCACACCCATATTTTAAAAAAATTATTTTGTCCAAATATAAATATATATTTCAATTTTTTTCTCCCCATTGAATATAACAAAATATTTTAAAAACTTCTGTTGACATTATGTGGCGCTGAGTTTGTTGTAGACACACAATAAATATGTTATAACACTTTGATAAAGGTTGGCGTTCAGCCAACTGAAATATTGGCTAAATAAAATATATTTTGATCCAATATATGCCTTTTTAATTGAAGAATTATTTATGAATTGCTCTATTTTCAAAATATATTTGATATATAATTAATAAAGCTTTGCTTAGGAGTTGTCTCAATTTTCAAATTAGTCATAGAAATACATGTATGCTAATGTAAAGAAGAACCTATTATCAAAAATGACTTCTTTTGATATTCAACATTAATGTAAGGAAATAGGTCAATTTAGGGAATTAAGACAAATTGACCATTATTGAATAGTTGCATCTTCCTGTGTGTATGGCTGTCCTTTAATTATACGGTCTAAAAATTTTGAAAAAAAAAAATTACCCTAACCACACATGGCCATAGTGAACCAAAAGCTCTGTCCCATTGAGGCTCATCATAGAGGAGTTTTTACTGTAATTTTTTTTTTTAGAATTCCAAGTCTTATTTCTAGCTTTGTGTATATCATGGTGTCAATATTTTTTTAAATGTAAGAGCAGGATAAATTGTCACACCAAGTTATATTGGTGAATCTGTAAACTCTTGATTATCGAGTTGTCCAGAAAAAAAGGTGCTAGTGATTGTTAATGGTGAAGAGGCCAATTTCATTTTTTTTTAATACAGAAGATTTGTTCATCTTCTAGGTTACCTTTGACAGATTTTTAGGCTTGCCTTGTTCAGAGAGTGTTCTGCATGAGAGAAGTTTTTTTAGAGACCCAGATTATCATGTAATTTGCATAAAAAGGCAGTTTTAGGTGGTGGTTTGATGAAGGTGTATATATCATATAGGTAGATGTTAAAGAGAATAGATCTAGGGTTGACCTTTGAGGTAGACCTTGAATGGAAAATTTTTCAATGGAAAAAAATGTAAAAGTCCATCAGCTTCAGGAATATATTGATTGGCTTATAAACAGCTTCAAGTATTGAAAGAAATTTTTGAATCAAAATTCAAATTATTGTAAATTATTAGAAATTTTATAATAGCAAACCCCGTATACACTGTGTGACTTCGAAAATGGAACATGAAGAGAGGACAGAAAGAAAGAAACTTGGCAAACTTAGAGGCAGGAATGAACAACAAGTGAAATTTATTTCAAAATGATAGTCATAATACAGAGTAAAAATGGTGTCGGCTCAGTAGCAAGTAGGACCACCAAGGACTGATGCTCGCAGCACATGTCTAGGTAGAAAGTCAATTAGACAATAATTGGCATCCTGAAAGTTTTTCTTCTGAACGTGGCTAAGGCAAGGCATTTAAATGGTATCCAATTATGTTCCAGATGTGCTCGATTGGTGGAATATCAGGAGAGTACGGTAGCCAGGGAAGCATAAGTACATCTTTCAGTTTGTTGGCTAATCAAGCAGTGTACTGTTGGGCGTTAACCTGCTAATAAAGGGCATTGGGTACCTCTTGAATGTGTAGAGGAGTTTCACAGGTCACCGCAAATCATAAATGTATTTTTGGTCCATCATCTTTATCTATACCATTTGCAGAGATAGTAATGCGAAACATAGACACTTGGATCACTTCTTTATATCCCACAGACATTATGATATACAGGAGATACATAGATGATATATTCTGCATATGCATAGACAACCAGATTCCCAACATCTTAACCTCCCTCAACAATTATAATAATTGTTTATATTTTACAATAGAAAAAGAGGATAATTCCACATTACCATTCTTAGACATCAAAATAATGAAAATAGATAATAAGCTGCAAACATTAGTATACTATAAACCTTCATTCACCCCTAGTTACATTTTTTTTTTTTTCCTTTTACCCCATCACTCATAAGATTAATACAGTTAAAACTTTAACTAAAATAATATATACACTCATTGTTCATTAAATCAATATAAAACAAATGAAACACAAAATATTATCCAAAACTTAACATCAGCAGGTTATCCCAAAACATTCATTTTAAAACATTTCTACCAGAAACAAGAAGTATCTACCACATTAACGCAGAAAACTAAAATATATAGGCAAAATAGCAATATCCCATATTCCCCGAAATCAGTTAACATATCCAGAACACTTGATAAATACGGAATAAAAACTTATTACAGCAACTCACCCAACTTATTAAGTATTCTAAGAAATCCGATCACAAAAACAGTCGAGCAGATTGCATAACAGATAAAAAAGAAGTAATTTTTTCAATAGAATGTAATAACTGTAACGCCAGATACGTAGGGGAGACAGGGAGAAAATTACACAATAGAATAACAGAACACAAAAGATGTATAAACAAAAATTACCCAATATCACTAATAGTACAGCACACCAATATAATAGGACATACATTTAACCTAAATGAACCCACATGACATTACAATAACATCAATAATAAATTTCAGAGTTTAATAATAGAAGCAATAGTATCCAAACAATATAATAGTATAAACCGCAGGATCGATTTGCCAGAAGCATATGAATCAATAGACCTAAATAAAATAAAACAATTACATTTACATTAATAGATATTACATATCTTTTGGGATCCCTTAAATTTCAAAATAATATGACATAAAACGAAAATTACATGCAACATAATATTCATAAAAATAATTCATATAACCACATACTAATTAGAATTAATATTTCCCAAAATATGCAACCTATATGTAAATCTAAATGTTAATTATCCACTCAGGCCAATATGCAAAATAATAGCTACATATATAAAATGTAATCTCAGATTAGATGGTTAGTCATTTATTAACTCCTGTAGAAGGGCGTATGAGCCTGAAAGCTTGTTTTATAATTATGAAATAAAAGATACGCAGCCCTATATGCTTTGTTTTAACTTATTTAGAAAGGTAAAGTCAATTGTCCCAACAATGATTCCGTGTTATTTAGGGGTGGGGTATTCCACAAATGCTGCCAGATTGGAACTTACCACTTTGACACCACACACAATACTCAGCAACTATCAATGGAGAAACAGAAGCGTGACTCATCTGGGAACATGATTCTGTGCAATTCTGTTATCCATGTCGATCTAACCCAGCACCATTCCTATTGTTCGTGTCTATTAAGTGGGGTCACTGGCAGTCTTCTTACCAGACGACATGAATGCAAGCCATTAAAACTAATTGAGGGGAAATAGTTCTAATTGAGATGAAATGATCTAGGGTGTCTTGCACCCTTTGCAGAATAGAGGTACAAGTGGCTTGTCGGTCGGGCACTGCATTTCGAAAGATATGCCAATCATTCACCCACATTCCTATAAATTGCCTCATTTCCTTTTTACAACCCTCTCCACACAATCTGTGCACCATGGTGCACCCAGGTGTGTGAAAGCTGCAATTTGACATATGGACCACCTTCCATTTTCATTATGATAACTAATTTCAACGATAATTTTCCTTGAAGAAATAATGGAGCGAATACTGTCCTTCTTGCAATATGCTTCCCTTATATTTTACTCTACATGCATATAAGAGCTGCACATTTCACATCAATTACATAACTTGGTGAGGCGGGTCTACCCTGATATTTTAAAAATTATCTTGCCACTTTTTCTTGGTGTTCCTTGTGGTGTTCGCACAATGTATTTAGAGAGCTTGTCGAACATTCCATTTGTGGTGATCAAAATAGGGGTAAGAGAGCATCTGGTTACTTCAATCTAGTTGATTCTGAGGAGTTGGATCAAATACTTCTGGTATCACAATTTCAATGCTATTAGGTTATCTTTGAATATAATTTCTTCATCTTCAAAAATATATATATTTAAAAAATTCCTAAGACCTTTTTTATTTCTTTCTCCTGTGACGCCAATTATTGTTTTCTTTTTTCTAATAAATAACTCTTTGAAAGCTGGAATGAAGAAAACTCAATAAATCATGTTCCCTATGGAGAAGAAATGAAAGGCCAATCATTGTGCCAAGTTTGTTTGGAATTACAGTAAAATCCCTCTATAGTAAACCCCAAAGGGACAGAGCTTTTGGTTCACTATAGACACGGTTCACTATAGCCACAACTCCGCCTTTGCCGGTCCCAAGCCCGGATGAAAAAGGAGGAATGGGAGCAGTAACAAGCTCGGTAAAAAACCTGGGTTCAGCTGGCCCGGCTGATAGTACCCAGTAAGGTCTCCTGATCTAGGGATACAAGATGAGCAGCGTTTGTACTCCATGTTAGGAGCGGCTGCACATGGCGTCTGTTTCTCATGTTAGAGGTGGCCATTTCTTTTGGAGCTAAGTCGGCCTGCCACTGAGTAGTGCTCCCAGTCTTAACGACAAAGGCAGACGCATTCTACTTCATCCAGTGTGAAGATAAGAAAGAAAAAGAAGACTATAGCCACAGTTTGACTATTTTTTTTTTTTTACTTTTCAAAATGTTTAGGCCGTATAATTAAAGGACAGCCATACACACAGGAAAAGGCAGCCACTCAATAATGGTCACTTTGTTTTAATTCCCTGATTTGACCTATTTCCTTACATTAATGCTCAACATCAAAAGAAGTGATTTGATAATAGGCTTTTTTTATCATTAGCATACCTGTACCTCTATGTATAATTTAAAAATTAAGACAAATCCTAAGCAAAGCTTCATTGATTTTTTATATATTAAAAGATATGAGTATTTATAAATCCTTATCATATCATATAATACTGAATATACTTGAAGAAATGTTTATATTACCTTGTATGAGATCACTCTCCAAGCATTGCCCCTTTCGATTAAAGTTGACCCTTTGAACACAAAAATGTGTCTAAAAGGCAATTACGGTGAATACAGTAAATAAAGATCTTGCATTCATGTTTATTTAAATATTCAGGCTAAATAAAAAAAAATATTTAAAATACAAAGACATTTTAGCTTGAAATTATTCAATTAAACATTATTTAACCAATATTACTCAAAAATAAGCAGCAATGTTTCTTCAATTATTTGTTTAAAAAAAGGATCTGTATAAAAATAGAGGGAAATATGAAATGGTTTACTTTATATTGGTTGTTTTTTCATTGGTGGAGTGGAAAAAGAAACGTTTTGTGGGTCTATATCATCTTCTGTTACATCCTCCCATTCATAATCAGAATTGTTTAAAATATATAATTGAAGATGAATCAAAAGTATCAGATCACAAAAAAATCGGACAAGAAACATGTTGAAACAAGCGCGATTGGTAAAATTGCTTTATAAAAACAGAGGATTGAATCACCAAATCGATATTAAAATGGGCAGAGAGCAAGAATATCAGCGACCTTGAATGATTCATATACCTATCAAGGCTTCCTTTCAAAAAATAGAACTGTATTGGTCGCTCCTGAGAATTTATAAACTGTTTTGTTTGTGGCCTGTGAGACAGGCATGATCGCGTCATTCAAAACAATTTATAATAGCCTTCCATTTTTATCTCTTTTATAATAGAAAAGTTAAATTTTCTTATTTTAACATGTTCTAAAAATTTTGAAAAATAGAACGTAAATGTGAACAATGTCCCCAAATTCATTGTTTCGAAATCGCAAAATTTTGTTAAATCAAAATTTATTAATCACTATTTTAATTTCGTTATAAACCTAGTGTTTTAAATATTTTTTTTATTTTGGGACCTAAAATAGGTTTGTTATAGGATTATTTCGCTATTTTAAAAATTGTAAAGTTCGTTATAACAATGGTATTTTCAATTGAATGGATTTGGGAAATGCCATAGGTTCGTTATAAGGGAAGGTTTGCTATATCCAGGGTTCTGATTAGTGGTGTTTTACTGTATATCATTCTTAGCTTTTATGCTTACTTGTGTATATATTTTAAAATTTAAGACAAAGCTACTTTGGTTATACAAATATATGGTATTTATTTCCTATTTCATGTGATTTGTCTTTTTGTAGATATGAGACCATACTGTTCCTCTGAATAGGAAATTAGCTTCACAAATTGCATTTTATGGTGAAAGGTTCTAAAAGCATAATTTTGTGTATAAGATCATGCCCATTGTCTGGAATAAGTATAGGTGGAATTATGATCCACATAAAGCCTTGATAAATTTACTTCAAACTTTCCCTAGCCATTATGTCTTTAAAGAAAGTGGAATTTTGAGGAAAGCAAGTGTCATGCCCTTTCCAATTTCCCATAAAGCAATTTTTCTTATTAAGACTTTTTTGTACTTATCAATTAAAGACCTTGCATACTTCTCAGTTTGCAATTTGAAATTTCTGTAGTAATTTTCCTTTTTATGATGGTTATAAGAATATTATATAGAGAATTTTGTTAGGTAAATAAACACCAAACAGTCTACTGAGAGAGTCTGAACATTTTAAAACATTCTTCATTCTGGGGTTCTTTAAATTTGCTCTGTTTAAGAGGAGCCCAAGGGAATCCCTCTTCATCTGGTTTACTTATATTTCAATTTAACTTTCAGCAAAAATTTTATTAAATGATCCCCCCCCCCCCCTATGTATTTTGTTACACCAAGGTGCAGCTTTGCAGGGTCATCGACCTTGGTTTCCTCCTTCCAGGTGTTATACACATTTCCAGAGTGGGTTTCCATACTTAAAGCAAATAAAAAAAAGTAAATAAAAGTAAATTACCTTTTAAAGTTATTGTGTATATTTTTTGTTGTCTTCCTCAGTTTGTGATCCTGAGTCTTCATCTAGGTCCTCTCTCTCTACAATAACCAATCAAGATATGTTCAATAGAAATATTAAAAAAGGAATGAAACTATAAAAAGGAATTATACTCTTGTATATAGTCTGTTTCAAATAAATATTAAATATCAGAATATTTTTAATAAATGTAGGACGCATTAAAATTGATGCAATTGAATGCTTTGTTGATTATTAAAGAAGGATCTCAAAATGTATATAATTTTGACATCAATTATATCTAACGTAATTCGAAGAAGAAAAATTGCTAAACAAAAAAATGTGAACATATGGTGATTGTTTACTGATGGGAAAGATAGTAGGAGATCACATGGGAAGATGGTGGGTCATCTATCAAGGTCATGGCAACTTGAGACAAGCTTGAAGATAGTTGGGTCCATCAGGCCTGAAGACATTGATTTCCACCTGATTTTCTATAAAAATTTAAGGTTGGATGGTTCACATCCATGTCATTTGGGTTTGGTACCTCAATGCACATGATGTGGATCAACATGATTGGGGTTAGAAGTGTCTAAGAGTGAGAAATACTGAGCTCTTCTCTCACTAGTCTCTCCAGGGACTGCAGCATAGGTTTGTGCCAAAAACAATTTAGCTTTGAATAGTGCTGCGATAAGCTATGCATGCCATAGCATTATATAATTGGGGTGGTCTGATATAACAAATTTATTTCGATTTATAATATTATTTTTAACATAGTTTTGGCACATCATAAATAAATTAAAAACATTAAATTTTAATATTATTTTTTTTTAATTCTAAAAATGCTAAAAGGCATAAACACTAATTAGCATTGGCTATTGTATCATTGTGGCCTTCACAAGAGATATTGAAAGCTGGGGTGTGTTTATATGAAATTATTTCACTTTCATTTTGAGAAAGATCTTTGATAATTAACCTTCCAATGTCATTTAGGTATTTTATGGCAAAACTTATATAAGAAAATTATGATAGGCCTTTCAAAAAGGAAGGCTTGGTATGGTACCTGTATTTGACACCATACATTGAGGAATCTGCATACTATCTGTGCATCTGCCAACCATTAAGATGTAATAAAATTTGTTCACATGTTAAATCATTTAATAATTTTTCATTTGAATATAAATTAACTGAATCTTAAAATTGACATTAATTTTTAATCATTCTTGTTATTATATTGTGTGTTTGTTGTTCCAGGTATATAGAGAAGAATTTTTTGGGATTCCGAAAAAAGGGTGCATTTGTTCAAGATTTTACTATTAAGGAGGATTTATTTCAAGATTTTTTACTTCCAAGGTTTCCATTCAATTCTATAATTGGAAATGATAATGACAACAATATTGTATTTAGCTACAACTGCAAAGAAAATTCTACTGCTTTGCCTCTTCAAAACTCCTTAGATTTAAACTGCAATGACGAAGAAAAAATTGAGGATAATGTTCTGGTAAATATTTTAAATAATATAATTCTCAAATATATATACCTCTTCCTTTTTATTATCCATAATACATGTACAAGCCATGAAAACATGGGGGTAGTAGTTGGCTACTACTTTTACTGTAAATGCACCACGTCTACACATACTGAAAGCAGCTTGACTGTCTTTACCAAATGCCAGAGCCCATTTGATTACTTGCAGTGGCTGGTGAGATTTGACTTTTTCAAGAATCGGTGGCTATTGTAGTATTTTTTTTTATTTGGAAAAAGTGCTCAAAGTGGGATGAAAGATAAAGTAACTTAACAAAATTAAAATAAATTATATTAGAGATTTCAGTAACAAAGCTGTTACCAATTATCAGGTATAATTATTTAACTTGATTTGTTCTTGCATTTCATAACCAAAATATAAAGCTGTATTTGAAGCGAGTGTAAAAATAGCTTTTTATTGGAATCATTTTGTTTCTTCACTCAAATTTGACAAAGTAATCCATAGAACTATAGCAATTCATATTTTTAATTTTCATATGTTTATGAGAATTTTTAAAAATCACTTAAAATGTTCAGAGAGCACTAGTACCAACATATTGTTACTCTGCTACTGTCAAAGATAGTCCAATATGCACACAGGATGGATAGGGATCTCTGTTTAAATTTCATTTTATTTACCTTTGTGAATTATGAGGAACAAGAAAAAAAAGACATGTCCATGACCATGTCATTAACAAGGGGGAGCAAGACAACTCTGGCCAGTTGGGCTTCTTCCTGATTGGTCCTTCTACCCTTCTGGTTCATAGGTGGTGGTAGGGTTTGACCACTGTTGGAGATCTTCATAACAGTATATTCATATATAGTACATTTTCCTATAAAAACTCCCTAAAAATACAGAAACCATGGGCTCTAAAGGAGGTTGTCTTTTATTTGGAGACTTAACAATATCAGGCCAAATTATGGTGGATTCTTTCAACCCAAACAAAATAAGTTTTTTGATTAAGCACAATTTCTTAGTGTCAGTAAATGTTTTCCAGTTCCAAATAACTTTATTAGGTGCCGCTCAAAAAGAGCAACCTAGATCATCATATTTACAATATACTGTGGGGGATGGTTATGTACAGGGGTTCATTTACAATTATAATTTATATTGATGTCATTGGGTCCGGATTCTCAGGTCCTTGAGGATATTTTTCTTTAGAAGTTTTTGTCTGGCTTGCTTGATATTCAAGGTGGGTTTATTTTTCCTTTTTTTCCACTTTTTGTTATTCCGGGTTAATTGATGGAGAAATTGTCTAGGTTTTAAATTTCTTACTTTCCTTTTTCTCCACATTTGCAGTTTGTGGCTTCCTTGAAGGTGGGGTTTTCTAATTTTTCGATTTTTCGTAGAATTTAAATGATTGTCTAATAATGTAATTATTGATTTTTTCGATATATAGATCGTTTCTGAGGATTGTGTAAGTTTGGTTCAAATTCACATAAATAGGTACCGCTCAGCAAGAGCAACCTAGTTCATGATAATTGAAGAATGAATAATATGTGAAGGTTATTCACATATTAAATAAATTTTAATGCGGGATTTAATCCCGGTTCATGACTGTCGGGAATCGAGCGTGTTGCCCTCTCATCCACCGACTTATTGTCGGGAATCGAGCGTGTTACCCTCTCATCCAGCGACTGATTGAGTAAGTGTTTTATAATTTATTTGACCTACATAATTTTAATTAGTAAAAATTGTATTTAGAAAAAAAGTAATTTTTGCAGGTTGTGGAATTATAAATATAATTAAATACTACAACCTTTTGAAATATTTATATCCTACATTTCAAACACAAGGTTATAAGACCAAATCCAAATAAATAAATAGTGTGTGACGTTTCGGTAACAACGCTGTTACCGAAACGTCACACACTATTTATTTATTTGGATTTGGTCTTATTACCTTGTGTTTATAATCTATAATCCAATAAAAGAAAACAAGACCTAATCCAAATAATTTATTAGTGTGTGACGTTTCGGCAACAACATTGTCACCATCATGACCTGATGATGGTGACAATGTTGTTGCCGAAACGTCACACACTAATAAATTATTTGGATTAGGTCTTGTTTTCTTTTATTATAATCTATAATCCAAATTGTGCTTTAAAATCTATAATCCAAATTGTGCCTTATCAATCCTACATTTCAGTGATTCACCCTTTTCAAGGAAAGCAAACCTTACAATATTTTATATTATTAGGATTATAAATAAGTTCATGTGTGTTTTTTTTTTTTGAAAATTGATACTTTATTGTGAAAAATTGGTCAGACATTCACTGTTCAAAGTATTGTCCCTCACTAGCCACTTCTTTTGCATATCTTTCGGGCAATTGACGGATCTCATCTTGGAAAATGGCCCGCTCTTTGGCCGCTATCCATTCATCAATTCATTTTTGACCTTATCATAATTGGAAAAGTGCTGGTCAGTCAGGCCAAGTTGCATTGATCGGAAGATATAATAATCGGAAGGAGCAATGTCTGGTCTATCTGGCGGGTGAGGTAGGACTTCCCATTTGAGAGTTTTAAGTATGTTTTAATGGGTGCTGCAGAAGGTAGCTGATCATTATATTTCAAAATAACTGTCGTATCTATTAGCGTATTGCAGCCCTTTTAAGCTGTGGTCCTTTCGTTCGGTCGTAGCAGCTTATAATATACCATTCCAAGCTGGTCCCACCAAATACACAACATAATCTTCTCGCCATTAATAATTGGCTTGGGCGTCAATGATACGTAGCCCAAAGTTTGGAGTATCATAATGGACCCACTTTTCATCGCAAGTTACAATTTGATGCAAGATATCCTTTTTTAATGTTGAAGCAGTTGTTCATGCGCAAAAAGAAGGCATTCAATGTCTCTTGGCTCAGTTCATACCGCACCCAATTTCATATCTTTTGCATCATTCCTATTTCTTTTAAGCAATGATGATGGCTGGTTGAGTGGCTCCAAGGGTTTTTGCGAGTTCCTTTTGCGCTTGTGTTCGATCTTCATCGAACCTTGCCTCTAATTCTTTATCCTCAAACTTGGTGGCGCTCCGGGTCTTTCTTAGTCTTCCAAATCAAAGTTGCCACTTTTAAAAATTGCAAACCAATTCTGGCACATTTGTTCAGCTAGAGCATGATCACAATAAACTTCCTCTGAAATCAATAACTTTCATCAGCTTTTTTCTTCAAATTGAAGTATTGAAGTAAAACTCCCCACAAAAACATTTTTTGGTAGAAATGTTGACCTTTTAGGAGCAAACAGAAACTAGGTTAATAAGGCACAATTTGGATTATAGATTGTAAACACAAGTGTTTAAATTTATATTTTGATTTTGTAATTATTATTATTAACTTAAATTCATAGAAGCATTTTCTAGCATTGTATATTCAATCTTTTTATCATCATCACTTTAGTTTTGTTTACATTATTATTATAGTTAGTTAGCAAATAGGTTTTAAGGATAGTAGATTTCATTCTTTGCTTTGTTCCCTTTTTGTAAGCAATAAATTAAATTGGAATAAAGCGTCATATTCAACTCAATTCAAACCAAAGGAAACATCATCGATTCATTTTGCAACAAGTGAAAACTACATAAGCCTATTCAACTACACATCTTCATACATTGGTCCCTCGAGCACGGATAGAAGCCTGATAAGGTAAGTCAAAAGTCAACCTCATGGATCCAGAAACTGAAATAAGACGAATCAGAAGACTAGGTCTTAATTTAGAAAAATTAGCAAAGGAGATAGAAGAAAATGCGACCGATTGTTTTGAACTAGATGCAATATTAAAAAAGATCGTGAAGATTAAACAACAGTTAGAGCAAGCACATGAATATTTTATAGGGATAAGGGACACAGACGTGCTTTTATTACAAATAGAGGAAGTAACAGATAAATACTGTAAACTAGAGGTGAAAATTCTTCGTTTTACTCAACATATTCACAATGATGCAAATTTACCTTTAAGTAACAATGCAGTTAATAAGAATTATGCTAATTTGCCTAAATTAGAACTACCTTTTTTTGATGGAAAATTGGAAAATTGGATTTCGTTTTCTAATGTTTTTAAAACAACTCTTATTGATAATAGTCAATTAACAAACATAGTTAAATTACAGTATTTGAAGACTTGTCTGAAAGGAAAGGCTTTAATACTTGTTAATCATATACCAATAACAGAAAATAATTTTGTTTTGGCTTGGGATTTATTGGAAAAAAGATATGACAATAAAAGGGATTTGATATTTAACCTAATACAAAGAATAATAGATCTACCTAAGCTAACAATAGAATTATCCACACAACTTCTATTTTTGGTAGATAATTCATATGAAATCATTAGATCTCTAGAAACACTCGGTTATAAACTAGAAGAACTTAGTGATATTATAATTGGGAAAATCCTGAGTGATAAACTAGACAAAACAACAAAGCGCAGCTGGAACATGACTGTTGAGAATAATCGCATACCCACTTGTTCAGAATTATTTAAATTTATAGAAACCTATGCAAAGGCACTTAATACAAGTGAAACTGAAAGGGGATTGCCCCTAATCAAACGCTCCATGAAATTGCAAGTACACAATCTAACAAAGGCCAATTGTTTTCTATGTCAACAGGAGCATGGAATCTATCTATGCCCAACCGTTTTAGACATGGAGCCAATAGAGAGAAGGAGAAAGGTTAAACAACTCAAGTTATGTTTCAATTGTTTAAGAAACAATCATTCGGTAAATCAATGTAGGTCAGAATTCGAGTGTAGAAAGTGTCAAGGAAAACATTATTTTACCTAAGGCACATTATATTACTCAATTAGTAATAAGACATTATCATGAGAGACTATTACATGCGGGTGTACAATTAACTCTATCCGCCATCAGAGAAAAATATTGGATACCATCTGGACGATGTCTAGTAAAACAAATTCTGTTTAAATGCATCAAATGCGCTAGATTTAGAACAAAGGCAGTACAACAACTAATGGGCAATTTGCCGACATCACGGACCAATTGGACAAGACCATTCACTAAAACAGGAATTGATTTTGCTAGACCAGTGATTGTGAAAACATCGAATTTGAGAAACGCAAGATGTGATAAGGCTTATATTGCATTATTTATCTGCATGTTCTCTAAAGCCATACACATAGAACTCATTTCCAACTTAACAACAGAGGCCTTCCTGGCTGCTCTTCGGAGATTTATTGGCCGTAGAGGTCGACCGGCAGAAATAAACACTGATAATGCAACTAATTTTGTCGGAGCTTACAAAGACTTAAGAAAGTTATTCAATTCAAACATTCATGACTTTGCTTCTTCAGAAGAGACCAAATGAAACTTTATACCTCCATCCTCACCTCATTTCGGAGGACTATGGGAGGCAGGAATAAAATCTGTAAAGTATCATCTACGTAGAATCGTGGGTAAAACTAAATTAACAACTGTGCTAACCCAAATAGAGGCATGTCTAAATTCAAGACCATTGTGCCCTCTAACTGATGACCCTGAAGACTTGAATGCGTTGACGGCAGGACATTTCCTCATTGGAATGCCATTGACTGCAGTCCCATCCCTAGTTAGAGAAGGCGGTTCCAGTCTTAAAGGAAGATGGCAATTGGTTGAACAGATCAAGACAGACTTTTGGAAAAGATGGTCATGTGAGTATTTTTCCAGACTACAGAACAGACCAAAATGGTTGAAACCAGTGGACAACATCAAGATTGGAACATTGGTTTTGTTAAAAGAGGACAACCTTCCTCCTCTCAAATGGAGAATGGGACGGATCAATCAGGTGTATCCAGGAGAGGATGGGCTGGTACGCGTGGTTTCAGTCAAGACGGCGGATGGAGACCTCAGAAGAGCTGTGGCCAAAGTTTGTCCTCTTCCACTTGACTGTCCTACTAGCTAGACTTGAATCTTGGTTTGCTGATTTTTCTTTTCTGTCTACTCCTGTCATTATCAAAATGTTGATATTGTAATATCAAAGGGGGGGAGGATGTTTAAATTTATATTTTGATTTTGTAATTAATATTATCTTAAATTCATAGAAGCATTTTCTAGCATTGTATATTCAATCTTTTTATCATCATCACTTTAGTTTTGTTTACATTATTATTATAGTTATTTAGCAAATAGGTTTTAAGGATAGTAGATTTCATTCTTTGCTTTGTTCCCTTTTTGTAAGCAATAAATTAAATTGGAATAAAGCATCATATTCAACTCAATTCAAACCAAAGGAAACATCATCGATTCATTTTGCAACAAGAGAAAACTACATAAGCCTATTCAACTACACATATTCATACAACAAGGTTATAAGACAAAATTTTATTTATTTAAATTTGGTCTTTTCATCTTGTTTTTAGAAACTAGGTTGTTTACACTTCAGAGAAATAACGGTTACTGGAAAAAGGAAGTCTTATCATGATGCTTCAAAATAATGGTGTTGCCAGATGAAACAATGGAATAATAAACTAGTAGCTCATCTTTATCAAAATTGCACAAACTTATTTATACTCCCAATAGCTGATTTTCGAAGATATTTATTCATTTATACACATGTAGAAGGCACAGCCTGTCGATATTTCAAATACGTTGAACTGAAGAAATAGTTTTTATTGTTAAAATATTGGTTAATATTCTATATTAATAAAATGGAAATTTCATAAGTGTTGTTCACTAAAACTTTCGTTACAATGCATCAATTTCGACCAAATTTTCAACATTTATGTAAAACGAGATGGAGCAGGTTTTGCTTAACATCAAAATATTTTTCCTAACTTTAACATACATAACTTTGCTGTTATCGATAAAATACAAAAAAATTCAACAGAGTTAACGTGTTTACACTTTCGAAAGTGTTTACACTTTAGCGCTTCTTTGAAAATTAGTTTTAATATTTTTTATATATATTTTAATAACTTTTAAACCTGGTAAGATACTTTTATTTTATAGTTTTCATATTTTATACCAAAAAAAGTTGAAGCCTTACTTGATGAGATCAATTTTATTTTTTAGATAAATTTTTAGGCTTTTCGAAAGTGTTTACACTTTTGAACTTCTTGGAAAATTAGTTTTAATCTTTTTTATATATATTTTAATAACTTTTATACATGGTAAGATACTTTTATTTTATAGTTTTCATATTTTATACCAAAAAAACGAAGCCTTACTTGATGAGATCAATTTTATATTTTAGATAAATTTTTAGGCTAATTTTAATTAATTTATTTTTTATTTTATATATACAGATTATATATGCTATTTCTAAATTACGTGGTTAGTATTTTTATAAGACTAAGGTTATTTATATTATTTTTTACAAAAAAAGTTTGAAATTTCATTAATGTGCTCAATTTTATGTCTTTTTTGACGACCTTAACAAAATTTTTAATTAATTGTTTAGATATTTTAATAACAGATTATTTATGGTGTTTTCCGCTTATATGGGTTGTTCTGTAAAAAAAATTTGGGTTATTTCTATTTTTTTTCACTAAAAAGCTTGAAATTTCATTAATTAGCTCAATTTTATGTCTTTTTTGAGGACCTTAACAAAATTTTAATTAATTGCTTAGATATTTTAAAAGTAGATTATTTATAGTTTTTTTTTAACATATAGGGGTGGTATTTTGTATTTTAGAAAATTATTTATATTTTTTAGCTCAACAAAGCATGCTTTTTCATTGCCGTATCCAGCGGTTGGTCTATTTTTGAAGCTTTTTAATGATAACTGGTTTTGTACATTAATTTTTTGGTAATATATAATATTATGATTTTAGTTTTTTTAAATCTTTTTAACATATCTGAAGGTTATTTTGAATGAAAAATTTAAAAATTTTGATTTTTACCTCAAAAAGACGAAATTTTTATGCTTTGTTTAGAAATTGCTGGTTTGGAAGCTTTTGTTATTAATCTCAATCTAATTTTTTTTTCAGAATATGCCATACAGTTTATTTATTATATTTTCTACATATATGAGTTGTATCTAAAAAATAGGTTATTTATATTTTTGAATAAGCAAGGGATTTCTTTTAAGGATTCATTTATTTGTCTTTTTGAAGTCCTTTTTCAAAATTTTTTAAAGATATTTTAATTTATTTGATCAAATATTTTATATTTAGATTATATATAGTTTTTTTAAACATATATGGGTTGTAGTTTGTATTTTAGAAAATTATTTCTATTTTTTACCTCAAAAAAGCATGCTTTTTCATTGCCGTATCCAGCGGTTGGTCTATTTTTGAAGCTTTTTAATGATAACTGGTTTTGTACATTAATTTTTTGCTAATATAATATTATGATTTTAGTTTTTTAACATCTTTTTTACATATCTGAAGGTTATTTTGAATAAAATATTAAAAAAAATTGATTTTTACCTCAAAAAGACAGAAAAATGTTATGCTTTGTTTAGAAATTGCTGGTTTTGAAGCTTTTGTTATTAATCTCAATCTAATTTTTTTTTCAGAATATGCCATACAGTTTATTTATTATATTTTCTACATATATGGGTTGTATCTAAAAAATAGGTTATTTATATTTTAAATAAGCAAGGGTTTTCTTTTACGGATTCATTTATTTGTCTTTTTGAAGTCTTTTTTCAAAATTTTTTTAAAAGATATTTTAATTTATTTGATTAAATATTTTATATTTAGATTATTTATAGTTTTTTTTTTAACATATAGGGGTTGTATTTTGTATTTTAGAAAATTATTTCTATTTTTTAGCTCAAAAAAGCATGCTTTTTCATTGCCGTATCCAGCGGTTGGTCTATTTTTGAAACTTTTTAATGATAACTGGTTTTGTACATTAATTTTTTGGTAATATAATATTATGATTTTTGTTTTTTAAAATCTTTTTAACGTATCTGAAGGTTATAAAAGGTTATAATGCCTCGCCACAGCCGAGGTTTACTTGGTAGGAATACGGCTGCTTCCAGGAGATATAGGAATGCTAGAGCTATTGAGACACCACTTCAAAGTGAGACGCGTCGTGCGCTTCGCCGTCTTAGGTATTCTGAAGCCCGCGTCGCAGCTACACAAACTATGCAAGTTCCTGTTCAGCGTATTCAGCTTTGGACTCATAAGCCTTTTTCAGGTTTGCAGTATAATGCCCATATTGATTATAAAGCTGATTCATCTGTCAATATAGGCCAAATGTCTCGGGTATGCCAAACTTAAAACTATATATTCAAATTATTCTACTTAGCTCACGAACAGCACCCTCTATCAAAGATTAGATTAAATTAGGCTGATGCAAACAAATAGATAATGTTAATAACAAACAATTATAAAAAAAAAAATCTTATCTAAATATATATCACTCGGGTAGATATGCACACGGGTCAATCCCGGGGCGAAGCCCGGGTCACCCGTCTAGTAATTGAATAAAATAGAAATGCAATTTATTATATAGGTATACAGTTTTAAGAAGGTATATATTCACCATTTATATTCTGCATTTATTTTATTTGAACATTTTTAATGATGCCTTGCTCTAATGTCTGGCACTTACCCCATAATATTGGGTGGCAAATATAGAAATTTGATATTTCTGAATCTAGCCCTAATTTTCCATGATACTTTGCCCCAAAATAAAATAACTTTTCTGTCTTAACCCTTCATTTTATCAAGAAATAGGTTTATGTACATCTTTAAAAAAATAAAATATCATCAACTTAGCACCTCTATCATTTTGAATTATAAATATTTTTTCGTAGATTGTTATTATTTTGCCACTTTTAGACTGAAGACATCTAATCAGAGGCCTAATTATTTTTTAGTTCATTAATACACTCAAGAATTTTAATTACCTAACCAAATACTTCTCGAGAGGTTTCTTCACCAATTTAGTAGTAGTTGCAAGCTTTCAAGTTAAAACACTTCTGAAGGCATTTCTTCTGAGTATAACATTTCAAAATAGAAAGTCAAAGTGTTTTAACTCAAAAGATTGTATTACTAATAAATTGTTGAAGAAACCTCAGCGGATTACTTTAGTATTTAAAAATATTTTGTGAAAATTTCAAATGCTTAAGATTGATTATCCAATTCACACATTATCAGTCAGTCCAGACATCAATCAAACACATTGTATAACTAACTTGAAGGCATAGATAATCAGTTAAGAAATAAATAATTGTGGATAAACAAATATTTCTATTAATTTTTTTTATGGGTTTCACGTTCACATTGGGGACATGCCACATCAGAATATCTCTTCTCTTTAACTTAGGTTTAGTCACTTATGTTTAAAGTACTATGTTCCATGAACTTTTTCAGCCTAGACACACATGAGGTGTGTTTTTGCTGCTAGGTGTTTACATTTTGCTCAATTTTTATTGGTTATAGTTTATACATTGTCTCTTTTGTCCAGTCTTATTTCGTAGGGACCTATGAATTAATTTTCATGTTTATATCTGTTTTTTTTTTTGCAGGATGATCTTAATAACAATTAAGCCACTTATTTTAAATGAATGGAAGTGATTGTAGTTTTTTTAAATCATAGTGGTCTTTTAATCATTGTTTTTACCAGCCAATTTTTTAAATCATTCATTTTCTAGAATGTGATCAGCAACATGCTCCTCATATTGCAAGCGAACAACAAAACTTCCCGCAAATGGGCACTTTTTGGCTCGGAAATCGCCATTTTCCACAGGCTCCAGAAATTTTCCATGATTTGAATTTTTCTAAAACTACACGCATGCTGATTCCACATGAGCCAAAAAACAAAACGCCTTCAGCAGCAGCACCGTCGGCTCAAATAAAGTTGCACATCTGGAGGCCATTTTTACGTTCCATTCTAATAGACCTGGTAATTATGAATGAGAGGTTGTAACAAGATGAGAGAGACCCAAAAAACGTATCATTTTTCCCACTCTACCAATAAAAAAAAACAATATCAAGTGAACTATTTTATTATTTCCCTTTATTTTCATAGGGTCTTTTTTTAAAACAAATAACTGAAGAAACATATTTGTTAAATAACGTTTAATTGTGAATAATTTCAAGCTAAATTTTCTTTGTATTTAATTTTTTTTTATATGGCATGAATATTTAAATAAACAAGAATGCAAGATCAGTATTTACTGTATTCACTGTAATTTCTATTTTGACACATTTTGGTGTTCAAAGGTTCAACTTTATATGAAAGGGGTAATGCTTTGAGTGTGATTTCAAACAAGGTACTAGAAACATTTTTCAAATAAATCTATTTTTATATAATATGATAAGGATATATATATATATGTTCTAAAATACTCTATCTTTTAATATATAATTAATAAAGCTTTGCTTAGGATTTGTCTTAATTTTTAAATTATACAGGTACACGTATGCTAATGATAAGAAAAACCTATTATCAAATGAATTCTTTTGATATTCAGCATTAATGTAAGGTAATAGGTCAATTTAGAGAATTAAAACAAAGTGACTATTATTAAGGGCTGGCCTTTCCTGTGTTTATGGCTGTCTTTTAACTATACTGTCTAAATTTTTTGAAAAGTAAAATACCTAGCCCAATTATGGCTATAGTGAACCATGGCTATAGTTAACCAAAAGCTCTGTCCCATTGGGGTTCACTATAGAGGGGTTT
This sequence comes from Cordylochernes scorpioides, assembly GCA_030710605.1. Classification (NCBI taxonomy): domain Eukaryota; kingdom Metazoa; phylum Arthropoda; class Arachnida; order Pseudoscorpiones; family Chernetidae; genus Cordylochernes; species Cordylochernes scorpioides. Next base: position 90,187,916 of record CP092886.1, on the reverse strand, counting down.
TATTGTATTTGCTGATATTTAGGTTGGCTGAATTTTTTTTTACCAATATTTTGGGAAAGGCATCGCATTTTATATCTTACAACATGTATCATGCCAAATGTGATTCCTTGATAAGGGTTGTTGTTCAGCCAACTTAAATGTTGGCAAATACATATTTTCTTTCAATCCAATATATGCCTTTTTATTACATAAATATATATTAAAAACAAATTAGGCATATCCTGACCAGGAGCACATGTGCTTTTCAGAAGGCAGAGCGCCATCTGGTGGAACAGAAATCAACTATACATTGATTTAACCTGTTCCCTGATATTTGGCCAACCCAATTTCTTGATAAATAAATAAAAGCCATCCACGAACGTGTTTTGCGCTGTTGGTGCTCGTCAGCGTGGAATAGGCTGTACCACTGCGACCAAACAAGATTTTTGGTCCCAGTAGCTTCCCAAAAAACCAAGAAATAAGCATTTAAAGCCAAACTTGCGTAAATACGCTTAACACATGAAAAAACAATAGAAAAAAATTTAAAATAAGTGGGTCAGGTGTTGATATTAAAAACAAAGTAGGCATATCCTAAATGGAGCACATGTGCTTTTCAGAAGGCAGTGCGCCATCTGGTGGAACAGAAATCAACTATTCATTGATTTAAACTGTTCCCTGATATTTGGCCAGCCCAATTTCTTGATAAATCAAGAAAAGCCATCCACGAACACGTTTTGCGCTGTTGGCTCTCGTCAGGGTGGAGTAGGCTGTATATATATATGTCATGGTAGGTTATCCTGTTTACTGATTTTTGTGGTAGGCAGGTTAATGCAATCTTGGAGCTAGTCGTTTCGGGCATCAATGGGTAACAAAAAAATTGAGGCATGTTAGATTTCATCGCCTAAGAAAGAGGCCAGCACCAAATTTGCGAACAAGGTCCTGGAGGGTATTATCTATATGAAAAGGAAAGATGAACTGCTGTTATCCGCCTGTTTTTGAGGGTGTCCAATACGGTCTTACAACATTGGATGTTTCCAGGGAGGAAATGATTATCTTTGAAAAAATTCGACACATCGAACCCCGCTCTGGCTAGGGGGTGTAACAGGCTCAAAATAAAACTTTATTATAGGGGGAGAAATTTGTGTACAAATTGGTTTCAAATTATTGTCATAACTACTAAAATATATTTCTTCAAAAAAGATACTTCGGCCAGTATAAATCTTTTTATTACCTCGACGTTTCGACAAAAAGCTTTTGTCCTCGTCAGGAGCAAACAAAAATTAAAACATATAGCAAGGCATTAAAATTATTCTAAGGCTCTAAGGGCGTTCTCACGCGATATTCGAAATTTTGTACAACATCCAAAGCACGAGTCAAAAATAAATATTTAACTCACAAAAAGACTACGATCTTTGAAATAAAATTATGATATACATATTTATATATTAAGAAATTATAAACAAACATAAATATAAAAAATAATAATAACATTTAAAATATTTCACAATAGTATATATTAATTGATATCTATTATGCACAATTTATACCTACCTTTTATAACTATTTTTTAAATTTAAAAACAAATTGTATTGTAGCGGAATATCTTCATATACATTTAAAGTTCTTTTTCCCATTTCCCATGATACCCACCCCTCTAAAAATAATATATATTTTTTTAATTTTATATTCCTATGAAATATCTCAATATCATTCCAATCTGGCCTATGTCCTGAATATAATGCATGTTCCCCAATTATGCTTAACACCCTTCTCCCCATTAAACCCTGTTGGTGTTCTTTAATCCTAGTCTCTAAATTACGGCCTGTTTCTCCGACATAAATTTTGTTACATTGTGTGAATTTAATTCCATAAATTACATTACTTGGTTTTTATGTGCCTATGTTATCCTTCATTATTCTATTTCTAGTTAAAAATTTCCTTTTTGTCCCCGTACTATACCAAATATTATATTTAAATTTTCTCAAAATTCTAGATATTTCGTTATCTATATCTCTCAAATATGGAATAATTATATTATTGCAATCATCTTTATTCCTATTCGAATTTGGCCTATCTATTTCATATCTTCTAATCCATTTGTTTGTGAAACCAACTGGATAATCAGATTGTTCTAGTTCTGCTCGAATTTTCATTATCTCTTTTTTATAAATATCTCGGTCTGCGCATACTTGTTTGGCTCTTTGTACAAGAGATTTTATCACCTGTCTTTTATGTATCATAGGATTATTGGAATTAAAATTTAGATGTATACCACAGTCTGTTGGCTTTCTGAAAACGCTGGTCAAAATTGAACCATCTTCTTTGCGAGTTAGTCCTACATCTAAGAATGATAAAAATCCCTCCTTTTCTGTTTCAACCGTGAATTCTATTCCTCTTTCTAAATTATTCAACATGACCATGATTTCATTAAGATTTTCTTTGCGGATCACTGCAAAAACATCATCTATATATCGGCCCCAGATTCTTATTCCCTCAATCAAGATTGCCTTTTTATCTACTGATGCCATTACGATGTCAGCAATGATCATGCTTGTAGGGCAACCCATAGCAGTGCCGTCTTTTTGCTTGTAAAATTTATTCCCATATCTGAAGTAAATATTATCTAAACATAACCTAAAGCCTTCTATCATTTCGTTGATTTCTAATCCCTTGTTTTCGCAATCTTGTCTCTTCACCTCAAAATATTCCCTTATTTCTTTTAGAGCTAGAGTTCTATTGATATTGGTGAAAAGTGATTTGACATCAAAGGATACCATTATTTCAGGGTCATTTAACTTCAAATTTTTAGCGATATCTAAAAGCTCTTTCCTATTTCTAATCTCTAACCCGGAAATTTTTCTTGTACTCGGTACCTGTTTTTTAAGCCAGTCCGCTAAACGTCTGGTGGGAGCCTTGAATCCTGACACAATGGGCCGTAGGGGAACTCCTTCTTTATGGATCTTTGGTATCAACGAATGATATTGTGAATTGAACTTGTTAATTTGCTTGAAGATAGATGTGCTTTCTTTCTTTCATTGAAAGAACATTGGACATTGAATACAAATCTATAAATCCATGCTGTAATTCTAACAAGTTCCTTGATATTTGAGTATTTGAAAATTAAGTCTGGGAAAAGAAGATTAGTGGAATGAAAAATGGAGAAAGTTTTTCGTCTTTCACCTGAAATTTCTTTCGGAAAATCATATTGAGTTTGAATTGGATCTTCAAAGTTCACATCCGAGAGCTAAGTTGGTCCTCGCCACCAAAGAGAGTGATCCATCAGCTCTGAAGGAGTTATACCTCTGGAAGCGCAGTCTGCAGGATTATCTTTCGAAATAACATAATGCCAGGAAGAATGTAAAGTCAATCTTTGAACTTCAGCAATCCCAAAGATTATGCCTATCTCAACCTGTTCTGATAATCCAGAAAGGACCTTTCCTAAGAGAAAATCCGGCTGAAGAAAGAAGATTATTAACTTCACGAATATGACATGTAGCTTCTTCAATTGTGTCTGCACCAGATAGCAAGTCATCAACATAAAAATCGGTTTGTATTATTTTTGAGGCCACTGGGAAAGTTGACACCTTGTCCTTTGCAAGTTGATGTAGGGTACGCATGGCGAGATAATGGTTCACAAGAAAATCCATATGTCACAGTCAGTAGTCTATAATCCAATAAAGGTTCTGATGGATTTTTGGCCATAAAATTCTCTGGAAATCACAATCCCTAGAATCGATTCTTACTTGGCGATACATTTTCTCTATATCTCCTGAAAAAGCAATTGGGCGTGTTCCAAATCTTGTCAAAATGTTGAAGATATCCTGTTGTAGTTTTGGTCCTACTTGAAGAAAGTCATTTAGAGATTTGCCATTGCTAGTTTTGCAAGATGCATCAAAAACAACTCTCAATTTAGTGGTAGTGCTTTGCTCCTTAAAAACACAATGATGAGGTATATAATAACATTGTTCTGAAGGTGTATCCAGCTCATCACTGGGAATAAGCTCCAAATGATTGATTAAAATATATTCGTCCATTAAATCACAATATTGCTTTAGGATACTTGGAGATTTTTATTATTTTCTTTCAAGTGATAGAAATTGTTTCAGAGCATTGATCCTAGATTCGCCAAGAGTTGGCAATGTTCTGAATGGCAGCCCAACAGAGAACCTTCCATCTTCCAGAATTTTGAGGTTATTAATATATATTTCTTCAAACAAAATTTCTTCTCTGGTTAAAGATTTGGCAGAGGGTACTGACTCCAGCTCCCAGAATTTTTTTAGAAAATCATCTTGTTCCTCCGACGCGAACATAGTTATATCTTGATTGGAATTTTCACTTGACAGTAATATTTTACCAGTAAGTAACCATCCCAATTTGGATCCGCACGCAGTGGGTCCAGATAAATTTTGGAATCTAACCTTCCCGTTAAATAAGCATGGAGCAAGCTCTGCTCCTATCACTAAATCAATCTGGCTAGATTTGTCAAAATTGGGGTCAGCCAGCAGAAGATTTTTCAAATAAGGACAATTATCCTTTTCTATAAAGAAATTGGGCGATTCTGATGTGATCTTATCATTGACTATAGGATTGGCGTTGAATATTAGGTTTGAGAAATGTGGGCTAAATTGGAGAGAGACCTCACCTATTGATTGTTCTACAAGTTTGTTTCCCAATCAAAAACTGTAGTTTTGCATTCAGCAAGAGGAAGATTTAATTTCTTTCAACAACTATTTGTTATAAGACGCCTTTGAGAACCTGTATCTATGAGGGCTCTACATGTTTGAAGAACCCCGTTTTCCGATTTGACCTTTATTAAAGCCGTAGAGAGTAATATCCGATCATGACTTTTGTTGTCTGCAAAACATGAGACACTGGCATGGGTCAATGGAGATATGTCCGCAACAGGACTTAACATTTCTGGTTTGAACTGATGCAAAAGAGTATGATGTCTCTTATTACATGATTTGCAATTTTGCGTGAAGACGCATGATGATACTCTATGGTTAGATCTTAGACAGTTGTAACATAGACGATTATCTTTTACAAATGTCCATCTTTCAGGTAACATCATACCATTAAACTTAGGACATTTTAACAAAAAATGTTCACCTTTACAAAAGACGCATGACTTGACTCTGCTATCTATACTAGAGCCAGAGGCAAATGTTGCTGAATGAGAATAAGTGGATTTATTCATTTTGTAGAATTGTTTTGAATTTTCTTTATTCTGAAAACTCCCGACACTTTCAGCAAATCTTTCCAGGAAAGAAATCATCTTTTCATACGATGGATATTCTTTCTCAAGCAAACTCATCTCAGATTTCTTTCTTATTGAACGATCAAGTTTTTATTGAATTATATGAATTATATCAATGAATTATATGAATGAATATTATATGAATGAATTATATGAATTAAATCATATCTGATAAATTATTACATTCCAATCCGAGGATAGAGATATTCTGAATGCTTTCGTTACAAGTGTCCAGGAGATCAAGTAAATCTTTAGTCGATTCTTGTTTTACATTTTTTAGATCATACAAATTTTGAATTTGTTTAAAAGCCAATTCACTTTTTTTGTCGAATCTATTGACCAAGGTTTGCCTGGCAATAGGATAATTTTCATCAGAAATATTGAACGCCCTAATAAGTCTAGCGGCATTTACTTTTAGTGCAGAATTTAAATATTGAAGTTTTTGAAAATTTCCCAGTGTTAGATTTTGATCAATAGATCTAATAAAAATTTCCTTAAAACTCAGCCAATCTGAAATATCACCACTAAAGGTGGGCAATTGAAATTTGGGAAGTTCTAAATTGGTTTCACCAGAAAATGTATTTTTATTTAAATTCCCCAGCGATCTATTTATTTTTATCAAAAAAGTATTGATTTTAGACTTTGCCTCAAAGGATACCTTAAATTTTTCTTCAGCATTAATGCCTTTATATTTTACTAATTTCACATATTGATTATCAAAGCTAGCTTTTAAATTTAACACGTCTTCTTTATTTTGCATAAGTGCGTATTTATCCTTGCCTTCTAAATTATATTATACATCTGCTTTTATCAATTCTAAACTTTTAATCAGAGATTCAAAAATTAAGATTTCTGTTTCCATATTTTAAAGATTAGTATTCAAAACCTTACCTTCTTTATTTCTATGGCTTCTAAGAACTTTCTATTTCTTCTACTTCTTTCCCGGGTTTCGGCACCAAAAAATGTTAGCACGTTTTCTTTGAAGTTTCTTCTAGAAAGAACGAGCTGACTCAATTCGATTTATTTCAGACAACAAAAGAGAATTACACTACGATTTAATGTGATTTAGTTGTATTTATAACACAAAGAAAACAGAAGAGAAAAAAAAACAAGAAAAATGATGATAAGTAACAATAAAATTCTATGAATATGAATTATAATTAACTAGCGGACGTACCCGGCTTCGTCCGGGTTTTACCCGAGTAAAAGTTTGTCTAACGAATCTCTCGATAAAGTGAACATTTTTTTCCCGGTCCCTTGAAAAATACTCGATAAGTTGAATAAAATCAATATTAATTGGTTCCCTCGGTAATTGGAAGTTAAAGGAATAGTATCTTGCCTTGGAATTGTATCATTATTCTTGTATGGATGTACCCGGCTTCGCCCGGGTTTTACCTGAGTAAAGGTTTGTTTAACGAATCTCTCGATAAAGTGAACATTTTTTCCCGGTCCCTTGAAAAATACTCGATAAGTTGAATAAAATCAATATTAATTGGTTCCCTCGGTAATTGGAAGTTAAAGGAATAATATCTTGCCTTGGAATTGTATCATTATTCTTGTATGGATATACCCGGCTTCGCCCGGGTTTTACCCGAGTAAAGGTTTGTTTAACGAATCTCTCTATAAAGTGAACATTTTTTCCCAGTCCCTTGAAAAATACTCGATAAGTTGAATAAAATCAATATTAATTGGTTCCCTCGGTAATTGGAAGTTAAAGGAATAGTATCTTGCCTTTGAATTGTATCATTATTCTTGTCTCAAATAAATTGCCGTGTCATCCTGAATTTTGTCTTTCCTAATTTTCTACATTACAAAATCATCGTATCATCATGATAATATTTAGAGCAGATTGTTGAATTATAACAGATAAATTAGAATATTTATCTTGATTATTTCTAGGCGAAAAGTTATTTCAAAAAGTTTATTTGCTAGAAACCTCCCCAGTACTATACTAAATAACTTCCCAAAGTTTCATGGCGATCCAATGAGTGGTTTGGTCAGGCATAAAGGACAAACAAACAAACAGACACACACACATACATTCATTTTTATATATATAGTTTAATAAAATACAATAATAATAATAATTTAAAAAAACCTAACAGGTGTAATTCTGGGGATTTGACATCAAAGGCTCCTTGATAAACATAGCTGTGCCGGTGATGGTAGGTCATTCTTTGGTGTATTCCTATATGTTAGAATAGCCAGATATGGGTCGGACCCTTCATCTCTACATTTGAATAATTGATTTTTTATTGTTTGAATGTTTCTTTCGGCCAGACCATTAAATCTATGAAGGTGTGGACTTGAAAATAGCTGTATTATACCCCATTTTATACAGAAGTCAGTCATAATTTCTGAGCGAAACGATGGTCCATTCTCAAACATCATGGTTTGCGGAATCCTGAATCGTGCAAATGTTTCTCTCAATTTATTTTTCACATTAATCGCCGTAGGTGGGTGTAATGCAAATACCTCCGGGTAGCCACTATATCTGTCGACCACTAACAAATGGGGCTTTTTCTGAATATAAAATATGTCCAATGATACTGTCTGCCATGGATAATCTGGAACTGGGAAAGGTTTTAACGGCTGCCGTATTTTCGATTTCTGATATTTTTGACAAATATCACAATTTTTTACTTTTTCAGCAATGTCGATGGACACATTCCCGGCCAAAACAAAGATTCTCGCGCCAAACCCTGAATTGCCGATATCCCTTGGTGCGATTGGTGCAACAAATTGAGCATATTATTCCTTTGTGTCCTCGGAATCACTATGGCCGATCCGATACATAATAGATCATTCCATAAATATAAACGGTGTCTGAAATAGAAAAATGCTTTGACATTTTCATCAACATCTTTTTTGCATATTGGCCACCCATCAATCTCATAATCGATTACTTTACCTAAAGCGGGATCCTCTCGGGTATCTTTCTGCAGCGTTACCAGTTTTTTCAGCCGTTATATTAACACACACCATCTTGACCATTCTTTTGTCCTCAAGAAAAGGTGTTGGTAGTTCGTCCATGGGATCAGTATCCCTGGATAGGGTATCAGCCACAATCAAGTATTTTCCTGGTTTGTACTGCAATTTGAATTCAAATGCTATTAGCTTTATTACTAATCTTTGTAGACGCGGAGATATATTACTCAGCGGTTTTCGACTAGAGGCAATAAAGGCTGGTGATCCGTCTGGACAATGAAAGTGTGTCCTGATAATAGATATTCAAACTTTTTGCATCCATAATAAACACTCAGTAACTCCTTCTCAATCTGAGAGTACTGTTTCTGCGAGTCGCTAAATGACGCAGATGCAAATGCTAGAGGTCGATCTTCCTGTAGCAGAGCAGCTCCCATTGCATCTTTGCTGGCGTCACATTGCAAGAATAACATCTTGCTTTTGTTGAAATGTGCCAATGAAGGAGCATTCCTAACGCATTCCTTAATATGATCGAATTCCTTATCCTGTTTAGGCCCCCAATGCCAGACAACATTCTTTCTTAATATTCCTCTTATATTGGATGTGGATGCAGCTAAATTCTGAATAAATTTTCCTAAGTAATTATAAAGAGCCATGATTCTTCGAAGTGACTTTTTATCCTCTGGCTTTTTAAAGGTAATTAATTTATCAATCTTATTTGGCTCTGGATCAATTCCATTTTGCGAAATCACATGGCCCAAGAAACTAACCCTCGTTAGACATATTTGAGCCTTTGTTAAATCAAATTTGATATTTTTTATTTTTCTTTTTCTAGAATTTCCTTTAATTTTTTATTGTGCTCTTGAATGGTATCCGCATATATCAGCAAATCGTCTAAATATGTAAAATTTTAAAAGCTATCCTTAAAGATATTCGTCATTTTCTCAACAAAAATTTGTGCCAATATTTTCAAACCAAATGGCAATCGATTATATCTGAATTTACCAAATGGCGTGGTTATCACCAACAGATCTCTGCATTCCTTTGCAACCGGAATATGCCAATAGGCTGATTTCACGTCTAACACGGTATACTACTTAGATTTGGGTATCTTGTGCAATAGTTCAGCTGGAGCCGGAGTCTGGAAGTGTCTTCCCACAAGGGCCTCCTTTAGTTTACGAAGATCCAGGCATATTCTGATTTGACCAGATTTTTTTCACAATGACCATAGGATGAGACCACTGTTTCATGATATATTTTTGTAACGATTCCTTGCTTCATCATTTTTTCCAATTCAGACTGAACTTCGGCTCCGAGGCTTATTGGGATGCGCCTGGGAGGGGCTTGCACAGGCGAATATTCAGGCTTTGTGTAAATCTTACATTCCGAGTATATTAATCCTACTCCTTGAAACACTTTGTGGTATTGTTTGAGGATTTTTTGAATTTCTGATCACAATTTCATTTCTTCCGTGTTTATATGATTAATTCGCCTCAATATTTCAAGCTTCTCGCAAGTATCACCCGTGAGAAGTGTCTGCGCCTCTACATCGGCTACCATAAATTCAAACATTCCTTTCTTCTCACCATATTGGCATAGCACATTACATTTGCCGACGATAGGCAATTCTGTATTTCCATATGCGAACGCCTTTAATGACGTGGGTCTGATTTCTGGTCTTGATGGCCATTGGTTTATTACTTTATGAGGAAGCACATTGATCTGTGCGCCAGTCTCCAAATGTACCGTGGTCTTCTTGCCATTAATGTTTATCACAGCGGACCACTTGTCCGACCCAACAGTCTTTACAACTTCATTTAGATTTATATCGTCACAGAATTCTTCAACATCACTTTCCGCTAAGAAATTTCTAATACGTTTTGTTCAGAAAACTACTGCGAAATGATTGGTTTTCTCGCATATATTACACTTCTTCCCATACGCTGGGCACTTACCATAATTGTGTCATTGTCCACACCACTTACATGGTTCTATTATTCTTTCTCTTCTCGGGTTTATAACCCTTGGTCCTGCTTCTGCATTTTCCATTCGATTTTTATCTTTCATACAATTATGTTTTTCAATTTTTTCAATCATTGTTTGCTCATTCAGCGATGCTACTTGTGAGCATGTTGACTCGGAGATCATAGCTATTGAAATTGCCCTTGGTAGTGTCAACTGTGGATCTTCTAACAACTTTCTTTTCATTTCCCGGTCAAGTATTCCAATTATAAGACGATCCCTTATGAGAGAATCCGTTGAATTCTCGAATTCACATTCTTGTGCCAGATGCTTTAATTCTGTGACAAATTCCATGATTCCCTGCCTTTCTTTTTGTACACAGGTAAAAATGCATTTCTCCTTTGAATTGTATTTTTGAAGGGCTTAAAATGGTTCGTTAACATATCAAGCATTTCCTTTGAACTTGGGTAAGTATCATTTTCACTTATGTGAAATGTCTTGTAGATCATCACTATTTTCTCACCAGCAATATGCTTCAAAATTGCTCGCTGACGCACCAGCAGCATGCTTTCTAAATTTACCGCTATTGCAAAAATTTCAAACGACTCTCTCCAGGTCTCCCATTTTTTCTCGTTTCTGTATGGGACAAATTCTGCCGGCGGCTTGATACCTTCCATTCTACTCACAGTTGAATTAATCTATTCTACTTCGATACTTTTCTTGTCATAATCCGGAATTATTTGTCGACTGCGCCATGTTGTAATGGCTAATTGTTATTTGAATAAGACTCGTTCTAGCTTTACAAGTTTAACTGAATGTTTATTTAATCCAGTAATCTTCTTTTATACAAAATAGAAAGATAGAGATAAAAAAGAAATAGTTTACATAAGTTAAAACAATTGACAAATGGAAGGATTTTGCATAGTGTGTGTCAATAATAAATGATAAATATAATATGTAACATTATTATATGTTATTTAACATATCACAACACAAATTGGACGCAAAAAAAAAACTAAGAACATTATACCAAAAGGTACATTATTTACTGTAGTATAAGAAAACCGAATCTAACTAAAAATGTAAAATTCTACAGTCAATATTCCATGAATCTCAGCCTTTTTGATTTTTTCTTCTAAGGGTATTTCGTCAGGTTGCGGGACAGATTTCAGCAGTAATCTTCCATCATGTGGCAGTCCCAGACACCTTGATATCTCTCTTCCATCACTTTCATATCTGAGATAAGAAAGAAGAAGACTTTAATATCTTGATGGAATCGCTCGCCTTGTTCATCACTATATGCACCGAGATTATCAGGGAATTTGTCCAGGTGACTATGCAAGTAGTGGACCTTAATACTCATATTTACATCCAAAGCTTCCTAGCTTTTAAGCATATTTTGTACATATCCTTTGTAATTATCTTCTCTTTAACACCTAAAAATCCATGTACTACAGTCTTAAAGACTCACCATGCTGATTCTTCAAATCCATTCATGGTTATTTGAAAATTTTTGTCATTCAGGAGCCTTTTGATTTGAGGCCCAGTAAAAACTCCTGCTCCTATTTTATCTAGGCTAATATATGGAAAAAAATGACATATATATTTTAAGCATTCTCCATCTTTATCTAGAGCCTTTACAAACTGCATACATAAACCTAGCTTTATATGGAATGGTGGTAGAATGATTTTTTCCCGAGGCACCAAAGGTTTGCTAATCACATTAGCTTTTCCTACTGTAAGTTCATCTCGAAGTTTGTTTGTTTTCAGAAGTATTTAACCTGCCCTGCTATCCCACAAGCATAAAAATCATGGATATTTGGTGTATCCGGGTTTGAAATCCCAGTAAAAAGTTAACCATTTTTAATCAACGCAAATAAACCAATTATGCTCATTGTATTTGATTTGATTCAAGATAGTTTTATATTTTCAACACTATCCTTTATTTTTGTTGTATGAAGTAAAAACCATTTGATGCAACGCACAGAACCATCGATAAATAGACGCCAATCTTGAGGACGGCATTTGTCTAGTTTTAGAAGGTGTAGTAAGCCTTCTACATTAGTGCATTAAACCAGATTTGCATCCTGCTGATAGAAAGGAAGGAACAAACTTTCTCTTGTCCGACAAAATGTTTAAAATGTTACATTGACATCGTCTTCATGTTGGCTCATTTCTTTTAATCTTGATGCAAGCTGTTCCACATTTTACTTTGAAAGTCTCATGTGTCGATTCATTCAGTTTTGGTTGTGAAAAACGTTTTGGAAATTCTTTTTCTCCATAGATCTCACTATCAGAATCATCCAGTTCGATATCTTTTTGTGTGGTGTCTTCTGATTCATCATAAAGAGGATTATTAGCACTGGATGATATAACTGGGAGGGGGCTATTTGGGCTGTGTGGTATTAGAAGTCTAGCTGAATATAGGTCTTTGTTTAAGCGCTTTTTCTTACCATTCCTGTTAAAGTGTTTCAAGTCTTGTACGTAAAAGTAAAAATCATTGTCCAGATTTTTTGGCTCTTGCCAAACCATAGAGATCCCAAATGTTAGATGCCTTTCACCCTTTGTCCACAGGCGCAGTATTTTGACACATATTTTGATACCTTATGTGGACAAATGTCTTGTCCTGGTCTAATTTTATACCAAAATATGCGAAATACTCCCACTTTACAAAGTCTGTTATTGTTATTTTTTTCTGGTCCCTTAAAAAAATACACACTAAGTTGTATAAAATCAGTATAAATTGTTCCCTCAGTAATTAGAAGTTGAAAAATTAGAATCTTGCCACAAAAGGACATTTTGGAATAACCGTACAAATGTTTGAATAATAAATCGGGAATTTAAAGATCAAACTCTTGTTTACTTGATTTTATTAAAATGTAAGATTCTATCTGAAATTAAAATATGATGGAAAATGTTGCCGGCAACTCTCTGAAGCCAGACCAGTTCCCGAACTAATTAAACAAAGTTAAAGCTCAAATTTTTCACACTAAGCGGGCGAGATGAGTCAACAGTTTCACATTTCAACTGGGCGACTAGCATACAAGCCATACTGAAAGGATTCAATTTTTATAGCACGTGGACTATAGTCACTTCCTGCACCTACAGACAAAATCTTTGAAGCAACTATCATCACGTTTCTCACCCAAAGGGTTAAAGTAAGTCCTAATGTTTGATTTCTGTTATTAAAATGAATTCAAGAAAGAACAAGCCTCTTTCTATGAGTAATAAAAAGCAACAAATAAAAAGTATGTCGCTAAATAGTTTAACATTTTACCGACATTATCATGATTTTGAAAATCAAATTTGCAACAAAGGATGTGGCTTATTTGCAAGTAGAAAAGGGACACCCAGGAATTCCCCTGTCTTGATTCGTCAATAAGGAGGCCAAAATGTTCCTGTCGGCGGTTTCATGTTGAAAGAAAAAGCTGAGTCTTAGAATTAAAGGAATTTCAGCAAGTGAGGGGTGGCTCTCAAATTTAAAAAATCTACACATATCATTTTTATAAATTCTGCAGAGAGCACCAGCATGGATATTTCCATTTGTTATCAATGGGTTGGCAACCTAAAGCAAATTTCGAATGGTTATGATCCTAGGAAAATATTCAACACAGATGAAACAGAGCTTTCTATAAATACCTTCCTGATCACATTCTGACATTCAAAGATGAAAATTGTCATGGGGGGAATCTAAGCAAATATAGATTAACTGTTCTTTAAGTGTATTACATAGATGGTTCTCAAAAATTGAAACCACTTATAATAGGGAAATCTGCGACACCAAGCTGTTTAAAGGTACAAAATGGATGCCCACAGTTTATAGGTCAGACAAAAAGTCATAGATGATGACAGAGTTGTTTGATGAATGGCTGACCTCAATTAACATTGAAATGAAAAGGCAAAAATGTAAAGTCTTACTGTTTTGGATATTGCACCATTCATAATAGCCCACCACCATTGAGGCACGTAAAATTGTTTTTTTACAGCCAACATAACATCAAGATTGCAACTGTTAGACCAGAGCATAATTCAAAATGTTGAAACTCTCTGCCATTGAGAAGTTGGAAATTGTGCTGAATTGCGTAGAAAAAGGTAAACAAATTTTTTTGACCACGATAATCATGATTGATAAGGCGTGGAAGTGACAACCATAGCCTATTTATAGCTGCTCAGAAGTGCGGTTTTAAGCACTTCGAAAGCATAAAACAGACTGATTCACTCTGGAATTAATTTTTTCAGCTCATAGGAAGAATAACTCCTTAGGTTATTTGAAGTCTATCAAAAAATTAAAAAGCCCAATTTACAAATTAAATATTATAAGCATAATGTAATAAGACCAAATTCGAATACACAAACAGTGAGTGACGTTTTGGTAACAATGCTGTTACCGAAATGTCATATACTATTTATGTATTTGGATTTGGATCTATAATCCAATTTGCGCCTTATCATATTAAATAAACATTATTACACAATTCTATATGCAAAATGTATATATTTAACGGACAAATTATATATGAAGTATTTATAAGATGTCGACAAAAATAGTGCAAGATATAGACACAGTCAAGTAAGCAATAAATAGATATAAGAAGTATTTAAGTTAATAATTAATATGCAATATGTGTACAAGCATTATAAAAGAAAAAAGGAAGTAGACAAGAGCCTGGAGAATTCAAGTATAAAATAATAAACAAGAAGCTCAGGTTATGGAGAACATGTAGTAAATTTCATTCTTTCTAAATAGGGTTAAGGGAAATCATCATTCTGTCATGGAGCAAAACCTTTCGAAAGACTTGCAGCACCCTTTTTACGGTGAAATGACAAAATTTTAGTTTATAACATCAGGCCCCAAATCAGTTATATATGAAGTGTTGTGAATACTTCCCAAATAAATCAATTAATAATTTCATCTATTTGAAAATTCTGACAAACTATCTCTTGATGTAATTTGGTTTCTTGGAGCAGAAATTGTAAGATTTTTATGTTGAAATTAAATGAATGACTTAACAGTAAGTTATTAAAATAATCTTAATACTTATCTTTTCAATAATTTTGTCCCAATTTTAACCATGATAATGTTTCACGTTATTTGCCTTTATTTCTAATTTATTTATGTGTTTCAGAGACCAGCATTCAATGATCCAAAGAATGAGTTACATTCATTTTTCCAGAAATTTCAATCTCCTCCATCACTTGTATCATTTCAATCACAATACACTTTGGGTGAACAAATTGCAACCATTTCTAGTCAACTATCAAATTATGAAAATATTCTGCATACTTTTGATAATTTTATTGCAAACTTTTGTTTTACTAATTCTAACAATTAGATTTATTTAATAAAAATTATAATAAGTTTTACAACAAGAGAAAAAAGAATATATAAAATCAGATCAGTTAATGAATATTTTTGTTGCCAAAAAAGTTGCATGTTCAACACTTTATATGCATTATTAATTCTTATGAAAATATAAATTTTAAAAGAACCCAGAAAAAATGGATATAATTACTATTTGAAAATATATATTATGTCATATACAGTGGACCCTCGGTTTGCGAGCATAATCTGTTCCAGAGCCATGCTCGTACTCCAAAACGCTCGTAGTGCGAAACTAATTTCTTATTTTTAATAATTGAAACTCGAACAATTCTTCCATGAATTTTAGTTTAATTAGAGTCGGTAAACACTTCGTGATAAGTATAAGAGAAGCTTGTACTCCATTCAATATTTGAAATCATAGCTATCATATTTTTAATGAAAGATTCGAAAGAAAAATTTTACACATGATAGTTACTGAATTTCAAACCTAGTGATAAGTAAATAAAAAGATAATGCATAAATAAATGTATAAAAAAAGATAAAATGAACAAAAATAAAAGATAATGTTGGGATGGCTGATGCAATTGCATTAAAAAACCACTATTTGAGGGAAAAATGGCATAAAAGGGTTATTTTATAACATTTTATTTTTTTCTTTCAATTTTATCGAAGAACTGGTCCAATGACTGTTGCTTCTGCCTCTTTTTGAGAATTTCACGGAAATGCGACATCGCATTAATGTTGAACTGATCCATCGCTCGCAAAGCAGCCGGCTTATTCGGGTGGTGCTTTGCTACGAACAATTGCAGTTTCCCACATTTTACATATTTCCCGAATCTGATCTGAAGGGAGGGATCCCAGTGAATTTTCATCCTCCTCTTCCCCAGACGAGATCACCTCCTTAACCTCTTGGTGTTGCTCGCGATGAAGATCGATCAGTTCATTTGTGGTAAGCTCCTGATCATCTTCCTCCACAAGCTCTTGAATGATTGGCTCATTCACCTCCAGTCCTAAAGTTTTCCCCAGAGACACAATAACATCGATAATTGGTGGCTCCTGTTCACCAGACAACCCCTTAAAATCATATGCATGGACGATGTGAGGCCACAATTTTGTCCAAGCAGAAACGAGAGTTCTCTGGGAGACTCCATTCCATGCTTTATCAATGATATTAAGGCAGTGGACAATGTTGAAATGATCCCGCCAAAACTCTCGGAGAGTAAGGTTTGTTTCTTCAGTTAATTCGAAGCATCTCTGAAAATGTTCTTTGATATATATTTTCTTAAAGTTGGAAATGACCTGCTGATCCATAGGCTGCAGTAGTGGGGTGGTGTTAGGAGGGAGGAACCTGACCTCAATAAACTTGAATTCATCCAGTAAGTGATCCTTAAGGCTTGGTGAATGAGCAGGAGCATTGTCCATAACCAGCAACGCTCTGAGTGGCAGTTTTTTTTCCGAAAGGTATTTCTTCACTGCAGGACCGAATGCTTCGTTCATCCACTCAACAAACATCAAATGAGTGACCCAAGCCTTAGTATTCGACTTCCACAAAACGTTCAATCTCAGAATGATACACGAGCAGTGGCTTTACTTTAAAATCTCCACTTGCATTAGCACACAGCAAGAGGGTGAGACGGTCTTTCATGGGCTTGTGACCGGGCATTGTATTCGCTTCGGCTGTAATGTAGGTTCTCTTCGACATCTTTTTCCAAAAATGTCCTGTTTCATCACAGTTAAAAACTTGCTGTGGGAGGTAACACTCGGTAACAATGAGCTTCTCGAACTCGGCAGTGAATGTCTCAGCTGCTTTAGCATCCGAACTTGCACCCTCTCCATGCCTCGTGACACTATGGATGCCACTTCTCCTCTTAAAGTTTTCGAACCACCCCTTGCTGGCTTTGAAGTCTGCATGTACTTCGTTCTCTATTGATGTACATGGTATTTTACTCCCGAGTTCGGCGTACAAGGCCTTTGCCTTTTCACATATTAAATTCTGGGTTATGGTATCACACCTGCTAATTGCTTCTCGTTTATCCATACAAGAATCAATTTTTCAACTTCTTCTAGAAGACGTGGACGCTGTTTTGATAGTCTTGTGACTCCTTTTGCTGCATCTAACTCCCTTAATTCCTTTTTCTTCTTCAATATTGTGCAAATCGTTGATGTCGACTTCTTATAAAATCTCGCTATTTCTGTCACCCGCATGCCACGTTCGTGCTTTTCAATCATTTCCCTCTTTGCCTCCATAGTGATAATATCCTTCTTCTTACCCAATTCTCTTTCAACATATTTCTTCACGGGGCCCATTTTGCGGTGGTTATAGGATTTTTATAGCAAGAGAGGTAGAAATTGTCACCAATTTTTGAAAATACATATATAATCTAAAAAATAAATAAGAAATTAAAAAAAGCTATTCCTTTATCATTGAGAGATAATTTTATCGTTGAATTAAAATTAGTCAAAATGATATAGAGTATTTTAAGATTAAAGAAAACTTTTTAACTTTAATAGCAACTTTTTAAATTTTAATAGCAACTTTTTAAATTTTAATAACACTTTCGAGCCTTTGTTTACAAATGGAAAAAGTTATCTTAAAAATTAAAAAAGTTTTCTTTAATTTTAAAATACTATATACATGTATATATATATATATGTATCGATTTGAATATATACATTATAGTATGTATTAAATATATATACTGTATTTATATTATAATGATAATAACAATCTATATAAATAAAATAATATTTAATATAAAAATATGCCCTCATCCCGCCGCTAAAGGTGGAAATGGAGAAGAGGGGCAACCATCACGAGTTGCTCGTAATGCGAAATTTCACTCGTAATCCGAGGTAAAATTTTTCAAAAAATTTTGCTCGTACTGCGAAAAGCTCGTACTCCAAGGTGCTCGTAAACCGAGAGTCCACTGTAGTTGAAAAGAATGACAATTATATATAATCCTTTTTTTTTTTCTTAATGCTCATAAATCCATTTTTAAATAATTGCCTCATCTCCGATTCTGTGTGATTATTGTTCAGTTCTCATTCTTTATATTTAAATAACCATTTTATAGGTTGCTTTCCTTTGAGGTCAGCTAATAATATCGTATTAAAATATTTTTTATAAAAATATTAGTTTGTTTAACATAATATATTTAAAATTGCTGCACCAAATGCAAGTGGAAATTCAAAGTAGCTCTAAAAGTGATTGTATAAATTTTCTTCAGAAATATTAGTTAAATATTTTAAAATTAATATAATTTTAAAATGTACTTCTATATTGTATGAATAGTTGATAGAAATATATCAAACATTTGCTTTTTTCCAAAAGGAAGAAGCTAAAAATATATATAGCACATGTGCTCGTGGTCAGGAGATGACTTTTTTATTTTTAATATATAAATATCTAAAGGCCTCTCTCCCTTTATTTATGTTATATATTTATATATATAACTTAATACAATATTAACTTATATTCTTTGTGCACATATATTGGTTTGTCAGGTTCCCATCAGACCTCATTTATATCTCTTTTGATATATAAATATTTATATTCTTTCAAATAATAGATATATGTAAAAAATATATATATAAATACACAGATATATTTATAAATCAGGTTGCTGAAGCACAGAGCACTAATTATCCACACATAGTTATCTATGAAATTATATAGTCTCGAATTTTTATTTATTTTATTTTTCTAAGAATATTATTTAAAATTATTTTTAATATAGAGATCTTTTTAAAAAATCATAAATTTAATTCATTTTAAAAATTAGAACATTGTGTGCTTGCTAACTTCACACTAGCTACTGAAACATTTTGCAATATTAGCTACTATTGCAAGATTTTCATAATATGGTTGAATGTCCCTTTAAAAATATAATTTTCAAAAAGAGTTTACCTAAACATTTCTGTAAAACGCAATAATTCTTTTAATGTTAATTGAACTTTATCAACTTTAACCAGCATTGACTCTTACCTAAATTGTCATTTTTGTCCACAGATACTTTGAAAAACAATAAATAAAATAACAACATAACCATTTATTGATCAGTAATTGGCATCGGACATTGGGAATTATGTTAAATGTACAAAATCAGATATTAAAAAAGATAAGAGTTCTTCAAAATCCAACAGTTTAGCCACTAATAGCCTGAGTCTCTTACTGCAGCCCTCAACTTTACATGTCCTTGACCTTTTTTTTTTGTTTATTCGACAGTTTGCTTTCATAATGCTCTCTAAGTGTCACCTCATAATCCAGTTTTGGAGGAGCCATTGAATGCCATATCCATATTATTTTTATGATCACACATCATAAAAAATGTAGTTTATTGTTTCTTTTCATATTTATTTTCGGTAATTTTCAAAAGATATCCAAATAAAGAAATGAAGAGTGTTTAAAAAATCTGTGAGTACAAGTAAATTATTTTATGATGTGTAATTTTTATATATATAAATTATATTTTCAAATATATTTATTCAATTTTCATCTGCCTCTAATCATGTCATTATATTTTGAGTCTTCTTTATGTGTAAAATGGATAAGTTTCATGTTTTTATTATACATATATATGGACATATATATATAAAGTACATATTTTAATGAAAAAATGTTTCTGGTCTTCCTGAAGGTGAAAATATTAAGAACATAGAGTTCATGCAAATTCTATTGAAAATATTTACCATTAACCGAAATTGTATCAAGTGAAATAAAGAAATATCTATCTAGTGCTAACATGACCAATGTTAACATGACCACTTAGCATGACCTAAAATGCAGGATACCCTCTCTACCTGATCAATGCTTTGGAATTCCAGTTGAAAGGTTATGGTTGTTTCAAGAGAATCAATTATTATTCAATTTTTATATATGATAAAATTGTGTGTGAAAAATGTTTGAAAAATACAAAAATATTTTCTCAGTTTCTTCTTATTTAAAAAAATATATTCAACTTGATAAATGATTTCTATATCTTTATATATATTTAAATTTTTTGATTTCTCAGGAAGCCATTGTGACCAAAAATATTTTTGGTTGGAGTGGTTACAACCTACTCCACGCTGACGAGCGTCAACAGCGCGAAACACGTTCGTGGATGGTTTCTTGATTTATCAAGAAATTGGTTTGGCCAAATATCACGGAGCAAGCCAAATAAATGTTTAGTTTATTTTGCTCCACTAGATAGCGCTCTGCCATCTAAAAAGCCCATGTGCTCGTGGTCAGGGGATGCCTTCTTTTTTTTTATTATATATATATTTATTTTCATAAATTTACCTTTATTGAAAATTATTTTGTTTTCCTTTTCATAGACTAATGAAGTAGCACAATTTTTCTTAAATTCAGAATAATTTTATATTATACTTTGTTTATATTTTATTATCTACAAATATTACAGTGAAACATTTCTGTAAACGGCACCTAGCTACAGAAAAGAAGTGCCCTTTAGAGAGAGGTGTCCTCTTACTAGAGATATGCTAATTAGTAAAAATGGTGATTTTGTGATGAAAACGGTCCTTTGTAGAGAAATGCACTCTAGTGAGAATGTCCTCTCATAGAGATCCTACTATAAATTCAAATTTCTATTTAGAAATATTTTATAAATTTTCAGCAATATATTAATCAGGTAACGAAGTAACCCCCATTTTACTAATTTATTTTTTACCCTCTCACACAGATAATTATAGCAACTAAATATTTCAGTATTTAAAATATCACAATTTTATTAAAATTGAAAATTCAAATAAAAAGACAAAATTCATTCTCTTATAATGAATAATTGACTGGGCTGCTTTAAAAGATATCTAAAATATCTTAAATATATCTATATATAAAATATGGTTCTTTTAGTCAAAATATATTTTATAATAATACACACAATAAGATAACTTCAATATAACATTTTTAAATATATTAGTATATATGAGGTTATTTGAATATACAAAAAAAAATAAAAAACCCAAATACTGATTGCTCACATGAGCATTTTAGAATATAGAACGCCAACTAGAGTAGAACAAAAATCAACTATGTTGATTTAGGCTTGATACATATTATTTGAGAACTCATATTCTTGGTAACTCAAAAGATGCCAACCATGAACACGATTCAGGCTGTTGGTCCAGGAGGTTTCCTGATACATAAAAAAATAGGTATTTGAAGCCAAATTTAGTTAAGTGAGCTGAATATGAAAAAAATACTAGAAGTTCAGATGTTGATATGAAAAATAAAGGCATATCCTGATACTCTGACTACCTGCATTACGCCGGCAAGGGCCAACAGCCTGAAAGCAGTTTGTGTTTGTCTTTTCTGTATTCATCAAGAAAATGGGTTAACCCCAATTATTATGGAAAAAGTCTGAATCAATGTATGTTGATTTTTGTTCCGCTAAATGACACTCTCCCATCTAAAATTTTCATGTGAGCTGCCAGGATATGCCTTTTTTCTATTTTCTTATTTTCACATGAACAGTACATTTACTGAATTTTGCTCTAAATACCTATTTCTTGATTTGTCAAGATGCTTTTTGGATAAAATATTATGTTTTTGAGGTATAGCCTGCTCCCTGCTGTCGAAGCCATCGGCTGAAACACATTTGTGACTGTCTTTATTTTATATAAATATTGAAAATAGGTTAGCCAAATATTATGGAACAAGCCTAAAAAAAATTATTTGAATTTTGTTCCACTAGATAGTACTCTCCTATCTAATACTCATGTGAGCTGCAGTGTTGTGCATTTTTTAAATATGGGCACATGACTTTTTATAGTTTTCTTATTTTCACATAACAGTACAACCTTCCTGTAAAGGATATCTAATAGCTGAGACAAAGTGTCCTTTAGCAGAGGTGTCCTCTTACCAGAGAGTTGCTTAATAATAAAAATGGTCATTTTGCGAATGAAAATTGCCTTTATCGAGAGCTGTCCTCTAGTGCAAGTATCCTCTCATGGAGGTTCTACTATATATGTAAGTATAAAACTCTTTACTTAAAAAAAAAATGAAAATACGAGGTGTGTTCAAAGAGTATCGCGACTTTTGAATTTTCGCGGGTTACGTATATTCGAATTTCGATCTTTTTGTGGCTTTATGTTGGTACTCATGTCTCTCACTTATGCCGACAAGCTCGGCCATTTTGAATGTTCACTTAATTGTTGACAGCTGGTTTGCTTGCAGGGGTTTTGGATGGTCTTTGATTTTTACCTATTAAAAAAAATGGATCAAAGAACCTGTATCAAATTTTGTGTGAAAAACGAAATTAAGTGTGCGGATGCATTCCGAATGTTGACTGTGGCATACGGAGAAGCTACCTTGGACCGAAGCAACGTTTATCGGTGGTACAAAATGTTCTCAGAAGGCCGAGAAGATGTGAACGACGAAGAGCGTGGAGGACGCCCGAGCACTTCAACAACAGACGAAAAAATTAATGAAGTGGAGAAAATGATATTGGCCAATCGTCGAATCACCGTTAGAGAAGTTGCTGAGGACCTAAACATATCAGTTGGCTCGTGCCATTCGATTTTTATCAATGATTTGGGAATGAGACGGGTCGCCGCGAAATTCGTACCAAAATTGCTCAATTGCGACCAAAAACAGCATTGCATGAACATTGCTAATGAGATGTTGGACTCTGTCCGCGACGAACCAAATTTGCTCCAGAGGATCATAACTGGTGACGAAGCGTGGGTTTATGGTTATGATGTGGAAACCAAAGCTCAATCATCTCAATGGAAGCTGCCGCATGAACCAGGACCGAAAAAAGCACGCCAAGTTCGGTCGAATGTGAAAGGTTTGCTGACAGTTTTCTCCAATTGCAGGGGCGTGGTGCATCATGAGTTCTTGCCACAGGGTAGAACGGTCAATAAGGAATATTACCTGCAAGTTATGCGCAATTTGCGTGAAGCAATCCGCCAGAAACGCCCGGATTTGTGGAAGAACAAAAATTGGCTTTTGAACCACAATAACGCCCCTGCTCACACATCGTTGCTTGTGCTCGACTTTTTGGCCAAAAACAACACACTAATGATGCCGCAGCCACCGTATTCCCCAGATCTGGCCCCCTGTGACTTTTTCTTGTTCCCTAAACTGAAGAGGCCCATGAAAGGACGACGTTACGCTAAGCTTGACGAGATAAAGACGGCATCGAAGGAGGAGCTGAAAAAGATTTTAAAAAATTATTTTTTGAAGTGCTTCGAAGATTGGAAAAAACCGTTGGCACAAGTGTATAATATCTCAAGGGGATTACTTTGAAGGGGACAAAATAGGTATTCATGAATAAATAAATAATTTTTGAAAAACACAAAAGTCGCGATACTTTTTGAACACACCTCGTACCTCGTACCTTAGAGCAAATCTGAATACCTGTATAATTTTCTTACAACATAAACCTTAGATTATCAAAACATTGGATCAGTAAACATGAGGGCAACCACTTCGATCAATTAAATTAATTCATTTTTCATATAACATTTTGGTAAACAAAAAAGGTGATGATAAATTCAATGAATATTTACACAATCATAGAAAAATTATATTAAACCTTTATATAAACATAAATATTCTAACTAAATTAAACATTCTCCCGCCACCAACTTGATGGGAAACCATCAAAAAACATTATATAGGTAACAAACATAATTTTACCATAGGTCTTCTGTAAGTACCATTAGCAGTCTTGACTTCTACCACTCTGATTCTAGCGTCATCTCCTGGAAACACTTTTGAAATTCTTTCAATCTTCCATGCTAGTGGAGGTTGTTGTTCATTCTTTATCAACACCAGGGATCCTTCCTTAATGTTGGGTTGGGGCTTACACCATTTGGATCTTTGTTGAAGTTGTGACACATATTCTTGAGACCATCTTGTCCAAAAATGATTCATTGATTTTTGAATTAATTGCCATCTATTTGGCAAACTCATTGCTATGATGTCATCTTCATCGGGAAGCGCTGTTGAAGAACCACCTATTAAGAAGTGACCAGGAGTCAATGCCTGTAGATCTTCAGGGTCCTCAGAAAGAGGACAAAGAGGTCGCGAATTCAGGCAAGCTTCAATTTGTGCTAACAATGTTATTAGTTCTTCAAAATTTAGCAAAGCACTGCCCATTGTTTTTCTAAGATGATATTTCATGGACTTAACTCCGGCTTCATAAAGTCCACCAAAATGTGGAGCTGATGGTGGAATAAATTTCCACTGAATTCCCTCTGAATTCGTAAGAACTTTACTGGCATTGTGACATAGTTTCCCAATACTCTTATGCGCACCAACAAAATTAGTGGCGTTGTCACTATGAATTGTTGCTGGTTTACCTCTTCGAGCAATGAACCTTCTTATTGTGGATATGAGAGCATCTGTGGTCAGACTACTGATTAATTATAGATGAATGGCCCGAGTGCTGAAACATATGAAAAAGGCAACATAAGCATTCATGGTTGAAGTTGTACGTCCCATGTTCCGTTTAATCAGAACAGGTCCTGCAAAATCTATTCCAGTTACCAAAAACAGCCTTGATCTGTTGATCCTTGCTAAAGGTAGATTTCCCATTAATTGAAAAGAAGCTTCTTTACGAAATCTAGCACACTTCATGCATGTTCTTAAAATTCTCCGTACAACATTTCTTCCAGAAGGTTTCCAGATTATATTTCTTATTGCTGCAAGCATAGCTTGAGTTGATGAGTGAAGATTATGGACATGAACATTGTTTACAATAAGAGTGGTAAGATGATGTGATCTTCGAAGTAAAACTTGATTAATCCGATCACTATAAACATTTACATTTTTTAATCGTCCGCCAACTCTAATGATTCCCCTTGAAACCAAAAAGGGACATAGATTGTATATTCTACTCTTATTCGGGATTGACGTGTTGTTTAACAGGCAATGCTTTTCTTTGGAAAATTCAATAGATTGAACACACTTAACAACTGTCAACAAGGCATCATTCAACTCTTAATGTTAAGGGCTCCCTGTTCCTTGAATGTGAAGGCATTCGACTGTTGTTGACAAATCTTAAGCACCAAGCTATGATACATTTCAGTTTAGTTAATGATGAGCAGTTTATCACAATGGATGGAATTTCACACTCAATTGTACCAAAATACTTTTGATTTTTTTCTTCTTCTTTAAATTCTTCCTTGGAGCTATTAATGAATTTCTTAATTTCAAGGGCTGGTTCAATTAGCCATGGTGGTCCATTCCACCATAGTGGATGTTCTACTAAGTCGGATGGAAATATTCCACGTGATGCACAGTCTGCTGGATTCTGCCTTCCATCAACATGGCACCAAACCCCGGAGACAAGCCGGTGTATCTCAGCAACTCGATTTGCCACAAATGTCTTCCATCGGCACGGCTCCGAATTGATCCAGCATAAGGCTATAGTAGAATCAGACCAAAAATAAATTTCATTGATGGTAAGAGGAAGGTTATTATATACAGTTTTCACTAATCTTGCCAAAAGTAGAGCAGAACATAATTCTAACTTTGGAAGTGAAACCACCTTCATAGGTGCGACTCTTGTTATTGCCACTAAGAGAAATGTCTTAGCGCTTGTGTTTGAGAGGATCACCTTTAGATACAGAGATGCAGCATATGCCTTCTGTGATGCATCACAAAACCCATGAAATTCTACCTTCATAAAATTACCTGGTGCCACGCATCTTCGGATCTGAATGTGCTCTTGCGATGGAAGATCCTGGTTTATCAAAGTCAGCTTCCTTCATAGTTCCTCTGGAATTGGGTCTTCACATTCCGAACCAGTCTTCCAAAGTTCTTGCAAAATCAGCTTAATAGTGGTCGTAAATGGTGAGATCCAACCCAGTGGATCAAATATTTTAGCAATCTGTGATAGTATTCCTCGTTTTGTCATAGAGTTCAGTGGCAGAGCTATTCCTTTAAATGTGAAACCATCAGTTCTTGGTTGCCATTGAAGGCCTAAAACGTTGACAAATTCCTTGGATTCCTTAAATCCAATATTTGTGTTGGTGGATTTTAAATGATTTGGTAAAAGTGACAGAACATCAGGAACATTGGAGTTCCACTTACGAAGTTCGAAGCCTCCTGCACTTAGTAAACCATAGAGTTCTTGCACCAAATTCTTGCCTTCATCTACTGAAAAAGTTCCAGTTACTAGATCATCAACATAAAAGTCTGTCAATGCTATTTTGCTAGCTTTTGGAAACTTACTCTGCTCATCCAAAGCCAACTGTTTGATGATACGAGTGGCCAAAAATGGTGCACAACTAGTCCCATAAGTGACAGTTTCTAGCCGATAGTCCTTTATTTTATCATGAGGATCATTCTGCCATACAATTCTTTGGAATTCCATGTCTTCTTGTGATATTCTAAATTGCCTATACATCTTGACGATATCAGCATTTATAGCAACAGGATGAATTCTGAAACTCAGAATGATGTGAAACAAATCCAGTTGACTTTTGGGCCCTGGATTTAAAGCATCATTCAAGGACAAACCTGAATCATTCTTTGCTGATGCCTCAAATACTACTCGCAATTTGGTGGTGCAACTTTTTTTCTTTATTACAGGATGATGAGGCAGATAGTACCTTCCCTTAATGATATCTTCCTTTGGTACTAAGCTCATATGTCCCAATTCACGATATTCCTTAATGAAGCTTCTATATTGGTCATAAACTTCAAGTCGTGGAATCAAAGATCTTTCCAAAGAACAAAGTCTTTTGATCGCATTGGATCTTGAATCTACTAATTGGCAGTCATTCCAAAATGGCAGTTGTACAACATATCTGCCTGTGGAATCCCTTCCATGTGTTTCCACAAAATGGATTTCACTTTCATCCTTAGATATAGAAGTCACATCAGGAATGGATTACAATTTCCAAAATTTTTCGACTATATTTTGGGTTTCCAGGCATGCATAATGTGACTGAATGATATCCCTAATAATTCTCCTACTACCCTTAGAGGAAACTCTTCCAGAAAGGAGCCATCCTAATTTAGAAGAAGTAGCAGTTAGTTGTTCTTCATCGCCGATAACGGACTCGCCAGTGAACAGGGTCATAGCTAACTCAGCACCAATTAATATGTCGATGGGAGCAGAAATATTATAATCTGGATCAGCCAGAGGCATGGTTTTGAGATGCGCCAAGTTTGACTTTGGACATGTAAGAGTTGGCAAATTATTTGTCAACTTATCCAACACCAAGGCATTCACCTTGAAAAGTTCATCAGATTTGAAATGTGGCGTAAATTCAAACTCCACAAGTCCATAAGAGTGACTCGCAAAATGTCCCGAAATTCCCGATATTTGAGAGTGTAAGGTAACATATTTAAGTCCTAGTATTTTTCTACATTGTCCTGATATAAAGTTCGCCTGAGACCCTGAGTCTATCAAGGCTCTATATGTCTGAGGCACACCATTGTTATCCTTGATTTCAATCCTAACGGTTGTAAGCATGACATTTGAAAAAAATTTCTCATTACTTAAAAGACAAGTTGTATTTTTTGATGTCTTTTCCACACTCAAATTTCCTTTCATCAACTTCTTGAACCTTGGTTTCTTGGTGAATCAAAGTGTGGTGTCTTTTCTTGCAAATTTGACAAATGTTTTTGCAATAACAATTCTTTGCTAAATGGTTTGGCCTTAAACATCTGAAACACAATTTAGCCGAACTAACAAAATTCACTTTCTCTGACTCAGGTAATTTAGGAAATAAATTAAAGCTTTAAAGAGCATGTGCACCTTCACATTTAAGACATTTTTATCATATATGAATTATAAACATTCATCCTTTGTAATTCCTTTTTCATTGAATGTTTCTCCACATTTGAATCTTTATTTGGTAAATTCTGCAAGCTTTTTGAGTGAATTTCCAAAAATTCCATTAAATCCTCAATTGAAGTCACAACTCTTGGGTTGTTCTGCAATTCCCATTGTTTTCTTGTGGTTTTATCAAGCTTATCTTGTATGATCTTGACGAAAAATACCTTAGAAAAAATATTGATTTGGTAACCCAATACCTTCACTGTTCTTACTTTTTCGTTGCAGCTATTTAGAAGTTTAAACATTGAATTATGGTTGTCATCGGCTAATTTTGGTAATCTTAATGCATTATCTATTTGGGTGAAAATTAGATCCTTTGGGTTATCATATCTTTTTAATAAAGTTTGCTAAACCTCAACATAATTATCGGCCATAATTGGAAATGTGTTGACCAGTCTTAGGGCTTCACCTCTCAGTTGGCCTTTCAAATATTGTAACTTTTCAATATCAGGTATTTGTGAGTTAGAACCCATTGCAGAAAAAAATAGATCTTTAAATGAAAGCCATGATTCTAATCTGCTATTGAAAGTTGGCAACTCAAGTTTAGGCATTTTAACATGTAAATTAACTTCTTTTTTTTTCAGATGGTTCTTGTCCATTATGCTTTAAATCTAATTCACACTTTAATCTTATGCACTTATCTATACAAATTTCCACTTCGTCATTCAAATCTTCATCCTCAAGTTGCTGCAAGAAAACATCCCTCATTTTAATCAAATCATTATTTGCATAATCTAGTTTGCATTTCGTTGCATTAATATCTACCATAGACACAATGGATTCGATATTTTCATCTATGCCTTTTATAGTTTTTTTTATCTTTTTTAATTTTTTAATTAAAGTTTCTACATCCATATTTGCTATTAAATCTCTTCCTCCATTTGGTCCTTTCGTTGGGAGTCGAAAAGTCGAAAGTTTCTGGAAGTTGAATCTGAGCCATGTTGAATAATCTTCCAAGGTCTGCAAAAATCGATATTTTGCAATATACGGGTTCGTATTTTATCCAGTTATCGCTGCCACCATGTTTTAATGTCCATCCATACAGAATTCAAAACAACAACTACTCACCCGTACCCACGCAGGCCCGGTCACGCTCCTCCGCGGCACGTGGGAAAACATACAATGTTCCCAGCACATAAACAATAGACCACCAACATAATGCCTTGGCAAAATGGTTAGCACAGCAATTAAAAATCTACCAGTATTTTATTGAAAAATAAATTGTTAACTCTTATCAATTCAAAGATATTATTGACATGAAGCTGAATGGAAATCAAAGAATTATATCTTTAGATGTTAAATCCATGTTTACCTTTGAACCCACAGTTATAGATGCATTAAACCAAGTGATAAATGATACAGAAATAAATAATTTTCCAAAATAAGAATTTTTATTGTAATAGAATTTTGTTTAAAAATAATATATTTATTTGTGATGATCAATTATATCTTCAAATGAAAGGGGCAACAATGTAAAGTCCGCAACATCACCAAATGTAGCTTGTATTAATTTGGGTCAATTAGAAATCAAAGATCTGAATTCACTATAAAATGTTTATTATTTCAAATGATATTTGGATGACTCCATTTTATTTATTAATTAGGAAGGTGAACAAAAATTGAGGACACTTTTAACAATCAATTACTCTATGGAAGTAGATAAAAATCAATAAATTTCTTAGACATGAACTCAACATACAATAATAGCATTGTTACCAGCTCTATATACAGGATGATCCAAAAGTCCTGCACAACTTCAAAAATTAATATCTCCGCGAATATTTGCGCTAGAGCAATGCGGTAAACACCATTGTGTTCAGAATGCAATGGGATTTTTATGGCAAATAATGAAAAATTTGAAAGTGATTTTACTTACAATTTTATTCACTAGATGGCGCTCTACCAAATCAGATATTCAGCGGCTAAATTGTTTGATAAATTGAAAAATATAACTGATCGGCACGTATTTTTCCTTTTGAATACCAGGAAAGAACCCTAATAATATCAAATGATAAATTAATAAAACACCATTTCGCCAAAAGTTAGAAGAATTGGTTGACGATTTTTAAATACAAGCTGAGATATGTAAAATAGGTATATGCAAATTAAAACATATAGCAAAAAAATTATTTTAGATGCGGTTTGCTGGAATCCTCTCAGCTATTTAAATTTTGAAGATAAAAATTTATATTTTTTTAATTCAACTCTCTCTCAGTATCGATTATATTTATTTTAATTCATTTGAAAAATATTTATATATCTCTGATGATTTATTTTACTCTGGAATGCCGTTGTTGTTTTTGTCATGTCCAATAAAGAGCCTCAGATGTCTCCATGCATCTCTATCACAGCAGCAGCAATGTCCACTATCTTGGGTGTGTAAAGCTGCTGCTCTGGGTCTATGTCAATTTTCTGCAAGGCTGCGGGCATGAGAATAGGTTGGTAGGTGTTAGTTCCACACCAGGACAGTTTTTACATGTCCTATAGGTTCTTGTGCCATCTGGATGTATTGTCATTCCTTTATAATGTTTTGTTCTAACTCTTGTTATAGTTTTGTCATTTTTCTCTCAGAGTTCATTCCACATTTTGATCTTTTCATATTTTTGTTTAATTATCTTATATTTTACAAAAGCATTAGCGCCAAATAATGACATTTGTTCTTTCCTTTGGCAAACCTTTTGGCCTTCAACTGCCATTTCAATACCCCAGATTCCAATACGGGCAGAAATCCATTGTAGAATGCAGTTATTCTCTAATGATTCCAGTTGGGAAGGAACGAGTGTATTTTCTGTGTGAATATAGTATTGCCCTTCTGAATTGCTTCTAGAGCGGATATGGAGTCGCTGTTTATTAAAATTCCTTCTGCTTGATGCAGGGATGGTTGGTTGAGGCATAAATCAAGAGCTTTCCAGATAGCTGTCAGTTCACAAGTGAAGTTTGACGATATCTTTCCTTCTCCTTCTTTGATTTTGATGTGTTTTCTATCTTGCTGTATTATGTTAATTCCGGCCCCTCCATTACTCAGGGTAAGGTCTGATGATCCATCTGTATATGCTGTTAAATAATTTCTCTGATTGCATAAACCAATTGTGTCAAGTCCTTTCTTTTTAAGTATGTTTTTGTTCTCTTTTTTATTGCAGGGTTCATTCAGGTTAAGATTGATGATTACATTTGATGGCAATGTGGTAGGAAATATTGGTTCTTATTGAATTTGAAAGTCATTATGTTTCATATTTATGCCCTTCCTAATATTGTTGTCGTACTGAAATGTTGAAGATCTTTTGAGTCTTTATTTTTGTGTCCAGTTTGAATAGGTTCTATGGAATATGTGTTCGGTTTCTTTACTTTTTAGCTATTGGTGAATTTTATTGTTTTTAATTGTCTTCTGCTTTCGAGTAGGTCTAAACCACATTCTCTCTGAATTTTCTCTTTGTTGGTGGATGAAACATAACCAGTGATTATTTTGGCCGCTTTTGCTTGAACACTGTCTAGTCTTCTTTTTAGTTATGAACTTGAGGGAGCCCAGACGAGTGTTTCATATTCCATTATCGGTCTTATTATGTTGATATATGTTGTTCTGAGAATTCTGGGTTTTGCTTCCCAATTTGTTCCACATAGCCTTCTCAGAATGTTTAGGCTTCTGGTAGCTCTATTTGAGGTGCTAATTATGTGTTCTGTAAATCGCAATTCCTCATCAAGTATCACACCTAGTTATTTTGGAGATTCAATTTATCAATTATTTGGTTGTTTATGCTTATTTTGAGGTTATATATATTCCTTTTTACCCTTTCAGTGGAGAAGACGCATAGGTTTGTTTTTATTGCGTTTATGGTCATTTAGAGTTATTGCCCACTTCTCCAGTCCTCTCATTGATGTATTCAGTATTTTTTCTGATATTTTATACTGCTACTTATGTGCCAAATGGCTATATAATCTGCATAACAGGCAACCTTTGTGTCTTCAGTGAGGTAAGGATGGATGTCGTTAAGGTTGTGTCATAATTAGACGTACAACAACTCAAACTTGACCATGACTCTTATTTTAGCTCTTATTCTTTTAGTTTAGCTAACAATTAATGTCCAATTTATATACACATATTTT
The DNA here is from genome assembly GCA_030710605.1 of Cordylochernes scorpioides. Classification (NCBI taxonomy): domain Eukaryota; kingdom Metazoa; phylum Arthropoda; class Arachnida; order Pseudoscorpiones; family Chernetidae; genus Cordylochernes; species Cordylochernes scorpioides. The sequence goes on along the minus strand of CP092886.1, from coordinate 90,155,569 downwards.
CTTACATAATGAGGCTTTAAAGAATGCAAATAATCTTAGTCTATTTACATACACATCTCCCCCCTTAATAATACTCCAGTCGGTCTGAGGGTTTCCTGGCTCTCTGAGGTCTAGGACTGCGGACGGGCACTTGCACAGCAGCAGTCCCCGGTCTAGGAGTGCAAGAGGGCACGTGCACAGCAGCAGTCTCCTCCTTGTTTCCTGATGTAACCTCTGGAACCCCTCTTCACTCTCTTTCTGACTTCCACATAAAGGCTTCTCTCCTGACGTTCGAAAGGTATCAAATTTCTTGTCTCCACTTGTTTATTTCTCACAGGTCGCAATTAATTGATATGCCTCTTACACACGAGGCCCTCGCAACTTATAAGGTAGTGATGACAGCTCAATAATTTCTAAATGGTACCTTTTTCCATTCAGGTCCAGTTGCATAGTTGCGGAAATAAACCTCGCAACCTGTAGTAAACTGCTTCTGTCTTCTTACGGCCTCATGAAATACCTCTCGCGGATTTCCTATCTTGGTATTAAATTCGAGAATATTGATCTCAAACTTCTCTTCATTATCAGTTCTGCGGGGGAATTCCTATATTACAGTTTGGGGGAATGCTCTATGAGCAAATAGGAATCTTTTTAGATTCGTCTCTAAATAATCCTTCTCATAATTCTTTTTCAAAAGGTTTTTTAAACTCTCTTACATATCTCTCAGCTAAACCATTTGTACTAGGATTATACGTACTGGTCTTAGTGTGCCCTATACCATTCATTTTGGTAAAATGCTCGAATTCACCGGAGACAAACTGTCTTCCGTTATCTGTAACCAAAAATTCGGGCAACACAAATCTGGCGAAAATTTCTCCAAGATGACTTATAATCGTTTTGCTGGTAATATCTTTGACGATAAAAATTTCTATCCACTTTAAGTATGCGTCCACGAGAACCAAAAACATTCTTCCCATGAACGGACCGGCTAGATCAAGATGAAGTTGATGCCATGGTTTTTCGGGCCAAGTCCATTCCGAGGTGGTAGCCGGGGGCAAGCTTGCCAATTCTTGGCATTCTCTACATTCTCTAGTTAACTCCTCGATGTTACTGTCTATGCCTGGCCACCAGAAAATACCGTCTGGAAATCATCTTCATTTTAGCAATCCCCATGTGCATTTCATGCAAGTAATTTAAAATTAAAGATCTTAATTTTCGGGGAATTACCACTTTTTCAAGCCATTGAAAACAATCAAACTCCAAACTTAATTCCTCATTGATCTTATAATAAGGAGCTAGTGGGTTTTCCCTCAGTACCCTTGTGAATTTCCACACACACACACACACACAGTTGCCTTCTCTAACATTCCTTAATACTATAGACAGTATTTTATCTCGGGACGTCTCATATGCCACCTCCCTAAAAGAGAACGGTACCTCATTCAACTTCCTGAGAAGAAGTACCTGGTCTTCATCAAGAAACTACCTGACACTCGATTCTAAAGGAAGACGTGACAATGCGTCAAAATAGGAATTATCACTACTTTTTCGAAACTCCTCAGTATAATTAAATGCAGCTAATTTTAAGGACCATCTTTTAATTCTGGATACTGCACATATAGGAATTGGTTTCTGAGGTGAAAATATATGAATTAAGGGTCGGTTATCTGTGGATAATACAAATTTTCGTCCCAGTAAGTATTGTCTTGATTTCTCATCGCCATAAGTTATGCTCAACGCTTCCTTTTCTAGTTGAGAGTACTGTTTTTCCGCTTCAGTTTTTGTTCTAGAAGCAAAAGCTATAGGGCATTCTTCCTTTCTATCATTTTTATGACTCAGAATTACGCCTAGTCAGTAGCTCGATGAGTCACAAGCCAGAACCAATTCTTTGTTTGCATCGTAATGTGTGACAAAACAGACTTATCATTTAAAAATGATTTACATCTTTTAAATAACATTCGATGTTCTTTCGTCCAATTCCATCGACAATTTTTATTCAAAAGTTGATAGAATGACGCAAAAATGTTTGCTATATTCTTTATGAATCTAAAATAATATATTAAGAGTCATATGAAAGATCTCAATTGTGAAACATTTTTAGGTTCAGGCGCCTCTATCACTGCTTTAATTTTATTTTCTAAGGGATACAGTCCATATCACCGAATCCATTTTAAATTTACATTTATCTCTGTTTAACTTTAAACCTTTTTCTAGCAATCTTTTAAACACTATATTCAACTTTTGTTTATGATCTTCAAAGTCTTTATCTGTAACCAAAATATCATCTATGTAGCAGGCCACACCTGGCAAATCAGCAAATAGACCTTCCATAATCCTCTGAAATTTATTTGGTGCTACCGCTACACCATATGGTAGTCTTTTATAAGAAAACAACCCCTTTGTTGTGTTTATATTGACAACAGCTCTTTGGCTTCTTCCGCTAACATTACTTGTAAGTAAGCCTGTGATAGGTCTAGGGTCGAAAGTACGGTGCTTGTAGATAATTTTGAAGAGATTTCATTGATCGATGGAAGGGGATACCTATCTTTATTACAGTAAAACCCCTCTATAGTGAACCCCATTGGGACGGGACTTTTGGTTCACTATAGCCACGGTTTGGGTATTTAAATTTTTTTTTAGGATATAATTAAAGGGCATGCGCAAAAAAAAAAAAAAAGGCTACCTCTTAATATTGGCTGCTTTTTTCCCCCTAAATTAACCTATTTCTATATATTAAAGCTGTATATTAAAATAAAAACAAAATCATGTGAAAATATTGCCTTTTTGATCAGTTCCTTTGATAATTTAATTAGTATAAATGCAACCTGCCCCCCATATGTCAAAAAAATCCAAGAAAAGTATACCTTATTTATAAAAATTAAATAAAAACTTTATTAATAATATTTTAAAAGTATAAAAATATATTTTAAATAAATATTATTATATTACAATATAGGATACAATGGCTTACTTAAAGAAGTCTGTTATTTTTTTCTGCTTTAACATATTCCTAAAAAATTTGGTTTCATATCTAGCAAAGAAATCTTCATTTTTTAAAATGAAGCCTAGCTTGTACTAACCACGTATACAAAGCTTCTTCTAAAAGTGTATAATGACACTGACGATAGCAGAAATAGTTGGGATTGATTCCTCTTTGTAGCATTTTTTTTTTATAGTCTTCTTTTTTGCCATATCGTAGAAATGCTACTTTTGCTCATTTTCATTTTCTTCCGAAGTTCCGCTTGCGATGTACCACTCTCAATAGCTTTTATGATGGTTAATTTCTTTTCAAGTGATATCTTGGTACGAGCGACTTTTTCTTTGGCACTTCCATTATCTTTTAAAACTGGTTTTAATAATTTAATCATGTTTTAAGGAATTTTCCTAATGTAGAGTTAAGAAATTTAGTTTTCAATAAGGCATGAAAAATTTATAAAAGTGTGCAGTATAAAAATCGAACGTAAATAAAAACACACAATGTCGCTAAATTCTTTGTTTTGAATTGCGATCTGTGAGCTAGAGCTCACACAAAATTTTAATTAGTTTTGAAAATTATAATTTTGGAATTTTAGAATTAAAATTAAAAGTTCGTTATAAGCATGGTATTTTTGATAGAATTTAATATTTTGGGACCAAAATTGGGTTCATTATAGCGATAGTTCGCTAGTTTGAAAAGTGAAAAGTTCGTTATAGCGATGGTAATTTTAATGGAATGGAATAGGGATTTTCGATGGGTTCGTTATAAGGGAAGGTTCGTTATATCCATGGTTCGTCTTAGCGGGGTTTTACTGTATATTGCTTTATTAGCTGTACATCTAAATTCACCACATATCCTTACACTACCATCCTTTTTTAATACCGGTACTATTGGAGCGGCCCAATTTGCATGAACTATAGGTTCTAAAATGCCAGAATTCACTAAACGAACAATTTCATTCTATACTTTGTTTTTTTTTTAAGAGAAAGGTAAACTTCTGGCCTTACAAAACACAGGAGTCACATCCTTTTGTAAATTAAAATTTATTCTAACATCTTTTTGACTGCCCAAATCTTTGTTAAACAAATCTGCATACCTATCCATCAAACTATTTCTATTAGATTCATTATTTAAAATTTTAATGCTAAACAATATAGAATAATCAAGTTTCAATTGTTTTAGCCATTCTCTTCCTAATAAAATTACCTGTATTTTTTCATTTACAACTATTAATCGTAATTATTGGTTGGCTTCTTTTATATAAACATTTCTTTGACCTATAATCTCTATTGATTTACCACAAAAGGATTTTAATCTTAAATTTGTTGGAAATAATTTTTTACCTTGCCAATAATTATTTTAAATATCTTTAGGTATTAACGTAACTGGACTCCCTGTATCTATTGTAAAGCACAAAGAATAATCATCTACTGCTAAATTTATTGTGGCATCAGTTTCGCCCCGTACGGAATATAGAGTCCTCTTGTACAAATTTACATCCCCACATTCTTTTACTAGCTTTGCAGACCCTACTTAAACGACCCAGTTTATTACATTTTAAAACAAGTCTTTGTTCTATGAGGTAAAACAGATGCCACATGTGAATATCTTCCACCACATCTATAACACACTATTTTGCCTTTGTCACTTTGCCTGAAAGGCCTATGCTGCGCCGTACTATTATTGTACTCACCCTTTTTATCCTTTCCATTCACAGGGGATATCTTGGCCACTAATTTATCTTGTAATTCTCTTGTATTTATCTCCGCCAGTTCGAACGAGATCGCCACTGCAAAAACTCTATCCAGGGTGACATCGTCGTCTTCTTGTAGTAGCTTCATTTGCAGGCTTTCCGACTTGATTCCAGCCACAAAACGGTCTCGCAACTTGGTTCCCAGCATATCGCCGAAATTACAATTTATTGCTGAGGGATTCAATTCTCTAAGTTATTCCGAAATTGATTCTCCTTCCTGTTGAATTTTCTTCAAAAATCTGCATCGCTGTGGTATCACTTTCTACTTTGGATCCAAATGCAGCTTAATTATTTGAATGATAGTATCATAGGGTTGATCATTCATTAGGCCGGGAAGAAAAAGTCGTTTCCCAGTTTCAATGTTTAAGAATCTAGTAGCAAGGTAAAAATCGGCACTTTACTCCTCCTTCAGATCATTCGCCATAAAGGAAGCCTCAAATTTGTGTACAAAAAGATCGAAGGTATCCTCCACAGGACTATAGCATTTAAAAGGTACTCTTAACTTTGAACTTGTTATGCTGATCTTTTCTACTCCTTTTTTTTTCTTGATCCAGATTGTTTCAAAGATGTAGTAGTTATACTTGCGTAGACGCCATTTTCTCAGATTTTTACTGGCTCTGTAGATCCTGCATCCTCGTCGCCACTTTTGTTGTGTCGTAATTAGATGTACAACAGCTCAAACTTGACCATGACTCATTATTTAGCTCTTATTCTTTACGTTTGGCCAACAACAAATGTCCAATTTATATACACATATATTTGTACATAATGAGGCTTTAAAGAATACAAATAATCTTGATCTATTTACATACAAAACAGCTAATATATAGCGAAAAGAGTAGAGGATTGAGCACAAATCCCTGAGGTACACCAGTCCATGTTCTTCGGTCCTTGGAAAATGCTCCATTGACCCGAACCTTTATCCTTCTTCCCCTTAAGAAGTCTGCAATCCAGATTAAGATTTTTCCTTCTACTCCGATGTTGTGCAGCCTTTCAAATAATTTCTCCCTCTACACTCGATCAAAAGCTGAGGTGATATCCAGGAATATGGCCGTTGTCTTCTTTGGCGGTTTTTCCTGGAAAGAATCTTGTAACGGCAGCTGGCATGCCTATATAGTAAATTATCAGTGAGCACATATTTATATCTGATGATACTCTGTGCAGTTGCCTTTTGACTTATTGTAATATATATCACATGTAAACTTATGTCTAATAATTAATATGTTATATCTGATGTTGGCCTAAAGGAAATAAAGTCTTTTTAAACTTCCAAGTACTTCTTGCTGATTAACGTCAACCAACAAATACGAAGACGTTACAAATCTATTATTGATTGGCAGAAGTAGAACAGTTGATCAGGTGTACAGTGTCTGGATCTATAGACAGTTTGGCAGAAGTTTATTTCATTATTGTTAGTGAGCCAGAATATGAGCCTAAAGTGGATAATTTGTTCTGTTATTTTACAAAGTATGCTGGTAAGAGCAATTGTCCGATAGTTCTTGCATTTCTTGGCATCTTTGTTTGGTTTCTGTATTGGCGCTATAATTGATATCTTCCAATTCTTTGGTCATTTACCAGTTTGCCATGAAATGTTCAGTATTCGTAGGAGTTGATTTTTAGCTTTGCCTCCAAAGTGTTTAATCATTTGACCAAAGATTAGATCATCTCCTGGTGACCTCTTGGGTTTAACTTTTCTATTGATGAGTTTATCTCATTCAGTGTGAGGTCTCTCTCTCTCTCTCTAGAGTAAATATCTTGTTGATGATAATTGCTTGCTTGTTTAATTAACTTGTTTATATTATTTTTAGATATGTGTCTTCATTCGTATAGCTGAGTCTGGAAGTGCTTGAAAGATATTCAGCAATTATATATATGTCAGCCATCTGTTTGTTTGTTCTCAATGTTCTATTCATAAGGTTAGAGTTTTAGAGGATTATTGTTGGTTTTAATTGTTTTATAACAGTCTAATTATATTCCAGTGTTGGCTGTCCTTTCTTGGATCCATTTTTTTGCAGAATTCTGACATTTTTCTTTCTCTTGTTGGAATATCCAAATTTCTTGTTCTATTTTGTGACTAATTTCAATGAGTTCCTTTATGTTTTCTTCTGTTTTATTTGTTTTAAGAAGTTCATTGATATTGTCTCTCTCTGCAATCATTGCCTCGATGTTGTGGTCCTTCCAGTAAGGTTTTCACAGGTCTTTACGTCTACCTCTAGGTATCGTTGCTTTTTCAGCTTTGGATATGTTTGAAGAGAATTTTTCCAAGTTTTTGTCAATCGTTCTGTGATTCAATTCTTCGTTGCAGAGTTCTTCAAGTTTTTCTGTGAATTTTTTTCCAGTGTTCTTTTATTCTGTTGGACATTCTCAATTTTGAAGTTTTGGGTTGTTAAAATTGGTCTATGGTCACTGATTTCACTTTCTGGATTTTCCATTGTGTTGTGGGTGCGATGTAATTTATCGCTGTAATGCCTATTGCGGATTCTGTTCCTGTGGACTTGGATAGTTAGGTGTTCTTTTCGTTATTTAACGGTGTAAGGTAGAGGTCGGTTAGCATGTCCTCAACCTGCTGACCTTTGTTATCCTGGACAGGTGACCCCAAGTTGGACTTTTGGCGTTAAAATCACCGAGTATGATTGTGATATCCGAAGACGCTTCACTTAATGTCTCTATCAGGCCTGTATTGATGCTAGTATTATCGGGTGAAAAACATTTAGGTTTGGTATTGTTTTATCTGGGAGATAGACTTTTATTGCCTGAGCTTCTGTCGTGCTTTCTGTAGGCTTACTCTGATTATAGGCGATTTCATTAAATTTGATTTCTAGAGGTTTAATCAAAACGTCAAGTCCTCCTCCAAATTTTCCCGGTCTACCTTTCGTAGTGTTGTATAAACTTTGTTATTGAACCTCAGATTCTGATTCAATTTTGTCTCCTGATGACAGGCAATATGTACATTTTATTTTTTCCGTTCGCCATTACTCTTCATATTTTTCACCCTCCATACGTCATCCATTCATATATAGACCATCACTCTTCATATATTCAACCTTTTCATACGTCATCCAAAAAGTTAGAAATATTGAATTATTTCTCTTTGAAATTAAAAATGATTTTTCAAAAATAAAAAGAAACTTATGCGGTTTAACTGGTTGTATAGCTTTATAATTATACACCGCAGTCATTTATAAGTATTATTAGTCAGTTTAAATATTAGTTACGAACGGAGAAATACGTCCAGGATAGCCTAGTGCAAGCATGTCAAACTCGCGGCCCGCGGGCCTCATGCGGCCCACAACGAATAAATTTGCGGCCCACCAGACAATATATTTTAATTTAAAAAATATATAAATTTAAAAAAAATTAATAAAAAATTGTAGCCTAATTTTAAAAAAATTGTAATTATACATAATTTATTTATTAATAACGAACCACTGGTCGCCATACATAAGTCGAAAGTTTTGATAATATTATACCTACATACATAACGTATGTACATCGCCATAAGTATTGTGTGCCATAAAGTTTAAAGAAAATATTCCTTCGGAGTACTAGAAATTTTTTTTTTTAAGTTACGTTCAATAATTTGTGCAGTTATTCTGTCTGGTAAATTAAAAAATATTAATTTAAAAAATAAAATAAAATATTAATCAGAACGTTTCATTTTTTTGTGTTAGCGATTACTCATTTTTTCAGACCTTTGTATTCAATACTAGCCGAATGACCCGGGCAACGCCCGGGTTTTACCCGATTAAATGTTTTTATTCAAATAATATTCGTTACAATTATAAATTGGCACCGTGGATGTCACTTTTGTGAAACGTCCCGCTCCAAACTTTGTGTCTGAGAAGCGATATTTTTATAGAAACATGATCTGGCTTTTGTTTTCTGCTCGAATGAATGTTTTTCTGTTAGAATTTTGTTCCTGCGTACAAAATAATGAACTGGTTTTACCCGTGGTCTCTGCTTTTTGGAATTTTTCCCCATATATAATTATGTATCTAATAATCAAACATGATACACCAATATCATAATCATTTTCTGATTAAAAATATATAGTTTTAATAATTGATTTATATATTTTTTAAAATAGCCTATCGTCTTCCCCATATTTTTTTACCTATGTATGGAAATTTTGGTTTGAATTAGTGAACTACTGCTAATTTGTATACCGGACATACAAACCAACAAACAAACAAACAGACAAACATACAAACATTCATTTTTTTATATATAGATGTCTTCATCAAAACCAAGTGGCAGTAAAACTAAACGAAAAATTGCTGACGAATATAGGAATTTACAAGAAAATTGGGAATTAGAGTATTTTTGCTCTGAAGTAAAAGATAAAATCATCTGCTTGATATGTAATAATGCTATTAGTGTACCAAAATTATATAACATTAAACGTCATTATGAACAACATAAATCAAAATATGATACCTACGAAGGTTTAATGAGACAAGAAAAGTTAAAAGAGTTCAAGTTGGGAATGAAAAAACAACAGTTTATGTTTACTAAAGTATCACAAGAGAGTGAAGCGGCGGTGCATGCAAGCTACGTTTTATCGGAGATGATAGCTAAACACTCAAAACAATTTACTGAAGGTGATTTCATCAAGGAATGTTTAATTAAAGCTGCAGAAATTGTTTGTCCTGGAAGTGTGAAGACGTTTCAAGCAATATCTTTGACTCGAAATACCGTTGTGGAAACAGTTACTGATATGGCCAGAAATTTAAATGATCAGATAATAGAAAAATCATCTTGTTTCGAAGCATTTTCCATTGCCTGTGATCAGAGTATGGACATTGGGGGCGTAGCTCAGTTAGCTGTTTTTTTTTTCGAGCTTGCGACACGGATTTCAACATTTTTGAGGAATTATTGGAACTAGTACCGATGCATGGTACTACTACAGGAGAAGATATATTCAATTGCGTTTATGATCTTCTGCAAAAATACAATTTACCTTAATCAAAATTGACTTCTGTAGCAACAGATGGAGCTCCTTCAATGACTGGAAAAACCAACGGTTTCGTAGCATTACTGGGAAAAAAACTAAGTGAAATTTCTGATGGTTCCAATATTCATCATACCCATTGCATTATACATCAAGATGTATTATGTATGAAGGTAATAAAAATGGAAAATGTGTTGACACCTATCAAAAAATTCATCAATTTCATAAGATCTCGAGGTTTAAATCAGCGACAGTTCTCTCTGTTCTTAACTGAATTAGAAAGCGAATATTCAGGTTTATCATACTATACCGAGGTACGTTGGCTATCAAGCTCCAAGGTTCTCAAACAAATTTGGGACTTGAAAGAAGAAATATGTCAGTTTTTAATAACTAAGAATCAAGACATCACTTTATTTTCTGATCAAATATGGTTGCAAGATTTTTCCTTCATGGTTGACATAACAAAACACTTGTCGGATTTAAATTTGAAACTGCAAGGAAAGGATCAGATCATTACCAACATGTGTGACCAAGTTAATGCATTCAAATGTAAGCAAGTTCTTTGGGAGAAGCAGTTGAAAAACGAAGATTTAATGCACTTTCCGGCAAGCAACATGTACAAATTAAGTTTAGGTGAAACTGCATCGTATCAAAAATATGCGGAAAAAATTTTAAGTCTTAGAAATGAATTTGAAACAAGGTTTTCTGATTTCAAATCTTTGGAAGGCAAGTTTACTTTGTTTTCTTCGATTTTCTCGATAAATATAGAATCAGTACCTAATCATATGCAAAATGAGGTAATAGATATCCAGTGCGATTCAGAATTAAAGGCAAAATTCATTGAAGTTGGCGTTTCTGAATTTTACAAATATTTGCCAGCCAGATTTGAAAACACTCGAAAATTAGCATATGAAATTATGTCCATGTTTGGAAGTACTTATCGGTGCGAGCAGTTATTTTCACTTATGAAAGGAAATAAGTCTCCAATCAGATCGAGAAATACTGACGTTCACCTTGGGTCAGTTTCAAAATTAATCACTGCGAACAAGATTTCCCCCGAAGTAGGAAAGATGGTAGCAGAAAAGAGATGCCAAATATCAGGGAGAAAATATTAACTTCACTTTCTTTTTTCTTATTAGTATTTTTTAAAATAAACCTACATAAATGTTACTATAAAAATTTAATTACTTGTTTTCTTTTTTTGCGGTCCACATAATCTTATTACTTTTTTATTTGGCCCGTGTTAGGATTTGAGTTTGACATGCTTGGCCTAGTGGACATGGCACCTGCCCGGTAAGCAGAAGGTTGTGGGTTCGATTCCCGCTCCGGGACACTTTTATTTTTCCGTTCGCCATTACTCTTCATATTTTTCAACCTCCATACGTCATCCATTCATATATAGACCATCACTCTTCATATATTCAACCTTTTCATATGTCATCCAAAAAGTTAGAAATATTAAATTATTTCTCTTTGAAATTAAAAATGATTTTTCATAAATAAATAGAAACTTATGCGGTTAAACTGGTTGTATAGCTTTATAATTATACGCCGCAGTCATTTATAAGTATTATTAGTCAGTTTAAATATTAGTTACGAACGGAGAAATACGTCCAGAATAGCCTAGTGGACATGGCACCTGCCCGGTAAGCAGAAGGTTGTGGGTTCGATTCCCGCTCCTGGACACTTTTATTTTTCCGTTCGCCATTACTCTTCATATTTTTCACCCTCCATACGTCATCCATTCATATATAGATCATCACTCTTCATATATTCAACCTTTTCATACGTCATCCAAAAAGTTAGAAATATTAAATTATTTCTCTTTGAAATTAAAAATGATTTTTCATAAATAAAAAGAAACTTATGCGGTTAAACTGGTTGTATAACTTTATAATATGTACATTGTTGTCATGGAGAAGACAAGTCAGCTCTTCAGTTTTCCTCTGTGTGCCACTTATATTGAACTGTAATAGATTTAATTGTGTCCTCGTAGTAGATTTCTCATCTGGAGCCCGGGCTGCAGCTCCTGAGGCGGCGGTTACCCCGGACGCGGTAGCATTACTGAAGATATCGGTTTTGCTCTTCATTGGAAAATGGGTGCCGTTGCCACGTTAGTCACCTTGGAAACAAACCAGAATTTGGTCAAATATTCCAAGGGTTCAGGGGGGACCGCAAGGAGGTATGGTCGGACTTCTCTTCCCCCCCCCCACCCCTGAATGCCGTTACTACAGAATAAAGCACTCTTGGTGAATTTTTTTAATTGCTATTATTCAGAATCTGCCACTGAAGCTTTACGAGCGTTTCGTTCCTTTAAAAATATTAGAAGCGGTAAAGGACCCATGAGTTGCTACTCTCTAAGGCGAATGATTAAAAATTTGAGGAAACTGGATCTTTGTAACCAAAACCTCGGAGTGGAAGACCATCGACATGCAAGTAAGTGGCTGTTACGGTTTAGCAGAATGTTGAAAGTTTTCACGAGTTGAAAGTCAGAGATTTTTAGAAGCGTCAAGAATTTGCTGAATGGGTTTTCCGGCAAATTGATATTGATGAAAACTGGCTGTCGAATGTTCTGTGGACAGATGATTCTCACTTTTTACTAAAGGTAGAATTTAACATTCAAAACGCCACATTTTGGCAACAGAAAACCCTAAGATTTTTACAGAAATACCACTTCATCAGCACAGAGTTACAGTTTTGTGTGGGTTCACTTCTTCTTTTATTATTGGGCCATTTTTCTTTGAAAAATACAATGCTGAAGGATACGTTCAGTGAAGATCGTGGGATAAGTCGCCACTTTTTATACCATTGGCCTCTAATATTACCAGACTTGACGCCTTACAATTTCGGTTATGGGGGTACATTAAGTCGCGTGTTTATCAATGCCAGCCTACCACATTGGCCATGTTGAAGGCTTCTATCAGATGGCACGTTTTATAAATTTCAACAGAAATATTTTTTAATGCTGACCATTCTGTCATCAATCGTCTGCAGGCGGTGTTTGAGAATGAAGGACGCCACATTGAGCAAGGATTGTGAGCTAATACAAGAGAGAAGGCTGGAACCTCATGTGTTATATAAGCTGCCATGTATTATACTATCTACCAATATTTTGCAGCTCTTTGTGTTGGGTTATGGGAATAATAAAATCTGTCCTCACATCTTGATTCTTTTCTTTTTCTGTAAACAGTATTTTTTGTTTGTTTGTCATTTGCTCACATCTTATATTATGTTGTGCAGACCAAAGTGTCATAACTTCTCGAATAACACTGGTACACACAATTTTACCCCTTATGTTTAGTATATCGCTTTTCGCTCATTAGAAGAAATAGCATAAGGAATATTCTCTGTACACCCTCAACTCTAGAAATTTTGCGAAAAAAAATATTACAAAATGATTTTACTACTACGTTTTTCAACGCAAAAGGTCGGTTTAAAAATGATTTTTATTTGGGGGGATACATTTTCAAAATTGTGTACAATATAATAAGCAATGATAACATTTGACAAGCCCATAGGATATTTGGAATAAAGTACGACAAATATATTTTGTCACTCCCCTCTATATTTCATTTGTTGGATCATGACTAATATGCAGTTAAATAGTCCAGTGTCGCCAATCAGTCAAGAAACTACACATTCCTTATAGCAAGAAAACCTATTAGTAGTGACATCATAATTTTTGGTACTATATTGATATTTAAAAAAATCGTGTTTTGATATCAGTATTTATTTTCAAACATTCAATCTATTTCACAAAACTCCATCTGAAATATAAATATTTTTGCTACGTGTTTTAATTTGCATATACCTATTTTACATATCTCAGCTTGTATTTAAAAATCGTCAACTAATTCTACTAACTTTTGGCGAAATGGTGTTTTATTAATTTATCAATTGCTATTATTAGGGTTCTTTCCTGGTATTCAAAAAGGAAAAATACGTGTCGATCAGTTATATTTTTCAAGTTATCAAACAATTTAGCCGCTGAATCTCTGATTCTGGTAAAGCGCCGTCTAGCGAATAAAATTGTAACTAAAATCAATTTCGATTTCTTCATTATTTGTCATAAAAAAATCCCATTGCATCCTAAACACAATGGTGTTTACCGCATTGCTCTAGCGCAAATATTCGGGGAGTTATTAATTTTTAAAGTTGTGCGGGACTTTTGGATCACCCTGTATATAAAAAAACCACACATACAGGAATTTATTGGAACTATAGTTCACAGCACCATTTCAACCAAAAAATATTTAAAATCTTTAAAAGCTCTTATATAGGTTTTTAACTTTTAATTATGCATTTTTAATTTATATTCAGACATTGTTTATATTTAGACACTTTCATTTAATTTATATATTTTCAATTTTGATTTAGACATTCTTGATTAAGACACTTGGACTTTTTTACAAAATCTTCATTTAAGAAAAATCACCTCAAAAACTGATAAAACTAAATATAATATTAAAATATGATTATCTGATATCTACATATTTTAAAATGAAAAGAGAGAGAAGCTCTATAATAAATCAACCTCAAAAGAAAAACAGGAAACTTTGATAAAGTTTGATCGAGAACTAAATAAATACAAATGAAATCAGGACATCTTTATATTTAAAATAACGCTTCTCAGCCTTTTGGTGGATATATCTATATATAAAAGTAAATATATATTTATACACTAAGCCCCGCTAATAAGAACCCCAGGTATGGCGAACTTTTCCTTATAACGAACCTAATGCGATTCCCAATTCCATTCCATTGAAAATACGTTTGCCCTTTTCCCGTGATGCAACAATTTTTTTTTGTGCCATGAACTATGGCGATCTTAAAGCAAGCGAAGGTTTGCATAACAGGTTCAAAGCAAAACGAAATCTATAAAAATCAATAAGAATATGTGGAAACACGAAATGGAATAAAAACACATTAAAACACATTTGAAAGGTAGAATGCTTTAAGAGTTCTTTGAAGCAAGAAGGTGTTAGAGCCATTTAAAAAAAAAATAAAAATTGTATTATATATTGTGATAAAAAATTTTAAAATCATTTTATTCCATTGAATATATCTCTCTCTATATAAAAATGAATGTTTGTATGTTTGTCTGTCTGTATGTCCAGTATACAAATTTGCATTAGTTCACTAATTCAAACCAAAATTTCCATACATTGGTAAAAGAATATGGGGAAGACGATAGGCTATTTTAAAAATATATAAATCAATTATTAAAACTATATTTTTAGTCAGAAAATGATGATGACGATATTGCTGTATCATGTTTTATTATCAGATACAAAATTATATCGGGAAAAATTCCAAAAAGCAGAGACCACGAGTGAAACCAGTTCATTATTTTGTATGCAGGAACAAAATTCTAACAGAAAAACATTAATTCGAGCTGAAGACAAAAGCCAGATCATCTTTCTATAAAAATATCGCTTCTCAGACACAAAGTTTGGAGCGGGACGTTTCACAAGAGTGACATCCACGGCGCCAATTTATAATTGTAAAGAATAGTATTTGAATAGGGTACATTTAATAGGGTAAAACCTGGGCGTTGCCCGGGTCATTCGGCTAGTATTTAATAAAACTTTGCATAGGATTTGTCTTTATTTTGAAATTAGACATAGAGGTACATGTATGCTAATGATAAGAAAAACCTATGATCAAATAATTTATATTATTATTCAGTATTAATATAAGGAAATTAGTCAATTATGGAAATTAAAACAAAGTGACCACTATTAAGAAGCTGCCTCTTCCAGTTTGTGTGTATGGCTGTCCTTTAATTATATGGTCTAAAATTTTTGAAAAGTGAAAAATAGCCAAATCGTTGCTATAGTGAACCAAAAGCTCTGTCCCATTGGGGTTCAATATAGCGGTGTTTTACTGTATATGTAGGGACACCACTCATTCTCAATAATTATTCTAGAAAATGTAAATTCAATTTGTATATTTTATTTTTGTTATAATTGATGGTTTAGAAATTATAATCTTTTTGTAAAAAATATTTGTTATCATCATAAATAATATTGTTGCCTTCGAATTGTAAACAAACTTTGTATATAAAGACATTTTCGATATAAGATATTAAAGTTACAATTAAAAATTTGCATCTTCAGCTTGTGTTGGCGCTAATATTTTCAGAAAAAATATGCAACCTATTGTAATCAAATCAACGATCGGCCCAGCTGGCGAAAAGGTCAGTATAATCGAAACCAACAAACTTTTGAAAATTCTTGAAAGATGTGGCATCTGTTGTTTATGTTGTTTTGATCATTTGATCACGCAGAATGCAACTGAACTAAGTATTTATTTATTAACATCTATATGTTATAACATGGTTATATATCTAAGAGTGTTTACCAGTCGAGTCGGCAGTGTTGCCGGATCAATCATAACATGTTTCCTTTAAACAAAAATAAAAAGGATTGCAGTTCTCCTAGTCTCTATAACGCAAAGGTTTTCTCACTGTTCTACCACTGCGGGTTCGCACACTAGGAGAAGTGGATGATTCTTCACCTTTCTTGGCCACGTTCTCCCTTGGATCATATGCTCTTCTGTTTTCAGAAGTGGGTCTTCCGTGATCTTGTATGTTGTCATCCATGGCTGTCCCTGCTTGAGATCCAGGAATGCTTGGACTTTGACTTGTTGGGGCAGAGTCTTCTACACTGAACTTTCTCGGTCTAAGGTGAGACCTGTTCCTGCGGTATTCAGAACCACTTGGTGTTTTCACCATATATGAGCGTGGAGTTTCATGCTTTGCGGTCACTGTTGCCGGAACCCATTTTCTATGCCTTTCCTGCAACATGATGTTGTCTCCTACTTCCAAAGGTCTCAAAATTCTCTTTGGACTTCCTGCATACTTTTGTTGATGGTCTCTCAATTTTTGATAATTCTTTGTTGTGTCAAACAGTGGTTTCAACTGTTGTCGGGTGTATGTCGAAAGAGTTCTCACAGATCTTCCCATAAGCATTTGGGTCGGAGATGGCAAGTCATACTTAGGTGTGTTGTTGAACTCCATCAAAGCCAGATTGGGATCTCTTCCTGACTTCACAGCTTTAATTATCAGTCCTTTGATGGTTTGAATTGTCCTCTCAACTTGTCCATTAGATCTTGGATATTTGGGACTGGAGGTTTGGTGTTTGAATTCATATTTCTGAGCAAAATTTTTGAATCCAGTAGAGTTAAAAGGGGGTCCATTATCCGAAACTAGAGTTCTTGGAATTCCATGAGTCCTGAAAATGGTTTTCAACTGCATGATGGTTTCGGTTTCTCTTTTGCTTGATAATTTCCGGATTTCAACAAACTTTGAGTGGTAATCGACAACCAAGATGGAACTGGTTCCACTCACCTCCATGAAATCTACAGCAATTTTTTCCCATGGAAATTCAGGGATTTCATGAGCTATTCTTGACTCCTCAGGATTCTTTCTTGAATATTCCTGACATGTTCTGCACTTTTCCACTTCATTTTCTACTTGTGTTATCATGCCTGGCCAGTAAAATGCTGATCTTGCTTTTTCTTTGGAAGCTGCTATGCCCTGGTGTGATGAATGAACAACCTGCAGGATTTCTTTTCGAAGAGTCGATGGCACCATGATGCAATTTCCTTTGTAAACAATTCCGTCACTCACATGAATTTCATCTTGAAATTGCCAGTAGGGTTTTGCTTCATCGCAGACCTTAGTTTTATATTTCGGCCATCCATTCTTCGCATACTCTGTTAGTTGTATCAAGGTGTGGTCCCCATGAGTTTCCTTTTGTAGTCTCTTTATTTTTTCATCTGTGGTAACCAGCAACATGTGCACTGATTCAGTTTGACCTTCTAAATAGCTTGTGTCCACCTCATCTTTTAATGGATCTCTAGACAGATGGTCAGCTACGAACATGTTTTTCCCTGGTGTAAACTTCAAAGATATTTGAAATCTCATGAGACGTAAGACCATTCTTTGCAGTCTTGGGGAAAGCTTTTCTAAAGGTTTCTTAACAATACTCAGGAGAGGTTTGTGGTCAGTTTCCACAATAACATCATTTCCCCAAATATAGTACTGGAAGCGTTCACATCCAAAGACTATAGCCAAAAGTTCTTTCTCTATCTGTGCGTATTTTCTTTGAGTTGCATTCAGGCTGAAGGACGCATACTCAATTGCTTGTCCCCCTTGCATGAGCACTGTACCAATACCATATTGGCTTGCATCAGATGAAATGGTTATTGGCTTGGTTGGGTCAAAAAATGTCAATATTGGAGCATTCGAAACCATATTCTTGAGTTTTTCAAAACAATCATTTTCTTCGCCTCCAAATTTCCATTCACTCTTGTTGCTTATCAATTTCCTTAGAGGTGCAGTCTTGTCAGACAGATTAGGAATGAATTTGCCAAGGTACGTTACCATACCTAAGAATCTTTGGACTTCAGTCTTGTTCTCAAGTCTTTTCAACTTTTGTATTGCCTCTGCTCTTGAAGCTTGAATGGCTATTCCATCTCGACTGATTATATGGCCTAAGAAATTTACTTTGTCGACAGCTATCTGCTGCTTCTTAGCATTGAGCTTGACATTATTTTCTTCCAACCTTCGAAGAACTGTTTCAAGGTTTCGGTTGTGCTCTTCCATTGTGTTTCCATAGATCAAGATGTCATCCATATAGCAAGCAGTTCCCTGGAGACCTGAAAGAATATTGTTTATGCATCGCTGGAATACCTCCGATGCACTGTTCAATCCATAGGGAAGTCGCTTGAACCGGAATCTTCCAAAGGGAGTCGCAATGGTGCACAGGTTGGTGCTTTCTTTGTCTAATGGGACTTGCCAGAAAGCTGATGATGCATCAAATACAGAGAAAACTGTAGCACCTTTCAGTTCAGAAAATATTGTTTCAGCTGTTGGCAGAATATAGCGCTCTCTCTGAACATATTTGTTCAGTTCCCTGGGGTCCATGCAAATTCTGACATCTCCAGAAGGTTTTTGTACCACTACAATAGGGTGTGTCCATTCGCTTGGTTCTTCAACTTTTTCAATAATGTCAAGTTTTTCCATCCGTTCCAATTCTGCTTTAACTTTTTCTCTAATTGAAAAAGGAATTTTTCTGCTTGGAGCAATAACTGGAGTTGCATTTTCTTTTAGTCTAATCTTGTGTTCAATTGGCAGTCTTCCTATGCCTTCAAATATATTTTTGTGCCTGTTCAAAATTTCTTTTGCTGAATTGTTTTGCTCTGTTTGGACAGCATCACATTTCTTAATTAGTGAAAGCTTTTCAATAGCTTCTATTCCTAAAATTGGTTGATAGTATCCATCAGCAATGAAAAATTCTAGACTTTCCGTCTTATTTTTAGTTTTGCAATTTAGTGTGGCAATTCCTTTTATCTTGATTTCATGTCCTGTATATGATGTTAGCTTTCGGTTAGTCTGAAATATTTCCAAACCTTTCATTTGTCTGGTGAATGTGTATGGCAAAACATTTACTTCTGCTCCAGAGTCCAACTTGAAACATATTTCCTTTCCATTCACTATGATGGATTTTTTCCATTCCAAAGTATGGACTACTTTTGCTTCATGTATTGACCATACAGTTTCTTCTGTTTCATCATTCAGACTTCTGATAGCTGAACTTTTACAGAAAGCTGCAAAATGATTCATCTTTTTGCATTTGGAGCATCTTTTACCCCATGCAGGACAATTTTTTGCTCTGTGGGACTTTCCACACCTTTGGCATTTGAATTCTTTTTCAGATTCTTGATTTTGTTTTGGACTGTGTTTCTTTTCATATTTTCTTATTTGACAAATGTTCTGGTTGTTCTGCATGATCTTGATCTGTTGCTTGCTTATTTCATCTGTTTTGCACATTTCAATGGCTTTTAGAAGAGTTAAATTGGGCTCTCTTAAGAGGCGTTCCTGCAAAGCCTTGTCTTGTATTCCATACACAATGCGATCCCTTATTAAACTATCCTTTTGTGATTCAAATTCACATGATGTGGATAATCCTTTTAGTTCTGTTATAAAACTATCGATGGATTCACCATCCTTCTGGGTCGCTGAAAAAAATTTGAATCTTTCAAAAATGACGTTCTTTTTAGGCTTGCAAAAATCATCAAATTTGTTTATTACAAGATCGAAATTTTCTGCTTCATCTTCTTTTAAATGAAATGTGTTGAAAACTTCCAAGGCTTCTTCGCCAATAAAATTTTATAAAATGGCAACTTTCAGTTTATCAGGCTTTGTGGCTTTTTCTGTTGCTTCAAGATAAAGCATTAATCGCTGTTTGAACCTTCGCCAATTTTCCGCTACATTTCCGTGCAAGGCGAGTTTGCTAGGCCTAACAAAGTCCATGTTTTCTTTTTTTTACTAATATTTTTCAATAATATATTTACTTGAAAAAGTACTCACTTTTCCGCTGCCACCATGTTGTTTATGTTGTTCTTGTGTCTATTTGATCACGCAGAATGCAACTGAACTAAGTATTTATTTATTAACATCTATATGTTATAATATGGTTATATATCTAAGAGTGTTTACCAGTCGAGTCGGCAGTGTTGCCGGATCAATCATAACAGCATCGAGTACAAAGTAGAAGAAACTCTTTCAACAAAGAAACAAACTCACGAATCTCGATCAGATTCAACATCACGTAGCCATAAGACACCGAGAATGGAAGTTGTCTCACAGCATAATGAAAACGATGTCTCCATGAACGAGGTAACTGAAGTCCCTCAGGAAACGTCCGCAGCAACCCCTCCTCAGGTTAACGAAGAAGACATTGATGAAGATGGTCCTTGGACACAAGTCACACATGCAAAAAAGCCAAGAATACCACCTGTAATAGCAGAAAAGGTAACAGACTGGAAGTTGCTCTGCCAAGAGCTGAAAGACCTGTGCACAGATAAATTCCAATGTACGATCTCAGGAAAAAAGCACATTATCAAGGCCAAAAATATTTCAGACTTCAAAAAAATCAGGGAATATGTTCAAAAAATAATGGCGGCTACTCTTATAGACTCCAAGAAGAAAAACCGCTCAAAGTGGTACTAAAGGGCGTGACAACAGCCTACAAGACTGAAGATATAGCAATAGAACTTGCAACAATGGGCTTTACTGAGACCTCTGTGAAGAGACTTCATAGACAATCTACTAAAAGGCCAATGAATTTAGTACTGGTAGAATTACCGAAATATGAACACAACAAGAAAATTCACGGAATAACTGAACTTCTCTATCAGAAAATTTCAGTAGAATCTTTCAGAACAACAAACCGTGTGACTCAATGCTACAACTGCCAGGGGTTCGGGCACGGTCAACTTAACTGCTTCCTGAAACCAAAATGCGTCAAGTGTGCCGAGGAGCACCATTCGAAGGACTGCCCAAGAAAGTCAAGACAACTTCCCCCAAAGTGTGCAAACTGCGAAGAAGCGCACACAGCCAATTACCGCGGATGCCCTAAGTTTCCAAGAGTACATCAGCAACAGCCAAGATACCCTGGTCAGTACAAACCTAACAACCCACTTCCGATTTCAAAAAGATCTGAAACACTGCCGAAAATGGTAGAACAACAAAACCAAAGCAATGCTGAGGTTGTGACAAGAAAAACTTCTCGTTCTGAAACTAAGGACTTGTGTGAAAAATTGATGCAAGTAATCAAAACATACCTACAATGAATTGCAAATTACCTTTTAAAAATATTGCTTGGAATTGTAATGGAATCAGATCAAAGAAAGAAGAATTATTGCACTTTTTAGAAGATAACTCAATTGACATTGCTCTGCTCAGTGAAACTCACCTTAAACCCTCAATTGATCTAAAGTTCAGGAACTATCAAACCATTAGAACTGATCGAATTACAGGAAAAGGTGGGGGAACAGCCATCATCATAAAATCCTTTTTTAAATATAAAAATATGCTGATTCATACTTTAAACTTGGAAAATACTTCAATTTTGATAAAACCAGATGGAAAAACACTCTTGCAAATCACAGCAATTTATAAGAAGCCTGATGCACCATTATTGGAAGAAGATTTGAACCAACTGATAAAACACAACCACTCAATAATCGTTGCAGGAGACTGGAACTCCAAACACCCTCTTTGGGGATCAAGGACTTCAAATAACAGTGGAATCGTGCTGCACAATTTCTCTGAAAGAGAAAGCCTCGACATTGTCGCATCTTCGTCACCCACGCATTACAGTCCACTCGGCAATCCCGATTTCCTAGACTTCGCTGTACTTAAAAACATTCCCTGGACCCCAAAGGCCAGAACCACCGACGATTTATCATCTGACCATCTCCCTGTAATCTTTGAATTGAATTGCCCAAAGGATGAATTCACAACCCAGCTCAGCCGAGTAACTAATTGGGTTCATTTTCAACAAGATCTAATCTCCACCACGCCCCCCCAGACTCCCCTTGAAAACTGAAGTAGACATTGATTCAGCAGTTGGAATTTTAAACGAGAAAATTAATAATAGCTACTCGAAAAACACCATAGTCTCATCTTCCAAATTAATAAAGAACCCAAAAACCAAAGCCTTAATAAGGGAGAAAAATAAAGCTAGGAAAAGATGGCAATCAACCTGGGATCCAGCTCATAGAGCTACTTACCTCAATCTTCAAGGAAAGGTAAATCAAGTCCTTGAAGCAGAGAAATCTGAAAATTGGAATAGTTTTTTAAGCAAACTTGATTCGAGCCCAACAGACTTCTGGAAAAAAACAAAACCCTTTAGGAAAAAAACTGACAAAATCACTAGTTTAAATGCAAATGGAAAAACCTTGCTGACCGACAAAGAAATTGGAAATGATCTTTCAGAGCATTTTTCCAAACACTTTTCCAAGGCGGAGAATGAGGTTCCGTCTTACCTAACAGATAACACTTGCCATCATCCCCAAGAAAATATACTATCAATGACAACGCCAAATGAAGTCAAGGAAGTGATTAAAAACCTAGGTAATCACAAAGCTCCAGGCCACGACAATATTACGCCGCAAATGACTATAAACCTCCCCATCAAATGGATAGTTTTACTCGCTGGGATATTCAATGCTGCATTACACCTGTGCTACTTCCCGAAGACATGGAAACATGCCATTATCATAACCATTCCAAAAAAATCACCTGTCAAATCACCTGAAGATCTCAGACCAATCAGCCTTCTCTCTACCATCGGTAAGGTATACGAGAGGGTTGTTCTTCGGAGATTGCAGACATACATGGATTCTATTAACTTTATCATTCCTCAACAATTTGGATTCAGAAAAGGACACTCCACAACCCACCAGCTAATCACAGTAATAGACTACATCCAAATAAGAAATTCCCACAAGGAGGCAGTAGGTGCTGTTTTTCTAGACCTTACCAAAGCCTTTGATAGAGTATGGCATGATGGCTTGATAGCAAAAATAACAAAAAATCAATTTCCAAGGGATTTTATCAAATTCTTGAAAAACTATCTCCAGGACAGAACCTTTTCAATTAAGCAAGGGAATTATATAACCACGGCAAAACCAACCCAGATTGGAGTCCCTCAAGGCTCTATCCTTGGACCCTACCTATTCAACATCTACATCAACGATTTCCCTCCACATCCAAAATGTCAAATAAAACTTTTCGCAGATGACGCAGCAATTTTAGCAAACTCCAAATCAATAGGAATAATAACTACACAACTCCAAAATTACATAAACAGTATAACCAAATGGTGCAACGATTGGAAATTGGACATCAACCCAAAAAAGTTTCAGGCAATAATTTTTCCTCCACTAGACAATAAAAAATTCAAGCCACAATCCATCCTAAAGGTAAACCAGAGCCCTACTAACTGGACTGACAGCGTTAAATATCTTGGAGTTACCTTAGACTCCAAGTTGAAATTCAACATGCATGTCAAAAATATCATAAAGAAAGCAAAAATCGCAAAAATAACATTATCAAGCCTGTTCAACTATAGAAGCAAATTGACTACAAAACAAAAGTTTACTCTATACAGAAGTTGTATCCTCCCGATAGTAACATACGCACTCCCAATTTGGTGTAAATATATTACAACCACAAACAAAAATAGGATAAACGCATTTATGAGAATCTGCCTTCGGACAAGTATAGGAGCTCCATTCAACCTATCAAACAAGATACTGAAGGAGGACTTGAACCAACCCGATCTAGAAGATATGTACCAAACTTCCGTTAAGAAATTATACCTCCAAATGCAAAATTCAAATAATCCAACCATACAAGATATTCTACAAAATAAAGGAGATATCAATCCCCGATTCCGACGACCCGGCCCTGACACTTAGTCAAGAGCTCATCGCCCAACAGCTGCCCTCCTCAAGGCCTAGGGGGACCACTTCTACTCCACCAACTCGCCATGTGTAAATAGCCAGGACAAGGTGACTCGCGAGCTGTGCTCGAATGTAACACCTGTAAATTGAGACGAAATAAATAAATAAAGATATTGAATTAATATGTGTGAAGAAAAATAAATTGTTTAATTATTCACA
Organism: Cordylochernes scorpioides; assembly: GCA_030710605.1. NCBI lineage: Eukaryota > Metazoa > Arthropoda > Arachnida > Pseudoscorpiones > Chernetidae > Cordylochernes > Cordylochernes scorpioides. Next base: position 90,131,431 of record CP092886.1, on the reverse strand, counting down.
AAATTGTAATAATATCAAATGATAAATTAATAAAACATCATTTCGCCAAAAGTTAGAAGAATTGGTTGACGATTTTTAAATACAATCTGAGATATGTAAAATAGGTATATGTAAATTAAAACATGTAGCAAAAAAAAATATTTATATTTTAGATGGAGTTGTGTGAAATAGATTGAATGTTTGAAAATAAATACTGATATCAATACACGATTTTTGAAATGTTAATATAGTACCTGTGTTGTTATCCAAGACGAGGCAAGATTAACTAAGCATTAGTTTATTACCTATTATATTATCTGTCATATACAAGTCAAAAGAGATCACTAGCAGAGTATTATTCCTTTTGGTTTCCAGAGCTCAACATTCTATGAGCCTAATACTCTGCACATCTCCTCCCTTATCTTTACAGGAACCTTCGAGGTATCTTGACTGCCCTTCCATATCTTGTATGCACGGCTGGCATTGAAGGGAGGCTCTTCTCTGGATCCTGGTCTTGGTTGTCCCTCTGCATCCTTCCATCTCTTGTAGATGAGGCCGTTTGTGTAGGGCAATCCTCCTCGGTCTCTTGCTCCTGGTCATCCTGGTCATCCTCAGAAGCATCCATGGTACTTCCCATTTTTGGTAGAGGTGTGAGGTGGAGTCTGTTTCGCCTAACTTTTCCTTGGGGAGTTTGTACCCAATAGGAACGCGGTTCTTCGGATTTGTGAAGAACTTTTCCTTTTACTCTTTGATCTCTAACCCAAACGCTGTCCCCTTGTTGAAGCGGAGGCAAGCTATGTACATCGTGTCGTTTATCATAAAGGCGCTTCTGGTTGATCACCCTCCTTTTCTCTCTTTCTTGCAAAGCTTCTGAGTCCAAGTACCTTGGCATCAGTGATGATTCTATTGCTGGAACAGAGGTCCTAAGGCGTCGTCCCATTAATAGTTCAGCTGGACTATAACCACTTTCCAGGGGCATCGTTCTATATGCTTGAAGAGTCAGATAGCAATCTTCTTCTTTCTTAAAACTTTGCTTTATATTCTTGATAATTGCTTCAATAAATCCATTGCTTTGAGGGAATTTCGGGCTGGATGTGATATGTTTGAAAGACCATTCCTTAGAAAATTTTGAAAATTCGGAACCCAGAACTTTTTGGAATTGTGGTCCATTATCGCTTCTAACAGTCTCAGGTGTTCCATGCCTAGCAAATATAGATTTAAGACGGCCTATTACTTCTTGAGCAGTTAGATTTTGTAAAAGTGATGTTTCTGGGTACCTGGAATAGTAATCACATACAATTAGATACCATCTCCCATTTAGATAAAAGAGATCCATTCCGACTTTTTGCCAAGGTCTGATCGGAAATTCTGAGGGCATCAATGGTTCATGCTTGGGTTTTCTCTCCTTCAAGCATTTTGTACACGACGAAACCATCCTTTCAATCTCTTGGGAAATTCCTAACCACCAAACCGATTCTTTTGCTCTAGATCTGCATTTATTGATCCCAAAATGGCCTTGGTGCAATTTCTCAAGGATATCTTTCCTCAATGTCTTAGGGATTAGAATTCTTTGTCCTCTAAGAAGAAGACCATTCTGATAGGTCAGGTCCTCCTGAAATTGCCAGTATCCTCTTAGTTCTGGACCTACTTCTCTTTTATTCTTAGGCCATCCACTCATACAGTATTTAGCCAATTGAGAGCAAAGTGAATCTTCCTTTTGCTTTCTAGAAATCTCCAAAAGTCTTTCTTCTGTTGCTGTAAATTCAATGGATTGGATGTACGCAGAAAGTTCTTCTTCCAATTCATCTTTATGTGGTTTAGACATAGGCTTCCTTGATAACATATCAGCCACTATTTGCTTTTTGCCAACAATGTGACTTATTTGATAAGAATATCTCATCATCCTCATTTTTAATCGCTGAAGTCTGGGAGTCATGTCTTCCAAAGATTTGGACGTAAAGATGGCAATCAGTGGTTTGTGATCTGTTTCAATATGGATTTTAATACCTGTAACATAATCCTTTAGTCTTTCACAAGTCCATACTATAGCCAGTTCTTCTTTTTCAATTTGGCTGTATCTTTTTTCCGTTTCTGAAAGTGTTCTAGATACATAAGCTATAGGTTTTAAAGATCCATCAGGTTGTTCTTGTCTTAGAACACCACCTATTCCAAATGAAGAAGCATCAGCCGATACTATGGTCGTTCTTGAGGGATCAAATAAAGCGAGGTTAGGTCTAGATACTAACTCTTGTTTCAGTAGGTTAAAGCTCTTTTTCTGAGGTTCATCCCAAACCCACTCGTTTTTTGTACTTAGTAACGAATTCAAGGGTTGTAATTTATCCGAAAGGTTGGGAATGAATTTTCCTAAATAATTCACCATGCCTAAGAAAGACTTCAATTCTTTTGTTGATCTAGGCGCCTCCATTTTTGTAATAGCATCGAGCTTTTCTTCGTCAATGAATAAGCCTTCTGAACTCAATGTGTGTCCCAGGAATTTTACAGTTTTAACTCCAAATTGACACTTTTCTGGGTTGAGTGTCATCCCTTCTTCTTGGATTTTCTTCAAAACTTGGCGTACCCTTTCGTTATGTTCTTCTAAGGAAGATCCATATACTACAATATCATCCATGAAGCATACAACCCCTTCTATATTGCCCAGAAGCTGAGTCATCTTTCTTTGAAAGATTTCTGGTGCCGACGTTATTCCAAATGGGATTCTTTTGAAAAAGAACCTGCCAAATGGCGTTATAAAGGTGGTTAGTTTTTGGGATTCTTTAGCTAACCCAAACTGCCAAAATCCAGAATTTGCATCTAGCTTGGAAAAATAGCAAGCATTTCCCAGCTGTCCCAGGATATGCTCTGTCGCAGGTAGCGGATAATTTTCTCTTCTTATATACTGATTTAGCTTCGTTAAATCAACACAAATTCTTATTTTTCCTCCTGGTTTCGATACTGCAACCATTCCCGCACACCACTCAGTCGGCTCTTCTACTGATTCAATGACTCCTAGCCTGGTCATCTCTTCAAGTTGTTCCTTTACCTGTTTCATTAAGGGAATTGGAACTCTCCTAGGGGTGCATAAAGCATATGGTTTCGCATCTGGTTGTAGGGATATTTTGTAATTTATTTTAGCATGTCCTAAACCATTAAATATTTTTGGAAACTCTCTTTTTGGATTTAAAAAATTTGATGATAATTGCTGAATCATTCTCACAATGTTTAATTTTTCACTTGTCTCCCTAGAGAGAAGTGGCTGCTTTAGTTTATCAACAATGTATATTTTCGAGTTTAAGTGCTGGCCTTTATTTTGAAGTTTTACGTGGATCATTCCAACTGTTTCCAAGGGTATTCCATTTGGACCTTGTAATATTTTATCAGATTTTTCCAGTTTTATTCTTTGGAAACTTTGATAATAATATTGTAGGGGGAGCACGTTGACATCAGCTCCGGTGTCAATTTTAAAATTAATTTGTCTATTATTTACCTTAATTGGTACTATCCATTTCTTAGAATTATCTTCTACAGATCCCAGAAAAGCTATCTCTGATTTTATTTCATTTATAGCTTCTGATCTACATACTTTGGCATAATGGCCCTTTTTCATGCATTTATTACAATACGAGTTCATAGCTGGACAATTTTTCCAATCATGATTATTTGAATTGCCACACCTGGTGCATCCATGTGATGACCCTCCCAACTGGTTTGACTTGAATTGTCTTATTTTTGGTTCGTGCCTTTTTGTTTCTTTTATATGATTAGGCATTTTCTTTATTTGATCTACAGAATCTTGTTGGTAAAGGCTAGACTGCTGTTCTTTGACACTTTCTAATTGCTTTGCCATTAGTGTGGCTTTTACTAAGGTCAAGTCTGTATCAAGTTGCATTCTTTCAGATAATGCTCTATCCCTTACTCCAACAACTATCCTATCCCTAATCAACTCATCATGTAACATCTCAAAATTGCAGTGCTCAGCTAGGCTATGGAGTGCTGTGATAAATTCATTCACCTTTTCCCCTTCCTGCTGACATCTTTGATTAAATCTTGCCCTTTCATAAATTATATTACGTCTTGGAATAAAGTGACTCTCAAAGCATTCAATAACTTTATCATAATTTTCTAATTGGTCACTTGCTATTTTACATGACAACAAAATGTCATCTGCATTATCACCCATGCAGTACACGAGCATATTAACTTGCTCATTTTCTGGGTTATTAATTAACCCGCTTGCCTGCCTAAAACGTTCAAATCTCCTAATCCATTTTGGCCAATCACCTGGATTTGAAAAATTAAAAGGTTCTGGGGCTACACAATTATAATTTTGGGACATTATAAAGATTTACTTGTAATATAATATAACTTACCAAAAAGTTTGCTTGATGTCGAATTTCAAATTTTCTTCGAACAACGACCTTCTTTATGAATTCAGTTTACCGCTTCTAAGCTTGCTTGATGTCGAATTTCAAATTTTCTTCGAACAACGACCTTCTTTATGAATTCAGTTTACCGCTTCTAAGCTTGCTTGATGTCGAATTTCAAATTTTCTTCGAACAACGACCTTCTTTATGAATTCAGTTTACCGCTGCCACCATGTGTTGTTATCCAAGACGAGGCAAGATTAACTAAGCATTAGTTTATTACCTATTATATTATCTGTCATATACAAGTCAAAAGAGTTCACTAGCAGAGTATTATTCCTTTTGGTTTCCAGAGCTCAACATTCTATGAGCCTAATACTCTGCACAGTACCAAAAATTATTATGGCACTACTAATAGGATTTCGTGCTATAAGGAATGTATAGTTTCTTGACTAATTGGCGACACTTGACTATTTAACTATATTTGTCATGATCCAAAAATGAAATATAGAGGGGAGTGACAAAATATATTTGTCGTACTTTATTTCAAATATCCTATGGGTTTGTCAAATGTTATCATTGTTTATTATACTGTACATAATTTTGAAAATGTATCCCCTAAAAAAAAAATTTTAAATCGACCTTTTGCGTTGAAAAACGTGGTAGTAAAATCATTTTGTATTATTTTTTGCGCAAAATTTCTAAAGATGGGGGGCGGGGATACAGAGAATATTCATTATGCTATTTCTTCTAATGAGCGAAAAGCGATAAACTAAACATAAGGGGTAAAATTGTGTATACCAGTGTTATTCTAGAGGTTATAACACTTTGGCCTGCACGACATAATATAAGATGTGGGCAAATGACAAACAAAAAACATACTTTTCACAGAAAAAAAAAAGTCAAGATGTGAGGACAGCATTTATTATTCCCATAACCCAAAACAAAGAGCTGCAAAATATAACACATGAGGTAACTGCCTTCTCTCTTGTATTAGGTCACAATCCTTGCTCAATGTGGCGCCCTTCATTCTCAAACACCGCCTGCAGACGATAGATGAAAGAATGGTTACAATTAAATAGTTGATATTTATAAAACGTGCCATCTGATAGAAGCCTTCAACATGGCCAATGTGGTAGGTCGGCATCGATAAAAACGCGACTTAATGTACCCCCATAACCGAAATTGTAAGGCGTCAAGTCTGGTGATATTGGAGGCCACTGGTATATAAAGTGGCGACTAATCAACGAATTTCACCGAACGTTACTTCAGCAATTGTTTGGCACCGTGGGAGATATGAGGAGGTCCTCCATCTTGCATGAATGTTATTTCGCTTAGTGCTTGTCTGTCCTGCAATATGGGAATAACCTTTTCTCTCAAAAGTTGAACATAACGTTCACCAGTTACAAAAACGGTTTTAAAAGTTCTTCCATTGATTTTTTTCAAAGAAAAATGTCCCAATAATAAAAGAAGAAGTGAAACCACACAAAACTGTAACTCTGCGCTGCTGAAGTGGTATTTCTGTAAAATTCCTAGGGTTTTCTGTTGCCAAAATGAGGCAGTTTTGAATGTTAAATTCTCCCTTTAGATAAAAGTGAGCATCATCTGTTCTTAGAATATTTGACAGCCAGTTTCCATCAATATCAATTTCCCGGAAAACCCATGCAGCGAATTCTTGACGCTTCTCAAAATCGCTGACTTTCAACTCGTGAAAACTTTGAATTTTGTTAGGGTATTTTTATAGAAAAATTCTAAATGTGTGTTCTCTCCAAACTGTTCCATACGAAATCCCCGTTTGTCGAGAAACTTGTCTAGCACTTACTTCTCCATACGTGGATAACGTTTCAATAGCTTCAGCATTCTGCAAAACCGTAACAGCCACTGACTTGCATGTCGATGGTCTTCCACTCCGAGGTTTTGCTTCCAGAGATCCAGTTTCCTCAAAACTTTTAATCAATCGCTTTAGAGAGTAGCAACTGATTGGTCCTTTACCGCTTTGAATATCTTTAAAGGAACGAAACGCCCGTAAAGCTTCAGTGGCAGATTCTGAATAACAATTTTAAAAATTCACCAAGAGTGCTTTATCCTGTAGTGACGGCATTCCAGGGGGAAGGGGAGAAGTCCGACCACACCTCCTTGCGGTCCCCCCTGAACCTTTGGAATATTTGACCAAATTCTGGTTCGTTTCCAAGATGACTACAGCACCCATTTTCAAATGAAGAGCAAAACTGATATCTCCAGTAATGCTACCGCGTCCGGGGTAACCGCCGCGTCAGGAGCTGCAGCTCGAGCTCATGATGAGAAATCTACTACGAAGACACAATTCAATCTACTAAAACTCAATATAAATGGTTCCCAGAGGAAAATAAAGAGCTGACTTGTCTTCTCTGTGACAACAATGTACATATTACTTGTCCTCAGGAGACAAAATTGAATCAGAATCTGAGATTCAATATCAAAGATTATACAACACTACAAAAGGACAGACTGGGAAAATTCGGAGGAGGACTTGCCGTTTTGATTAAAACTCTAGAAATCAAATTTAAGTAAATCGCCTATAATCAGAGTAAACCTAGAGAAAGCACGACAGAAGCTCAGGAAATATAAATCTATCTTACAGATAAAACAATTCCAATCATAAATGTTTATCACCACGATAATACTAGCATCAATACAGGCCTGATAGAGACATTAAGTGAAGCGTCTTCGGATATCGCAATCATACTTGGTGATTTTAACGCCGAAAGACCAACTTGGGGATCACCTGTCCAGGATAACAAAGGTCAGCAGGTTGAGGACATGCTAACCGACCTCGACCTTACACCGTTAAATAACGACAAGAACACCTATCTATTCAAGTCCACAGGCACAGAATCCGCAATAGACATCACAGCGATAAATTACAACATCGCACCCACAACACAATGGAAAATTCTGAAAAGTGCAATCAGTGACCACAAACCAATTTTAACAACCCTAAAATTCAAAATTGAGAATTTCCAACAGAATAAAAGAACACTTGAAAAAATTCACAGAAAAGCTTGAAGAACTGTGTAACGAAGAATTAAATCACAGAACGATTGACAAAAATTTTGAAAAATTCTCTTTGAACATATCCAAGGCTGCAAAATTATCGATACCTAGAGGTAGACGTGAAGACCTGTGAATACTTTACTGGAAGGACCACAATATCGAGGCAAAGATTGCAGAGAGAGACAATATCAATGAACTTCTTAAAACAATTAAAACAGAAGAAACCATAACCATTGAAATTAGTCACAAAATAGAACAAGCAATTTGGATATTCAAACAAAAAAAAAATGGGCAGAATTCTGTGAAAAAAATGGATCCAAAAAAGGAAAGCCATCACTGGAATATAATTAGTGTTATAAAACAATCAAAACCAACACTAATCCTCCAATACTCTAACCGATATGAATAGCGAGAACGAACAAACAGATGGCTGAAATAATTGCTGAATATCTTTCAAGCACTTTCAGACTCAGCTATACGAATGAAGGCAGGACTCTAAAAAATAATGTAAACAGGTTTGTTAAACAAGCAAGAAATTACAATCAACAAGATATTTACTCGAGAGACTTCACACTGAATGAGCTAAACTCATCAATTAGAAAGTTAAATCCAAGATGTCACCTGGAGTTGCTCTAATCTTTGGTCAAATAATTAAACAGTTTGGAGACGAAGCTAAAAATCAACTCCTACGAATACTGAAGATTTCATGGAAAACTGGTAAACTACTAAAGAATTGGAAGATATCAATTATAGTGCCAATACTGAAACCAAACAAAGATGTCAAGGAATGCAAGAACTATCGGCCAATTGCTCTTACCAGCATACTTTGTAAAATATCAGAATGAATTATCCACTCTAGGCTCATAGTCTGGCTCACTAACAATAATAAAATAAAATATTACCTAACTGCCTAAAGATCCAGACACTGTACAACTGATAAACTGTTCTACTTCTGTCAATCAATAATAGATTTCTAGGAAAAACCGCCAAAGAAGACAAAGGCCGTATTCCTGGATATGACCCCAGCTTTTGATCGAGTGTAGAAATTATTTGAAAGGCTGCACAACATCGGAGTAAGAGGGAAAACCTTAATCTGGATTGCAGACTTCTTAAGGAGAAGAAGGATAAAGGTTCAGGTCAATGGAACATTTTCCAAGGACCGAAGAACATGGGCTGGTGCACCTCAGGGATCTGTGCTCAGTCCTCTACTCTTCTCGCTATATATTAACTGTTGTTTATGTAAATAGATGAATATTATTTGTATTATTTAAAGCCTCATTATGTAAAAATATATGTATATATAAATTGGACATTTGTTGTTGGCCATGGTCAAGTTTGATCTCTTGTACGTCTAATTACGACACAACAAAAGTGGCGACGAGGATGCGCGATCTACAGAGCCAGTAAAAAGCTGAGAAAACGGCGTCTATGCAAGTATAACAACTACATCCTTTAAACTATCTGGATCAAGAAAACAAAGGAGTAGAAAAGATCAGCATGACAAGTTCAAAGTTAATAGTACCTTTTAGATGCTATAGCCCAGTGGAGGACACTTCAATCTTTTTGCACAAAAATTTGAGGCTTTCTTTTTGGCATCTGAAGGAGGAGATTAAAGTGCTGATTTTTACCTCGCTACCAGATTCTGAAACTTTGAAGCAGGGAAACAACATTTTCTTCCTGGTCTAATGAAAGATCAACCCTATAATACTATCATTCAAAGAATTAAGCTGCATTTGGATCCAAAGAAGAAAGTGATACCACAGCGATGCAGATTTTTAAAGAGAATTCAACAGGAAGGAGAATCAATTTCGGAATATCTTAGAGAATTGACACATTTAGCAATAAATTGTAATTTCGGCGATATGCTGGGAACCAAGATGCGAGACCGTTTTGTGGCTGGAATCATGTTGGAAAGCCTGCAAAAGAAGCTACTAAAAGAAAATGACCATGTCACCCTGGATAAAGTTTTGCAGTGGCGATCTCGTTCGAACTGGCGAAAATAAATACAAGAGAATTACAAGATAAATTAGTGGCCAAGATATCCCCTGTGAATGGAAAAGATAAAAAGGTGAGTATAATAATAGTATGGTGCAGCATAGGCCTTTCAGGCAAAGGGGAGAAATAATGTGTTATAGATGTAGTGAAAGACATTCACACGTGGCCTCTGTTTGCCCTCATAGAACAAAGATTTGTTTTAAAATGTAAAAAACTGGTCATTTAAGTAGGGTCTGGAAAGCTAGTAAAAAAATGGGGGGATGTAAATTTGCACAAGAGGACTCTATATATTCTGTACTGGGCGAAACTGATGCCACAATAAATTTTACAGTAGATGATTATTCTTTGTGCTTCACAATAGATACAGGAAGTCCAGTTACGTTAATACCTAAAGATATTTATAAGATTTATTGGCAAGGTGAAAAATTATTTCCAACAAATTTAAGATTAAAATCCTTTTGTGGTAAACCAATAGAGATTATAGGGCAAAGAAATGTTTTGTAAAAGAAGCCAACCAATATTTAGGATTAATAGTTGTAAATGAAAAATCCAGGTGATTTTGTTAGAAAGAGAATGGCTTAAACAGTTAAAACTTGATTATTCTAGATTGTTTAGCATTAAAAATTTAAATAATGAATCTAATAGAAATAGTTTGATTGATAGATATGCAATTTGTTTAACAAAGATTTGGGCTGTCTATAGAATGTTAAAATAAATTTTAATTTAAAAAAGGATGTGACTCCTGTGTTTTGTAAAGGCCAGAAGTTTACCTTTCTCTCTAAAAAACAAAGTAGAGAATGAAATTGATCGTTTAGTGAATTCTTGCATTTTATAACCTATAGTTCATGCATATTGGACCGCTCAAATAGTACCAGTATTAAAAAAGGATAGTAGTGTAAGTATATGTGGTGATTTTAGATGTACAGCTAATGAAGAAATAGAATTAGATAGGTATCCCATTCCATCGATCGATGAGATCTTTTCAAAATTATCTACAAGCACCGTGCTTTCGACTCTAGACCTATCACAGGCTTACTTACAAGTAATGTTAGCGGAAGAATACAAAGCTGTTGTTGATATAAAAACAACAAAGAGGTTGTTTTCTTATAAAAGACTACCATATGACGTAGCCCTAGCACCAAATAAATTTCAGAGGATTATGGAAGGTCTATTTGCTGATTTGCCAGGTGTGGCCTGCTACATAGATAATATTTTGGTTGCAGGAAAAAAAATTGAAGATCATAAAAAAGGTTGGATCTAGTGTTTAGATGATTGCTAGAAAAAGGTTTAAAGTTAAACAGATATAAATGTAAATTTAAAAAGAAATCGGTGGAATATTTAGGGTTTAAAATGGATAAATATGACTGGATCCCTTAGAAAATTAAATTAAAGCAGTGATAGAGGCGCCTGAATCTAAAGAATGTTTCGCAATTATGATCTTTCATAGGACTCTTAATTTATTATTATAGATTCATAAAGAATATAGCAAACATTTTAGCGCTATTCTATCAACTTTTGAATAAAATTTGTAGATGGAATTGGACGAAAGAATATCGAATGTTATTTTTAAAATGTAAATCATTATTAATGGACTATGGACTAGGCGTAATTCTGAGTCATAGAAATGATAGAAAGGAAGAATGCCCTATAGCTTTTGCTTCTAGGACATTAAATGAAGCCGGGAAACGTTTCTCTCAACTAGAAAAGATAGCGTTGAGCATAACTTTTGGCGTTGAGAAATTCAGGCAATACTTACTGGGACGAAAATTTGTATTGGTCACAGACAACCGACCCTCAATTCATATATTTTCACCTCATAAACCAATTCCCATATGTGCATCATCCAGAATTAAAAGATGGTCCTTAAAATTAGCTGCATTTAAATATACTGTGGAATTTCGAAAAACAAGTGATAATTCCAATGTTGACGCATTGTCACGTCTTCCTTTAGAATCGAGTGTCAGGGAGTCTCTTGATGAAGACCAGGTACTTCTTCTCAGGAAGTTGAATGAGGTACCGTTCTCTTTTATGGAGGTGGCATATGAGACGCCCCAAGATAAAATACTGTCTATAGTATTAAGGAATTCGATGAAATAATCCCTTGAATTAATATTGAAATAAAAACATAAAGCCTCCAGGTAAAAGTTTATTTTAATTTTTTTTTTATTTAAAAAATATCTCGAGCTTTCGGGCAAGTACGCCCTTCTACGGGAGAAAAGGCTTTATATGATTAATACGCAAATAAAATCTGATTTAAAATAAATAAAGTCCATTCACTGTTTACTAGCTCCTCATTATAAGATCAATGAGGAATTAAGTTAGGAGTTTGGTTGTCTTCAATGGCGTGAAAGAGTGGTAATTCCCCAAAAATTAAGATCTTTAATTTTAAATGACTTGCATGAAATACACATGGGGATTGGTAAAATGAAGATATTGCCAGACGGTATTTTCTGGTGGCCAGGCATCGAGGAGTTAACTAGAGAATGTAAAGTATGTCAAGAATCGGCAAGCAGGCCCCCGGCTACCATCTTGGAATGGACTTGGCCCGAAAAACCGTGGCATCGACTTCATCTTGATCTAGCGGGTCCGTTTATGGGAAGAATGTTTTTGGTTCTAGTGGACGCATACTCAAAGTGGATAGAAATTTTTATCATCAAAGATATTACCAGCAAAACGATTATAAATCATTTTAGAGAAATTTTCGCCAGATTTGGATTGCCCTAATTTTTGGTTACAGATAACGGAAGACAGTTTGTCTCTGGTGAATTCGAGCAATTCACCAAAATGAATGGTATAGGGCACACTAAGACCAGTACGTATAATCCTAGTACAAATGGTTTAGCTGAGAGATATGTAAGAGAGTTTAATAACCTTTTGAGAAAGAATAATAGGAAGGATGATTTGGAGACGAATCTACAAAGATTCCTATTTGCTCATAGAGCATTCCCCCAAACTGTAATAAAGGAATTCCCCCGCGGAACTGCTAATGAAGAGAAGTTTAAAATCAAGATTCTCGAATTTAATACTAAGATGGGAAATCCGCGAGAGGTATTTCATGAGGCCGTAAGAAGGCAGGAGCAGTTTACTACAGGTTGCGAAGTTTATTTCCGCAACTATGCAACTGGACCTAAACGGTAAAAAGGTATAATTTTGAAATTATTGAGCAACCGTCACTACCTTATAAGTTGCGAGGGCGTCGTGTATAAGAGGCATATCAATCAATTGCGACCTGTGAGAAAGAAACAAGTGGAGACAAGAAATTTGATGCTTCCTCGAACATCAGGAGAGAAGACTGTAGGTGGAAGTCAGAAATAAAGTGAAGAGGAGGTTCCAGAGGTTACATCAGGAAACAAGGAGGAGACTGCTTCTGTGCACGTACCCTCTTGCACTCCTAGACTAGGGCCTGTTGCTGTGCACGTGCCCTCTTGCACTCCTAAACCGGAGCCTGTCGCTGTGCAAGTACCCGTCCGCAGTCCTAGACCTCAGAGAGCCAGGAAACCCCCAGACCGACTGGAGTATTATTAAGGGGGAGATGTGTTGTGCATGTAAATAGATGAAGATTATTCGCATTCTTTAAAGTCTCATTATGTAAGAATATATGTGTATATAAATTGGACATTTTTTGTTGGCCAAAGGAAAAGAAAAAGAGCTAAAAAAAGTCATGGTCAAGTTTGAGTTGTTGTACATCTAATTACGACACAACCTTAACAACATCCATCCTCACTGAAGACACAAAAGTTGCCTGTTATGCAGATTATATAGCCATATGGCACACAAGTAGCAGTATAGAAATATCAGAAAAATACTGAACACATCAATGAGAGGACTGGAGAAGTGGGCAATGAAACTCAAAATGACAATAAACCCAATAAACACAAACCTATAGGTCTTCTTCACTGACAGGAAAAAAAGGCATGAATTTAACTCCAAAATAAGCATAAACAACCATATAATTGATAAATTTGATCTCCAAATCACCTAGGTGTGATACTTGATGAGGAATTGCGATTTACAGAACACATAATTGGCACCTCAAATAGAGCTACCAGAAACCTAAACATTCTGAGAAGGCTATGTGGAACAAATTGGGGAGCAAAACCCAAAATTCTCAGAACAACATATATCACCTTAATAAGGCCAATAATGGAATATGCAACACCTGTTTGGGCTCCCTCAAGTTCATCACTAAAAAGAAGACTATTTTCTACTATTGTATTTAAAAATCGTTAACCATTTCTTCTAACTTTTGGCGAAATGGTGTTCTATTAATTTATCAATTGATATTATTCGGGTTTTTTCCTGGTATTTAGATGGAAAAATACGTGTCGTTCAGTTATATTTTTCAATTTATCAAACAATTTGGCCGCTGAATCGCTGATTCTGGTAGAGCGCCATCTAGCAAGTAAAGTTGTAACTAAAATCAATTTCGAATTTTTCATTATTTGCCATGAAAAATCCCATTGCATCCTGAACACAATGGTGTTTACCGCATTGCTCTAGCGCATAAATTCGCGGAGTTATTAATTTTTAAAGTTGTGCGGGACTTTTGGATCACCCTGTACATATATATATATATATATATATATATATATATATATATATATATATATATATATATATAAATGTAAGATATGAGGATAAATTGGGTGATTACAGTGGTCTATACTGAAAAAGATGTTTTGATAATGCATCAGTTTCTGACTTAATTTGAGGTGATGATCACAAATATAATGTTAGTGTTCAATATAATGTTAGTGTTCGTGTATCTCAGGGGTCTCCAAACTAGGGCCCGAGGGCCACATCCGGCCCGCAGACAGATTTTGTCCGGCCCGCAGAGACATACTTGAAAACTCCTTTTAGAGAACAAATATTTTTTATGGCAAATAAAATGTTTGTGATAAGTTGGAAAAAGAAACACAGAATGGTAATGAGTAAAGACATGTATAATTTATGCAGTAAATTTAACTTTAGCATATAATAACTAACAAATTATTGAAATGAATCCAACTTACATTTTATACATTGTAAGTAATGAACAACACATACCTTATAACATGACATATGAAATGCTAATGAGATGTATGTAATTGAGATTTTCCACCGACAATAGTTTGTAGTTGTGGACTAATTTTACTTGTACCAATTATTAAAAGAGATTTAAGATGCTCGTCAGTTAATTTAGATCTGTATACATTTTTTGTGTACTTCATTTTGGAGAAGGTTTTATCACACAAATAAGTAGTACCAAAAACGGAAAACAGCCCACGAGCAAATTTATGCAAATTATCAAATTGTGTCAGTGGAAGACTCTTATAAAATTCCAACAAAGATGATTTTTCATATTTGTTCTTAATTATATCACTGCACTGAAGATCAATCATTTCCATTTGAAGTTCCGGGGCTAGGGTTTCAATGTCAGCATCAAAAGGATTCTGAAAAATCTTAATTTGATTCGCAATGGCATCAAAGTCCGAGAAACGAGTATCAAAATTTATCTTCAAAGCACTCAAAGTTTCGATTGCAAAATCGATAGGAAACTCAGTCTCAGTAGTGTGGCTGAATATTTCACATGTTTTAAAATGTGAAAAACATATACTTCGTAGTTGTGATTGAAACAGTATCAATTTCATCCGGAATGACTTGATATTAGTGTATAAATCAGGAAGATGCTGGTTTTCTCCTTGCAATCTCAAATTCAGTTCGTTCACATGTTTTGTCAAATCAACATAGAATGCTAACTTCCATAGCCATGCGTTGTTTTGTAATTCAGTAAGAGAGCGGTGCTTTTCATTCAAAAAAATTTCGATCACTGCTCGAAGTTCAAAAAAGCGCTGAAGGACTTTCCCACAACTAAGCCAGCGTACGGCAGTATGACAAGGTAAGTCTGTTTCTCCAATCTCTGCAATAAATTGTCGGAATTGTCGGTGATTCAGCCCAAAAGATATGATGAAATTAACAGTTGATATGACTGGTTTCAGAACGTCAGACATATCCAAACATTTTCCGCACAAAGACTGTTGATGAATGATACAATGTAAGACTAATGGTTTTGAGCCGCCGTAATTTCTACAGCCATTGACACAAGAGCGACCACTCCTTTATCTTTCCCACTCATGTTTTTGCCTCCATCAGTTGTAATACATTTCAAGTTTTTCCATCGAAGGTTCTTTTTATTAATGGCCATTTCAACTCCTTTAAAAATATCGGTACCAGTAGTTGTGCCATGAATACTATACATATCAAGAAGTTCTTCGTGCACTTCATAGCTTTTATCTACTCCTCTAATATAAATCAACACCTGAGCAGTATCTGACACATCCGTTGACTCATCCAAGGCCAAAGAAAACCACTCAACATGTCCATTTTTGTCGAACAGTTGAGAGGATATATTTTCAGCGATGTTTTCTACCCTTCGAGCCACAGTGTTTGCTGACATACTGACAGTTTTTAATAAATTTACCTTTTCAGGGCACATTTCTTCGACTACTGCAATTATGCATTCCTTGATCATTTCTCCATCGGTGAATGGTTTTCCACGTTTTGCAATTTCAAGAGCCACGAATTTTTCGTTCCGCACAATTCCTGTATATTTTGAGTAATTTTGAGAATGTTTTGTTTCATAATGACGTTTCATGTTATATTCTTTGAGAACGGCTATGCTTTCATTGCAAATCAAACATAGAGCCTTGTTACTGGACTCAATTACGAAATACTGAATGTTCCACTAATCTTTGAATTTTCTGCATTCACTATCAATTTTTCGCTTCTTTTCCATTCTGATAAATCACACACAAAAGCAACAATTAATAATAACATTTAATAACAAATAAACATAACAATTAATACAGGAAATTTAATAAAATGCAGTGTTGCCATCTTGGCCCTCGGAACTTACTGGAGTAATCAGTATGGCCCTAAGGCTGGAAAGACCCCATCAGTATGGCCCTAAGGCTGGAAAGTTTGGAGACCCCTGGTGTATCTCATCAATATTTAGAGATATAACATATAAAATTTTAGGCCACAATGTGCTACATCAGTCCATATAAGCTGTACGAAAAACACATTGGACGCAACTAAAAACTGAGAACATTATACCAAAAGGTACTTTATTTACTGTAATATAAGAAAACCGAATCTATACAAAAAATGTAAAATACTACATTCAATCCTTCATGAATTTCAGCCTTTTTGATTTTCTCTCATAAGTTTTTTTCGTCAGGTCGCGGGACAGATTCCAGCAGTAATCTGCCATCATGTGACAGTCCCAGACACCTTGATATCTCTCTTCCATCACTCTCATATCTTGATGGAATCGCTCGCCTTGTTCTTCACTATATGCACCGCGATTATCAGGGAATTTGTCCAGGTGACTATGCGAGTAATGGATCTTAATACTCATTTTTACTCCCAAAGCTTCATAGCTTTTGAGCATATTTTGGACAAATCCTTTGTAAATATCTTCTCTTCTATCACCTAAAAAAATCCATGTACTACAGTCTTAAAGCCTCACCATGCTGCTTCTCAAATCCATTCATGGTTGTGTTAGCTCAGTTATTACGGTGTCGAAATATGTTATACTTTCGAACAATATATATATTCTATTTCAATATACTTCAAAGGATTTACCGATTATACAAAATTTTTGGAAAACTGACTAAAAATTAAAAAACACACCAAAGCAAACACACAAAACAAAATACTATTAAAATACATATAAACACTTTAAAAAAAGGAAGGAACGAAGAATTTCATTCAGACCATATGTAGACATATTTCTAAGCCTAGAAATTTGTATGATACACGAAAGTCCACTTATATGAATCATGCTTTCGAATAATATATATATTCTATTTAATACATTTCAAGGATTTACCAATTATATTAGGTTATTGATGGGATGACAAAGCACATTCAATGACATGTATACCATAACACAAACGTTGGTTCAATTTTCAATAGGACGAGGTATAAAACTATAACACCTACAAAATTTGGGCAATATATATATGCATACATAATAAAATTTAAAAAAAGAATTGAAACTGATTTATATGTTAAAACTGTATTTATATATATATAGACATGTGTAATCAACATATATAGTCACGACCGTCTTTCCTCCTCAATCAATTTCTCAATTCCTCATGTCACGGATGCGCGCGCATCATCATTATGATCATTATCATTATCTAATGATAATAATAATAATAATAATTATAATATTATTATTATTATTATTATCAACATATATAGTCACGACCGTCTTACCTCAATTCCTCATCGGCCGCTGTCACGGATGCGCGCGCACAGGGAGGTCACGTGCTCGCCGGCAGCCAACGGGCGCGCGCCGCCGGCATTACGTCATAGATTATAAACACAAGGTAATAAGGCCAAATAAAAAAATAGTGTGTGATAAGGCACAATTTGGATTATCTACTTATATAATTGCCTTATTCTGTCTGTGTGAAGTTCACGGATAGATTTTGGTCAGAATGGATAAAATAAAAAAAGTGTCAAGGGATGGGAATCGAACCCACGACCTTCCGCTTACCGGGCAGATGCCACGACCACTAGGCTACCCTGGACATATTTTTCCGTTCACATTTTTATTTTTATATTTTCAAGACACACACAGTTTGGGGCGGGACGTTTCACAAAAGAGACATCCAAGGCGCCAATTTATAATTGTAACGAATAGTATTTTAATTAAAACATTTTTAAAATATATACGCACCCGGGTAAAACCCGGGCGTTGCCCGGGCCATTCGTCTAGTTGTATTATAACTAGGGCTGCCTATATGATTATCAGGATATTCCACTACCTTTTTCCTTCCTGTATAAAATAGAATTTCCATTCATATGTGTATGTCTAGTCTGGTATAAAACCCGATGGATACAAACTGATAAAAGCATATATGAGAATTTATTATATCAAAATTTATTTTATATCATGAGACAAAGGGGGATAGAATAAGAGTGAAAGGTTTCATTCTATGCAAACAAAATCTTTGCTTCTAATCTTATCAATGTATATAAAATAACCAAAAATGTTATTTGGAATATACTATATAGTAGAGATTGCAACTTTACAAAATAGCTTAACACATTTTACCAAAAAATAAAAAAAAAGAAACTTGCTAAATTCGGTATGAATTTTTTCTATTCTATAAACGGGCCTTTTGGCCCACATGAACTAAAATTAATTTAGAATCTTCTACTTAGCATTTAGTTATATACTCACATACCGTCCCCGAATATAATTTGTTTTTCCACGCTTGCCCGACTTTAACTGAACTTTTTTAAAATCCCCCGCGTGACCAAAGAGATTTTTTTATCACTTTTACAGAGTGAGAAATATTTTTATTTCGTAGAATATATTCGAAAATAAAATAAAAAAATATTCTTTGGAAATAAAATAATTTAAATTAATGATTAAAAATAAAAATGTATAGAGACGATTCTTCAAAAATATTTAATGCAGTATTCCCTTTTATAATTCTATTATTATCTTTGAAATATTTAATTTATCTAGAATATATTTAATTTATTAAATATTTTTGTTGAAAATTCAACTTAATAATCAAAAAGAAATTCTTGTGTGTGTGTGTTGTGTGTGTGCTGAATTTAACCTTTCACTATATATATAAGGGATGGGAATTAGTTATTTTACATATAAATTTATTTAGTGTACATATCTACAATATGTACATCTTACTGCTGTGGGCCTCGGAGTACAAAAAGTCCAGAGCTCGTCCAGGTCCTCCATCTGGACAACAAAGACTTCGGCAAAGCACTGATGATGTAAGATGTTTACATCATTGTTGGGTTCGTTTGGTGAAAAATGGCCCAACAATTCCTCCCCTGCCAGAGTGAAAAAATGTGTTTCATTCCAATTCAGATCTGCTCATGACATATGATAAATATGATTTGGGAATAAAATACATTTTTTCACGATACATCAGTATGAACAGTCACCGACACTCTGGCAAAGGGGGAAACAAGCAAACAGGCCAGTGTACCTAGAACAGGTTATCATATGGTAGCATCAAAAAAAAATTTCACCCTACCATTTAGTGGGCAATATACTAAGCCCATTTTCACTGCTTGGCCGTGCCTTGTATGCCGGGAATTTGGGACTAGCTGTGAAGTGACTCCATACATTCCCCGCTGATGTCCTTATAGGGGGAGAAGGGGGAGTGGTCTAGACTCATGTTTTGCATAAACAGACATTTAGACCATCCAAAGTAAAACATGGTTATATGGGCGCCAAGGAATTGTAAGTGTTAATGTTGATATGTACAATTCCTAAAACATATCTTGTAAATTCTTTATTGACTATAATTTATAAGGTACATGAGGTGATGTTAGGTTATGAATGGCAAGGAAATGATTTTATATATGTTACATAAGGCTGGTGTTCAAAAAAAAATAAAAGGTATATAAGATTATTAATTATAATAGCATGATTCGTAATTAAGAGAATGATACACGCCAAAATTAATATGATATAAAAAATGACGATGATGTAGAAGATACCAAATGACAATGTGATTAAAAATATATATATATATATATATAAAGGTAATAAAAATATGTTTAAGGTAATGGTACATTAATAATTATATCCTATATCAAAAGAATAAATATGTACTGAGGGTCATGGGTATTCACAAGTATCTTAATGTATATATACATTAATTAAAAGTTTGTTTTCAACAAATTTTGTCACTAGGAGTTTTCGTCTGGCTTGTCCTTCGCCTCTCTCAACCATGATGGTAGTCAACAAAAATTCTAGTAGTCAATAGCTCACTAAGCCAGATTATTCTATACTTACTCTATCTAAGGTGACAACCGTACTTCTCTCTATCTCTAGTTTATCCCTGCTGTCAACTTCCATGATCTTATTGCCTAACCTACTTACAGAATGTGTACATAAACAATTTAAATTAATAAAATTTATTTAATGATCGTTTGTTACCAGCCTCGAAGAGAATGAAAGCTGACAACAAGGAATCTACAACTCACTTCTTCCTTATGATGTATCTACTCACACTTGACTTCTTAGTATCTCTTCAGTATCTGGTTTCTTGTTCTAAAACTTAGTGTTCTGGGCTACTTCTCAGCCTAAAAAAAAATTGATATTCAATTTTGCCTTTATTATCCTCCATCTTCGAGTCTGATACACTGGCCTGTTCTGGCAGTCTGCTATGAAGTTCATTCAGGTGTCCTACTAATTTAAATATTATCTTATCATAGAATGAGTTACTCTCATTAAAAAAATCTACTTACTAATTGGTATTTAGATTAGAACTCATTCTGACTAAAGTCTTTAATAGGTGATTACTTCTGCTAGCCTGGGGCGATAAAAACAAAATTCTGGACAGTCCATCTGTCACTTTGCTATCTGGTACCTAAAATCAGTAGACGGAATCGCCTCGTCTAATCGTAACTTATCTTGGATAGATCTCATTGTTAACTCTCATTAGAAACCCTCTTTGAACCACAACATTAGACACAAGGCATTATAGGGCATCCAATATACCCAACGCATGTTCCAAGTTTGTCCATAGAGGATTGGTTCCAAGCTGCGCAATATAGAAGAGCATCTAAACGTGCTAATTTCTCCCAACCTCCCGTCTGAATCATCCTCATCCCAATCACGCTTAAAGCGTCGAAAACTACGATGTCAGAGCGGTTACCCGAGGTTTGTCGTTATGCCCCTGGCATTACGACATTGGCAACTAAATCCCCCATCTAGCACAAATTTCACCTGATACCTCTCCATTCCCTCTTGCGAGGAGAAGATTTGTGGGCTTTTTGGCCTGATCATGACCTCCCGCAATCTTCCAGTCTGAGGATCAAGATATGATCATTATCTACGACCCTTAGGGTTCAAGTTGATTATAAGGAAAATAAATTAGTTACTTGAATAAATAAAGAAAAAAATCCTATACTCTTTGAAAGAGATCTAACAAAAGAAGCGGATATATTCCTATCGATAGAGTTGTATAGTCCTGTGAGGCTTCTCGGTCTTAACAGGAAAAAAATTGAAATCAAAATAAAAACGATCCTATTACATTCCCTAACACTATTCTAAATGTATCTTTGGATTAACAGTATGTTAGACTTTAACTTTGTGGTCTCATTCATTGATCATTACATTCACTCTTTTATTTACGATCGCATTCAAACTAAAGTTAGACTATCATAAAAACCAAAATACTGTAATATCATTATCAATAGGCCTTAACAATAATGAAATTTTTCAGGACAAAATATGAAATCAAACTAAAATATATAAATTAAAACAAATAGGGAATTAAAGCCCTATGTTACTCAAAAGAAAATGCCTCATACAAACTCTATATATATTATCTATACTTAAAAATATTAATAAAATTGATTGTCAACAATCAAATACTGAAATCCAACCTATCATTAAAATTGTGCATCTAACAGTTTGAAATTCTCCTTCTTGTCTTGACACTTGGTGACTAAACAAAATGAATCATCAAAACTAGCACTCAAATTGGAGCGAACTGAACTTCAGGCATTTTACCTCATTGCCATATAGGATATATCCCCAAGTGTTCGCCGACCTTACTTCCTGTCCAGGTTATTGGCGTCTTCTTCTCTCTGCTCTTCAGCTAAACCCCCCGATACTGGAAAAAATGATAGGGCTTTTAATACCAAACCTTATGTCTCGGATTTAACAACAGAGTTTACTTGGTACCCTACTTATCATTGCTTAGATCACAACTGCCCTACACACTCTCATTAGAAATTCTCCTTGGACTGCACTCTGGACACAAGGGATTATAGGGCGTCCAATTTTACCCAACACATGTTTCAAGCCTGTCCATAGGGGATTGGTTACAAGCACAGCAGTTATCTAGTGCATCTAAGTTTCCTTACCTATATTTAGAGTTGAACCAGAGTTCAGATACAAATCATACCAAACAAAATAATTTAAAAAAAACTGTTGAACTCACTTCAATCTTAAATCACTTCTTGACACTAAAACAAAATGTAACTTAAAAAAAACAACTAAAAACTCTCTGAAAAAAAAAGTTCTGGATTCTCAAAAAGAAAATTATATTTTCGTTATTTAATATAACCTGACATAATAATTAGAATTGACTCATATATATAAATTAGTGCATACAGTTACTGCACTTCAGGCAAATCAGCCTATACAAACTATCAGTGCATATTTCGTACTATTTACAAATATTGGCCTCTAGGCCAAAGCCAAAACAAATTATCTATGAACACTACATGATGAAGAGTCAAACTTGCTTTATCAAGGCAATAGTAGAGTCAATAGCTACCTCTCTTTAGACATTAATTACACCTTCTATCATTTTTCTATTGTCTTTCTAACAACCTTTATCATCTCTCTATAACTTCTCTATCAACTTTCCATCGATTTCCACCTCCTTTTTCATCTATTTTCGCCTCCTTTTCATCACTCTTCACCTCTCTTCATCTCTTTTCATCGCTTTCAACACCTTTCACTTCCCTTTCATCTCTATTCATCTCTCTTCATCTCTTTCAACACCTTTCACCTCCTTTCTTGCATCTCTCTTCCATCGCTTTCAACACTTTCCATCATCTTTTTCTTCCCTTTAATCTCTATTCATCGCTTTCCATCTCTTTCTATCATCTTTCACCTCTCTTCATCTCTCTTCATCGCTTTCAACACCTTTCACCTCCTTTTCATCTCCTTTCATCTCCCTTCATCACTATCCATCGCTTTCTATCACCTTTTTCATCCTTTTCATCTCTTTTCTTCTCCTTTCCAATACCCCCTTTTTTATCACCTTTTTCTTCCTTTTCATCCCTCTGGAGTCTACTCGAAACCCGTCATCGGGAATTGGATCCCGATCTCTATTATTATTCAATTTGAGGCTACTCTGGTATACTATCCCCTCCCCTGCCAGCTTTATGCTAAAGTCTGCCATTTGTTCAGGGCGAAAGCTACCGCAAATTTTTGAGGAAATTCTCAGGACTGGCTTCCACTCCTAATCTCCCCTTCGAGGAGATAAGCTCTTCCTGGATGTATTTAAACTAGCTAGCTAGTGTAGCCTACAGATAAAGGCGCTGTTCTTACTGCTTTTACTGCATATCAGGAAGAAATATTATATACTTCTAGTATAATATTATTCTGATAGCCTATGATCCTTAAACCTTTACATACACTCGGCGAGGTAGTCACCTTGTTAACAAAAAAATCTATAACGTTATAGACCAGTTAGAACATAACAAAATTGGATAAATAGTTTGCTTCAACTACTACTTGTAGGCCTATTAAATCCGTTCCCTTTTGGGTTGGCTCACTCACTAGTCTTCGGTTTTTGTTCAACAGTCATACTGAGTCCATAGAGATGCTAGATATAAACTTATATCAAAATAGTGTAGCTTTCTAGTTTTTCGAATTTATGACGGCAATAAAAAAAAAGGTCTGGAAATATCTCGCACCAGCTACTATTGGAAAAAATTGGATGGGGTACAACTCCGATTTTACAGGATAGCGGCTCATAAAATTGGATCGCTCATTTCTCACTAAATATTCACACAGGGTATGGAGGTTTTTTGTTTAAAGTTCTACTGTTATTGGTCCACTAAATATATGACAAGAATTGAGAAAAAAAAACTTTTGGGCTGTTTTGCCATGCGTCCTTATGTCATCTGTACGGGAAATGCCGCTTCAAGGGTGTTAACTCTGGGACCAACATCCGTTGCATATTTCAGGAAGAAGTGGCTGTCCACACAATAGCAAGATCTCATTTTTCTACCAGCGCACTTTGTTGTGCCTTTTCCATGTCGTCTTCTTGTCGAACCCCAAATCTTCTAGGGTGTTTCTTTAGTTATTTATCATTTCTTGACGACATTGAATATTTCATGCGCGATCCCGCCCGGCAATTTATAAGTAATATATGATCGTACCACCTCCAGGAGACCATCCCTTGTGTGGCCGAATCACTTTCACCCAACTTATAACGCCGTCCATATCGCGTAATTGAAAATAATATAAAATTCAAAGAATAAGATATCTTATTTCTTAAATCTTCATTGATTTCAATTGGCTCAACATAAGTTTTCTCCATTATATGTTAGTACATTGGCGTGATATGCTTCACTTCTCCTAGTTCTTTGCAGGCTTGGTTAATCCCAATGAAAGCCACTTCAGGCGTCAATCCCGTGCTAGACTCGTCATGCATGACTTCAAATTTGAGAGGTTATTGGATTGAATATTTTGCAGTGGCATCTGCTTCCACTGAAAGCACTTAAAACACAAGATTGCCTCTTATCTTGTTTAAATAGCTGTTTCACCCCCATACCTGTGTAGATATTATCTTTGGCCTTATCAATTCTTGAAATTCTGCCTCACGAATATCCTGAGAATCAAAGTTCTTCCTTACTACAGTAAACTAACACTATAATTGTTCACTAGAGTTATCTGCGTTGAGTGGTTAGTCTTTACATCTAATCCTCCACTCTAACTCCAGGATTTTTATCTAATCGAGCTGTTCAAATCTTTCAAAACAGTTGTTCAACTCCCCAAAGGTAATTTGCTAAATTTCGATAATTATTGGAATTCTCATTAAACGGAATAACTACACCTTTTGATATAGATACACATCCATGTCTATTTTTCTTTACTTTGTAATGGTTCAGAATTATGAAGGAAAAAGAAGGTTAAACATATGACGGGCAAAATTTCCATGGAATCTCATCATGCCTTCTGCTGGCAATTATTTGCTGTAATTAAATGCTATCGAGATGTTTTTATTCGTCCTCATCCAAGGAAAAAATGTTTCGGAAAAAAAATAGAATCGTTTGAAATTTCACCTAAGAAATTTTGTGGAGAAAAAAAATTGCACATTTATAACACTTCAAGGTGACCTTCTCATGCCAGTGTATACAGGATATTTAGAATTCAAGAGGAAAAGGAATTCTATAACGTCTTTAATCTTATATATAGCTGGAAGTAACATGAATCGAAAATTGGTATCGACGGACGCGTCCTACCAGCTGCCATCTTGGAAATTTGTCGCGATTGGATTGTCGCGTAAATATTTATATTAAATTTTGTTTCAGAAAAAGGAATGGAAAGGCGGTAAAATTAACACTCTAAGGATTATATTAAAAAGGAAAAACAATTCGGGCTATCGTGATACTGATGTACAAAATGTTTGTAATAAAATGTTGCAATAATCTAAATATATAATTAAATATTATGCGGATTTTACACACAAATGTCGAAAGAAAATAAAGGCCCAGTAATTAATATGAATTCAGTTGTCCTATTTTACAATCTAAATATTTCAAAAAGAAAGCAAACAGAGAGGCAACGAAATTAAACACTCGTTCTGGGAAGGTACGCACTTTCGCGTTATCAAAAAAAAAATTGAAGTAATAAGTGGATTACAAAAAATGAAATAAATAAAACCCTGTGGATAGGTAGACGTTAAATGAATATAATTATTAATCTAAGATAGACCCTAATTCAAAATAATTATATTCCTATAGTTGTATGAATCAATTAATACTGAATAAATCTAAAGAGAAAAAAAAGAAAAGACTCTTAAAAGTTTTAAAGTAGTTAGAGGATGAAACATGCTATCTCCATAGCTTACCTCCCCCCTCGAAAAACATCTTGCACGCACATCTGTTGTTTTCACGTCCATCTATTTCCACCCCTCTACAGATGTGGCCCTTGCCCCAGCGTGTCAATCAAAGATGTCCCTAGGGGCTCTAAATTTGGGTTTTGTGGGAAGCTCTGAAGTGTGGGAAAACACTGTTTCAAGCCTAACTTCGTTTTTCGTTCAGTTGTACATATCCTAAAATTTCAAGATTCTATATTAAAAAGAAGAAAAAAAGTCTATTAACACGTGAAATTTAAAGTTTGGAAATTTTGGAAATTTTAGGGTCATTATAGTTTTATTAATATTGCACAATTATTATTGATTTAAAAAATTCAAAAATAACACACACACAAATGTATTATATATGTTTCAAAGTCAGATAATCGTTAAATTTTCAGGTAGAGACATGATTTTTTACTCAGGGTTGTAGGCCTACTTCTTACAAATTTTTACTAATTTGAAATTTTCGGTAGTTTCGGCTCCACGTTGGGCATCCAATGTTATCTCAGTTATTACGGTATCGAAATATGTTATACCTTCGAACAATATATATACAACAACAACAACAAAAGCCTTTATTGAGGACCTCTCGTCCTATACAGGATTCGCCAGTTTACAGAGTAAGAGAAGAGAACTAATAATGCAGAGAGAAACCCACATGTAGTAGGTATAGTATTTTCTACACTGTGACTATATACAACAGCAGCAACAAGCCTTTTACTGGTATACGTCATTCTAATTCTGACATAGATTATTCGCATATAATTATTTACAGCAATTATATTATGTATATAACCTCCTCTTCTCTTCAGCCGTCTTCCAAAATTTGAACAACGCAAAAGCTCCAGCTCTGTTTCTCACCACCTCATTCAACAGGAGCTCCAAAGAGAGTCCCTCGAGGCCTATTTCACTGAGGAGCACTTCTAGTTCTTTTTTCAGCTCCATACATGAGAGTAAATGGTGATGTAGCCCCGGCTCCATTCTTGTCCCGCAAATCTCGCATGTCCATCCGTCTGTTTTAAATATTCTGGGGCGATCATCAGCAAAGAGCACCGATAGGATTCTCAGTCCAGCAATACACCGTTTGACCCTGAGCGGGAAATCGCTGGACAGATAGTGTTCCGGTAACGGAGTTGAGCAGATGTTTTTATAGTGGGGGTATAGTCTTGAATTTATTATTCTTGTGTGATCCTTTTGCAGAGATTGGTCTATTGCAGTCCTGATTATGTAGGGAATTTCTCTTTGTAATGTTCTATAGTCTGTGCAACAATTCAGCCATTGAAATCCGGTGTTGTTTAAAATATTAACTATACTTCCCGTGAAACCTATATATTTTTTCGTTGCATTTGAGATTTCCCATAGCTGGGACAATCAGAGCAGCGGCAGTCTAGTTTCACCCATTCCTAGTATTATCAACCAAAACTTTAAGGTAAGTTTCAAGACTGTAACGCTGAGTGACACTCTTCCCAATTCTATCCTGAGCATGTATCCGGGGGTGTATCTTGGTAGATTTAGATATCTTCGCATAAATGAGTCCTGAATTTGATCAACAATTAATGTATGCTTATTTGCCCAAACAGGTGCCGCGTATAGCAGGGTTGATAAAACCATCGCCTCAAGAAGTTTCATAGAGTATTTAAGAGAGTTCATCTTCGACCTGGTCAGAATAGGCCATACCGCACCAGTGGCAGCGAGAGCTTTACCCTTATATTATAATGCGGCTTGCTTAAAAGAGTTTGTTGAGGTGAATGGATATCCTAGATACATGTATCTTTCCGTGACATTCAGTGTTTGTTGTCTCCAATACCAATTATCGGATTTTGAGCGCTTCCCACCATCGCGAAATACTATTATTTTTGATTTGTTTTCATTCAGCGTTAGCATATTTTCCTCAAAATATTTTCGTATCATATTAATTTTTAACTGCAAATTGTTTTTAGATTCGCCTATCAGTACAATATCATCTGCATATAGTAACAAATGGATATTTCCATGCTTTGGCAGATAAATACCAGGTATATCCGAGCAGTCAAAAGTACTAATCAGGTCGTTAATAAAAAGTATGAATAAGTAAGGAGATAGTGGTTCACCCTGTAACACTCCGGATTTTATTTTAATAAATTCAGTGAATGAATTGTTCCATCTCACCGCAGCTGTCATGTTTTCGTAGTAATTCTTAATCAGATTTATAAATCGGAAATTCAATCCGATGTCTAACAGTTTTTTCCATAGGAGAGCTTGAGGCACCGTATCAAAAGCCTTTTTAATATCGATAAAGAAAGCGTAGAACTTTTGTCTTCTACGTCTAAGTGTTAATTGGATTAGTGAGATTAAGGTAAAAATATGATCCTGGCATGTGTGTGGGTGAATATTCTTTTCTGAAACCCGCTTGATTTTCCGGTATAATTGCTCTATTTTCGGTCCACACACACACACAGTTTCTTAGCCGTATTTTCAGTATTGATGAGAAAAGCTTAGCGAGGTTGCTTAGAAGTGCTATTCCCCGATAATTGTGAGGATTGTCGGTATCACCATTTTTAAAAATGGGATGTATAATCGTTTTGCACCAAGTTGTTGGAAATTGACCAGTTTTTAGAACTCTATTGTAAATATATTTTAAGGCAGTCAAATTAGCTTGGGGCAAGGCTTTTATAGCTTCATTAGGAATATTATAAAGTCCACAAGCCTTATTGCGCTTCAAGTGAGCGATTTCTCCAGTTATCTCCGACAGGGATATCTCGGCCATAAACTCGTCGTCTGGCATCAGTATAACTCTTATGGACAAATCGTACTTGACTGGTGGCGAAGTCGCGAGAAGTTCAGTATAAAACTGTTGCCATTTTTGAATAGAGGAACAATATATATATTCTATTTCAATATGCTTCAAAGGATTTACCGATTATACAAAATTATTGGGAAACTGATTAAAAAGAAAAAAACACACCAAAGCAAACACACAAAAAAACAATATACTATTAAAATACATATAAACACTTTAAAAAAAGGAAGGAATGAAGAATTCCATTCAGACCATATGTAGACATATTTCTAAGCCTAGAAATTTGTATAATACACGAAAGTCCATTTATATGAATCATGCTTTGGAATAATATATATATTCTATTTCAATACATTTCAAGGATTTACCAATTATATTAGGTTATTGATGGGATGACAAAGCACATTCAATGACATGTATACCATAACACAAACGTTGGTTCAATTTTCAATAGAGAGGACGAGGTATAAAACTATCACACATACAAAATTTGTGCAATATATATATGCATGCATAATAAAATTTAAAAAATAATTGAAACTGATTTATATGTTAACACTGTGTTTATATATATAGACATGTGTAATTGTATTATAACTAGGGCTGCCTATATGATTATCAGGATATTCCACTACCTTTTTCCTTCCTGTATAAAATAGAATTTCCATTCATATGTGTATGTCTAGTCTGGTATAAAACACGATGGATACAAACTGATAAAAGCATATATGAGAATTTATTATATCAAAATTTATTCTATATCATGAGACAAAGGGGGATAGAATAAGAGTGAAAGGTTTCATTCTCTATGCAAACAAAATCTTTGCTTCTAATCTCATCAATGTATATAAAATAACCAAAAATTTTATTTGGAATATACTATCTAGTAGAGATTGCAACTTTACAAAATAGCTTAACACATTATACCAAAAATATAAAAAAAAAACTTGCTAAATGCGGTATGAAATTTTTCTATTCTATAAACGGGCCTTTTGGCCCACATGAACTAAAATTAATTTAGAATCTTCTACTTAGCATTCAGTTATATACTCACATACCGTCCCCGAATATAACTTGTTTTTTCCACGCTCGGCCCGACTCTAACTGAACTTTTTTTAAAATCCCCCGCGTGACCAAAGAGATTTTTTTATCCCTTTTACAGAGTGAGAAATATTTTTATTTCGTAGAATATATTCGAAAATAAAATTTAAAAAAATTATTCTTTGGAAATAAAATAATTTAAATTAATAATTAAAAATAAAAATGTATAGAGACGATTCTTCGAAAATATTTAATGCAGTATTCCCTTTTATATTTTCTATTATTATCTTTGAAATATTTAATTTATCTAGAATATATTTAATTTATTAAATATTTTTGTTGGAAATTCAACTTAATAATCAAAAAGAAATTCTTTGTGTGTGTGTGTTGTGTGTGTGACAATTGACAATTAAAAATATTTATTGTCATCTAGACAATATTACACATTTTCAAACAAAGAAGTAGAGAGAGAAAATATATTACATAAAGAAAGAGAGAAAGAAAATATATACATATATGAAAACATATATATTACAAGATGATGATGGGAGATGATAGAAGGAAACCTCGACGCTGGAGGGTCCTGGACCAGGCGATGAGCGGGTCCTCCACTGCTCCTCCGAGCCCAACCTGGACAAAGTAGCGATGAATTCGCAACTTTGCCGACGCCAGGATGGAAAGGGCGTCGTCCTCAAGGCCGGACCTGCCGAAGATCCAAGCCTGCAGGTCAGGGGGCCGCCCTATGTTGTTGAAGGCCTCTCTAATGAGAGGCCTGATGGAGGGACAGCACCAGTAACGGTGGCTGAGGGAGCGGTCGATGGACCCGCAGGCAGGACAGGAGGGGCCGACCGAGGCAGGATGGGCCGGCTGATCCTTTTAATCATAATACTTCTGAAATTCCTTCACATATTGAAATAAGTTCTGCTTCACATTTTAGAAAGGCTACTTGTAATATAATTGAAATTATATTTTAACTCAGCAACACAGTCCAGTTCTGTACATATAATGTAAATAGAATGTGTTCTTTTTCACATGTAGGCAACGGTACTAAATTTTGCTTCTACTTCTTCAGTTCATTAAATTGTTGCCAAGTTTGACTGAATAGGATTTTGCGTCTCGGGTTGTGCACCAGCTCGCATCAGTACTTATTGTGATATTGTTGTCTTTTGACTTATATGCCAACATTTTATTTCTTGTTCCCTTCAGATATCTATAAATCCTTTTAACTCCAGTTAAGTGTATTTCTCTTGGATCATTACTATACTGTGATAAATTGCTGACGTTGAATGATATGTCCGGTCGAGTACCCGTAGAAAGGTACATAAGTGATGCAATCATTTCCTGGTATACAGTTTTATCTACTGGTTTAGAGTCCAAATACTCATCCAAATTTTGATTTTGATCTCCAGGTGTCTGCACACTGTTGCATTCTTCCAGTCCAAATCTGTGAAGAATTGTATCAATATAATGAGTCTGGGATAGATAAAATCCATCTTCTGCCCTTATTATTTCAATTGCAATAAATTGTTCACTATCTTTCTTTTCTGTTAGAGTAACATATCTTTCTATCTCTGAGGCTAGGTTATCATTTAATTTCTTACTGGTTCCAGCAATGATGAGGTCATCTACATATAGACCCAGTATTGCGTGCTCTATTCCTCTCTGGAGTTTATAGACACATGGGTCATATTTGGTTCTTATCATTCCCAACTGGTATACAATTTCATTGATCCTTTTGTTACAACATTTTCCTGATTGTGGTAGACCAAACAGGCTTTTTTCCAATTTACACACTTTGTTTTCTTCTCCTTTTTACATAAAACCATTTGGTTGTCTCATGTATACTGTCTCTTCTAACTTACCATAGGGATAAGCTGTCTTTACATCATAAGTCTTTATGATTAAATTCTGCTGTGTTCCTAGAGCTACTATTGTTTGCAAGCATTCCTTTTTGAGTACAGGTGAGAAAGATTCCTTATAGTCCACATCATATCTTTGATTGCATCCAACAGCAACCAGTCTGGCCTTTCGTTTATATATGCCGTCATTTAATGTTTTCTTCGTACTGTAGACCTATTTACTATTGATGACTTTCATACCATTTTACCTTGGTACTACCGTCCTTACTTTAGGTTTCTCTATCTCACTGAGTTCTTCTTCTATTGCTTTGTGCCATTCATTTCTTTCTCCTCTCTCCGTTTCTTCTTTAAAGTTCTCCGATATATAATGATCTATTTCCTTAATTACATTTGCCTTATTCCTATCTTTTATTCTTTGTGAGCGCCGAAATTCTTCTTCGATCAATTTTCTTTCTTGTACTTCAAGTCTTGCTTTGTGCCTTTCTTCTAAGATGCTCTTTGTTTCTCCTTTTTTCTTCCTCTTTTTACGCATCTTTCCTCTATCGGTTCAGTTTGTGATGAGTCATTTTCACAGCCACCACCTGGTTTTACTGATGTATCCTCCTGAAACTTCATTTTACTCTCTGTGACAGGATTGTGTTCTTTCAAGATAAGAAAGTGTTTAGCAACTATTTCTTCACAATTTACTTTATAGATCAAATTATCACAATTAGTATCTTCCTGAATATCATATGCATAATCAATTCCTCTCTTATCTTCACTAAATTTTACTGATATGTGTGACTTCATGAATTCTCTCTTTGTCATTATATCATATATTCTGCAGGCTTTTCTTTTAATGGAATAACCAATAAATATTCCCTTTCTACCCTTTGGTGAAAACTTGTTTCTTCTTGGTTTGCTCTCAAGCCAATGTGTCAAACATCCAAATATTCGAATGTGTTTGACCGATGGTTTCCTGCCATTCCATCTCTGCATAGGTGTATGGTGCTTGATAGACCTGTAGGGTGTACAATTCTTAATGTATGTAGCTGTAGAAATTGCCTCTGCCCAAAACTTCGTGGGTAATTTTGAGTAAATTAGTAAGGTTCTCGCTGTATCTATGAGAGTCTTATTCACTCTCTCTGCGACGCCATTACTTTGTGGTGAGTATGTGGTGGTAAGTTGGTGATGAATCCCATTTCTCTTAAAAAGTCCTTCAAATCTAGAGTTACAAAATTCAGTTCCATTGTCGGTTCTTTATTCTAAGATTTAAATTGATTTCGGCTCTTGCTTTAAACTCTTCAAATATGTCAAAGGTCTCATCTTTTGATCTCAGAAAATATACAAAGATTCTTCTACTCTAATCATCTACTAAAACAAGAAAATACTTAGATCCTCCTAAAGATTGACATGGCATTGGTCCACATAAATCCATATGAATCAACTGCAGAGGCTTAACTGTATAATATTCTGTAATATTATATGGCTTCTGAACCAGGTTTCCCATTATACATGCTTCGTACTCTGCTAACCTTTCGAATTTTAGATCCAATATTCTTACAATATGTCCTTGAATCATTTTTTCATGCATTCTTCATTTATATGGTTTAATCTTTTATGCCATAAACTCATATTGCTATTTTTATTTGATAAATGTGGATTTATAACCATTGTACAGTATTTTCATTTTTTGCTATTGATACATTTCTTAGTTTTATTTCCATCATAAACTTTATATCTTTAATATATGCCTCAGCAACTAAATCATTCCCTTCATTATAAAATTTTGCTCCATCTTTATTGAAAATAACTGAATTCCTCTTGTTGAATAATTCCTATACTGACAATAAATTATTTTTTAAATTTGGTACATGCAGGATATCTTTGATGCGAATATTTTCTTGGCCTTCACTTGTACATGTAGTAAGTCTCATATCTCCTTTGGCTATGGCTTCAGTAATTTTGCCTTCTCAGCTAGGTTGATTTCACTTTTGTACTCTGTCATATTTTCCATCAAGTTAGGTTTGTGGTTAAATGTGCGGTGCATCCTGAATCTATACACCCTATTTGCCTATTATTTCTCTCATTTTGTGAATCTTCAAATTCTTTTACATATGTTTCAAATGCTTGTTCATTAAATCCACTTTTCATAGTATCCACTAGGTTATTTGAATGTTCCTTACTGTATTTGTGATTTATATAATCAGGAGTCCATTTCTTTTGATATTCTTGTTTCTGTTTATCTCTAAGCCAGCAATAATTAGCTAGATGTCCCTTTTTATTACAAACAAAACATATTTTGGCTGAAATTGTTTAACCTTTCTATCTTTAAGTCTGTATGCTTTTTCATGCCCATTCTCAACCGATTGATTTAATCTCACCTTTCTTTTTGACTCCTCTTTTCTTAGAGTTTGTTGAATCTCTACAAGTGTTGCATCTCTCTTAGATCGTAAGACAATATTAATATCTTCATACCTTAGGTGTATCCCTCTGACAATATGAAATGAAAGATCTCTTGAGGGAAATTGATGCCCTAATGATGAACTTCTAGCAGCAATATTTTTGCCCTCGTTATATATTCGTCTACAGTTTCATTTTTTATCTTTCATTCTAATGTTCTTTAATTCTAAGCCTATATCAATAATTCTAACTTCCAAATTGCCTGTGTATGTTTTTCTCAGTGAGTCCCATCATTTCCTCACATTTGTTTCTCCTATGAACATTCCTGCTTGTTCATTTGTCAACGTAGTGATGATTATCCCAAATGCTTCATCATTTTTCTCACTCCAAATCTCCCAAGAACTTCTGTCTTCCATATCTGGTTCTGGATCAGAAATTACACATTTAAATAATTTTCTTCCTCTCAGAACTGCGCCGATTTTCAACGCCCAAATTTGATAATTAGTTCCTGTTAATGGTTCAATTTTTGTTTGGGATAAAAAATTATATTCAGCCATTTTCGCCTTTTGAACTAATATAAATAAACCAATATATATATTTAAAATATATATTTTAAATTCATTTAAATATTGGGTAGCTTTTAAGCATGCAATATATAGATATAAATTAACTTAATCTATATAAATACCTTTAATCTTCTCAGAAGCGCTTCAGTTTACTGATCAGAATAAACTTCTTGCTTAATCTTCAGATTAATTATTTTCGCTTTTGAGCTTTATATCAAACAACCACGCTCTGTTACCAATTGTTGACTTTGTTTAGAATTTTTAATGAAACTGTTCCAAAAATTATTAATTAAACATTATATTTTTTGGTTTACAAAAGAGAGAACAAAAATATAAAAGGGAAACCAATATAAAACAAAGGAACTTTTTTTTCTTTCAGTTAGCGCCCATTTACCTGTGAGCTTACACACACTCTGTAGTAACATTTAATTAATATATAAAAACAAATATAATTTAAAAAGGCATTTCTATATTGCATAAATAGATGATAGAAATATATCAAACATTTGCTTTTTTCCAAAAGGAAGAAGCTAAATATATATATATATACATTTCTAGAGGCATCTCTCCCTTTTATTATGTTATATATTTATATATATATATAACTTAATAAAATATTAACATTTATTCTTTGTGCACATATATTGTCTTGTCAGGTTCCCATAAGACCTCATTTATATCACTTTTGATATATAAATATTTATATTCTTTCAAATAATAGATATATATAAAAAATGTATATCTAAATACACAGATATATTTATAACTCAGGTTCCTGAAGCGCAGAGCGCCAATTATCCACACATAGATATCTAAGAAATTATATAGTCTCGAATTTTCATTTATTTTATTTTCCAGAGAATATTATTTTAAAATATATTTAATATGAGATATTTTAAAAAACTCATGAATTTTATTTATTTTAAAAATTAGAACATTTTGCGCTTGCTACCTTCACTCTCTCTCTCTCTCTCTCTCTCTAGCTACTGAATCATTAGACAAAATTAGCTTCCATTGCAAGATTTTCATAATATGGCTGAATGTCCCTTTCCACCTTAGAAAATAAAATTGAAGCTGAATAAAATATATTATTTTTCAAATATCATTGATATATGTATAGTTATAAAGGATGAACACAGTATCTTAATTTTCAGTTTCCAAATTTTAAGGGACATGACACAGCGTTATGGTAGATTAAACTGGCGAAACCGCTGGGAGGGTTCACCACTGATGAGCCAGGCCCTCCCTTTAATTTTTCCATTGCAGTAAGGACAGTAGAAATTGTTTTATTTTAAAAAGAATATTACGCCTCTAAAATAGTTTTGTAATTTGATAACAGATGGCGCGCTAGGCTTCTTTTTAATAGGCGTTAAGTCTTATTTTTTGAATAAAATTTACAAATAGAGTTTATTTAATTATTTCTGTAAAAACGCAATAATTATCTTAATGTTAAATGAACTTTATAAACTTTAACGAGCACTGACTCTTATCTAAATTGGCATTTTTGTCAACAGATACTTTGAAAAACAATAAATAAAATAACAACATAACCATTTATTGATCAGTAATTGGCATCGGACATTGGGAATTATGTTAAATGTACAAAATCAGATATTGACAAAGATTACAGTTTTTCAAAATCCAACAGTTTTGCAATTAATAGCCTGAGACTCTAACTTCAGCCCTCAACTTTACATGTCCTTGACCTTTTTTTTTTGTTTATTCGACAGTTTGCTTTCATAATGCTCTCTAAGAGTCTCCTCATAATCCAGTTTTTGAGGAGTCATTGAATGCCATATCCATATTCTTTTTGTGGTCACACATCATAAAAAATGGAGTTTATTGTTTCTTTTCATTTTTTTTTGTGTTTTTCAAAAGAAATCCAAATAAAGAAATGGAGCGTCTTTAAAAAAACCTGTGATTACAAGTAAATTTTATTGTGTTTTGTAATTTTTATATAGATACATTATATTTTCAATTATATTTTTTCAATTTTCATCTACCTCTAAT
Organism: Cordylochernes scorpioides; assembly: GCA_030710605.1. NCBI lineage: Eukaryota > Metazoa > Arthropoda > Arachnida > Pseudoscorpiones > Chernetidae > Cordylochernes > Cordylochernes scorpioides. The sequence goes on along the minus strand of CP092886.1, from coordinate 90,094,774 downwards.
CATGTCATTATATTTTGAGTCTTCCTCAGGTGTAAAATGGATAGTGTCCTATATTTATATTTTAATTATTTAATATAATATTGTATATAAAACATTAATATAATAAAAATTTAAATCTACAGATTATTATTCTGCGATATATTGTGTATATCATAACATATAATTTATCATCATATAATTCTATTGTTAAATTGTATTTCTTAAGCTTGCGTCTAATACGGTGTTATATAATAAAAGCCATTTAAATAAATAAAGCCTAAATCTATTTCTACTTTTAAATCAAACTAAATACACCACAGATTGCGACAAAGATATAAAAAAACTTTGAATTTAGTTTAACTAAATTTATAAAGGCTATATAATTTTATTCAAAATGGCGAACGCAAATTTAGTTCCATTTCCAAAATTTTTAGAAGATAATTTCGATATTTTCATAAAATGTCTTAAATATGTATTTATAGTGAATGAAACGCCTGAAAATAAATACGTCCCAATACTTCTTACGTCATTAGGTACAAAAATGTATAAATTAACTGAAGATTTATTTGCGCCAGAAGATCTATCTTCGAATATATTTGATGAAATTATCGCTAAATTGCAGGAATATCTTGCACCTACACCAAAAATGATTCCTGCTAGATTTAATTTTATTAAGAGAATGCAAGAAAATAAATCTATTGCTGAATATATGGCCGAATTGAGAAATTTAGCAGATGCATGTAAATTTGGAAATACATAAACGAAATGCTTAGACATAAATTAGTAATTAGCGTTAAATCTGATAAATTACAACAAAGATTATTGCAGGAAGGAGATGACGCAAGCCTAAATAGATTATATGAAATAGCTATATCTTATGAAGCCGCAAAGAATGATTTAAAGATGATTAGGCAAAATGAGAACAGAATTGTTTATGAAATTCAAAATAAGTATAAATTCAAAATAAATGTTCTCATTGTGGCAAAAATAATCATTGGTCAGATAAATGTTATTTTAAAAAATCTAAATGTCATAAAACCCATATGTAGGAAGGAAAAGAATTTCAAATTTGAAAATTCTCACAAATCAAAAAAAATCTAAAAATATTAACATAATTCGAAATGCCAGCGAGAAAGATAATACAAATATAATACAGTCAAATGATAATGGGAAATATCGTATTGACTTAAACGTAGATAACAAGTATATAATGTTCGAGTTTGATACAGGAGGTTATTATGCTCTAATGCCAATAGATGTTCACAAGAAGTTTTGGAAAATAAAATTGACTCCTGTTAGTTTAAATCTCCGATCATTCTCGAATACAAAAATAAATGTAATAGGCAAAATAGAAGTATTTGTTAAGGAGGCAAATATGGAACTTCCCGAAGCCAATAGACCATTGTTACTGGGCACTAGTTGGATCAAAAATCTACCCGAACAACTGCTGAAATTTCCTGATGTGAATTCGGTTCAAGAAATTACCTGCGTATCACTTCTGAATAAATTCTCGAATGTTTTTGATACTTCAAATATTGGAGTTGTAAAAAGCCACCAGGCCCATTTGGTTCTTGAGAAGGAGGCTCATCCGAAATTCTTTAAATCAAGAAACGTTCCATTCGTTATGAGACAGGCCATTGAGAAAGAACTGGATGAATTAGAGGTCAACAGGGTGATTACTAAAATAGAAAGAAGTGATTGGGCGACTCCAATTGTGCCGATAATGAAGAAAAATGGCAAAGTGCGAATTTGTGGCGATTTCAAAATAACTTTGAATCCCGTTTTGAAAGTGGATCAATATCCCGTGCCAAAAATAGAAGATATATTTGCCATTCTTGGGAAAGGAGTAAATTTTAGCAAAATCGATTTATCGCAGGCCTATTTACAGCTGGAACTGGATGAAGCTTCAAGAGAAATAGCTGTGATTAATACACATAAAGGACTTTATAAAATGAACAGACCTCCTTTCGGAATCGCTTCAGCCCCAGCCATCTGGCAAAGAATAATTGAGCAAATTCTATCAGGAATACCTAAAACTCTGGTCTACTTGGACGATATCCTGATACGGGCGAAACAGAAACTGATCATTTGAATAATTTAGAGACTGTTTTAAATAGGTTAAATGAATACGGACTGAAGGCAAATAAAGAAAAATGCAAATTCTTTCAAGAGCGTCTTGAATACTGTGGTCACACACGTCATCGATCGAAATGGACTACACACGGCCGATGACAAAATAAGAGCCATTAATGATGCTCCAGAATCTCTCAATTAAATACAGCTACGAGCATTCATAGGTTTTGTAACCTACTATCATATATTTTTCGGAATGCTGAGGAGATCATGTCACCTTTATATGATCTTCTAAAGAAGGGAACTAAATGGAATTGGTCACCGAGTTGCCGAAAAGCTTTCAAACTAATGAAACATATCGTCTCTTCTGATGATATTTTAATGACTTATGGCTCTGAATTGCCCCTTCGTTTGTCATGTGACTCGAGCAGCTATGGAATTGGCGCTGTGCTATTGCATGTTGATAACGAGGGAAATGAGCGACCTATTTATTTCATCTCCAGGACTTTATCAACAGCTGAGAACAAGTATTCTCAAGTTGATAAGGAATGCTTGAGTATAATTTGGGCTTTAAAAAAAATTAAATAATTATCTATTTGGAAGAGAATTTACACGTTTACAGATAATAAGCCACTACAATACAGTCTCAGTCCTAAATGAGAAATTTCAACAAATATGTCTGCACGAATGCAGCGATGATCTCTGATCTTGTCTTAATACAATATCAGAATTGAGTGCAAGAAGACTGGAGATCATGGTAACGCCGATGGTCTTTCAAGACTTCCGCCTGAGGAATATGAGGAATTGGAAGAAAATGATGAATTAAATTCCGTTCACCTGATTCAACAGTGTGAAGAGTTGCCTCTAACATCAAGGCATATTAGAAGAGAATCTTGTAAAGATCCTATTTTAAAAATTGTTTACCATAACACGCTGTACGGGCGGATGGAAAAACCATCGAATGCTGAATTGCTTCCCTTCTCTCTTAGAAAAGAGGAAATTACAGTGGAGCAAGGAATATTGCTTTTGGGAACGCGTGTAATCATTCCAAGGAAATTTGAAGCAAATATGAAAAAGGAATTACATCTGGGACATATGGGGGTAATAAAAATGAAATCACTGGCCCGAAATTTCATCTGATGGCCAGGGTTGGACCGTGAAATTGAAGAAATTGCAAGAAGCTGCAAAGAATGTGGGTTGAATAAACACACACCAAAATCAGAAAGTGTCCACAGATGGTATCTGCTCCTACACCCTGGTACCGAATTCATGTGGATTTCGCAGGACCATTCATGAACAATGTTTTTGATTATTGTGGACAGCTATTTTAAGTGGCCGGAGGTTATAGCGATGAATTCCACAACAACTCAAAATACCATCAAAGTTCTAAGAGATATTTTCTCACGTTACGGGATCCCAGAACAAGTTGTAACGGATAATGGCCCACAATTCGTTTCGAATGAAATGAAATTATTTTTCTAATAAAATGGAATACAACAACTAAATTATTACAGATATAATCTAAAAATAAATATCAATGTTAATTATTAGTGATTATTATCGTTACAAATTAAAATCTAGTAGAATGAGTTTAAAAAGGTTTGATGAAAATGGATGGATGAAAATGGCCGTTGCCTCGTGGAGGCGTCAAAAAACAATGGTTTCCTCCTCGTGCATACCACGTCAACGCCGCCGCGCATGCGCCGACTTAGCGTACACGGCCGGCAGAGGTGGTGGCGGTTAAAAGGTCTGTTCAAAATTGGCGGTGGGTCAAAACACCGTCACACCCCCCCGGCTCCCAAGGACTCCCTGTCCTTGAAAGATCGAAGTTGATAAGCATGAGCCCGGTACACTCGTCCTTCGGTGTCTTGGATGTCATAGACTAGACTACTGATCTTCTTCTTTAAGAAGAAAGGGCCTTATTGTCTTGGGCTGAGTTTAGACATGCATGGATGGTGTTTTGCAACAGTCCTCATTACTTGATCTCCCTCAGAGAATTCCACATCTGGATGTTTATCATTATGATGATTCTTCCTCTTTATTTGAGCTTTTCTGGTATTCTCGCGAGCCAGACCTCTTGCTTCTTCTAAAGTGATGGGATGGTCAGCAAAAGATGGTGATTCATCAATCCCATACAGAAGAAACTTTAGGTTGAATTTGGTTACTTCATGTGGGGTCTGGTTGTATGTCTTGACAATAAATGGTACAAGTGTCGATCATTTTTGTTTCGGTTTCTCCAAAATTGCAGCTCTCAATCTTGACAGAAGGGTATGGTTAGCCTTTTCTACCATTCCACATGTCTGAGGATGGTATGGAGTAGCAAGGAAATGGGCTTTTTTATTTTCCGACAGAAAATTTTTGAAGCTTCTATTCGTGAAATTCGAACCTTTGTATGTCAGAATACGTTTGATTGGCACTCCAGAAGATAACAGCTGTCTAAGGATATTGAGAATGGCAGCTGAATTGTTGGATGCTGTAGCACATACCCAAATGTAACGACTATGGTGATATATGATGACCTGGAGATACCTATGTTTGGTGTTCTTGGTTTCATTCCCCAAAACAATTGTATCGAGTCCAATGAGGTCAAATGGTTGGTGGTCGCTGTCCGGTATTTGGTAGTGGCCGATTGTCGGTTGGTTTGACTGTTTGCTGAGCTGACAAACTTTACATGAGGAAACATACTCTTTTATGGTCCTGAGCATTTGTGGCCACCAGTAATATGAGGAAATCAGCTTTAATGTTTTGTTTTTTTCCAGGATGTCCAAAGGCATCATGAAAGTGGTGAAGACATTTTGCCCGTAGGGAATCAGGTACAACTGCTTTGGAATGACCTCGAATTCGTAAAGTGACAAGGCCACCTTTAATTTGAGGGTTCTTTACAAATAGCAAGTCTGCCTGTTGTTGAGCAATATTCATCTTATCTTCAGTTATGAATGTGCACACTGGATTCCTGGAAAGTGCGTCAAGATGTGTTTGCTGTCATCCTGCTCTGTGGATAATGGTGAAAGATCTAGAAGATAGCTCCATTGACCATCGGAAAAGTCTTCCCCCAGGGGTTTTTATGATTCAATAGCCATTTTAAAGCGCTATGATCAGTGACAATTTGGAATGGCTTGTCTAGGTAGCTGTTGAAATGTCTGACTGCTTCGATAATGGCAAAACATTCCAACTCGGTAGCGGTGTAGCGTGACTGTGTTGGGTTGAGCCGTTTTGAGAAATAGGAAATAACCCGTTTTCTGCCATCTGAATGTTTCTGTGAAAGAATTGCACCAAGTCCTTGCTCTGAGGCATCAGTGTAGAGCTTACATGGTAAGGTGGGATCGTACATTGCCAGAACTGGAGGTTGTGTGATTAAATTCTTCAAAGTTCCAAATGCTTCTTGGTGAATTTCAGACCTGTGGAAAATTTTATCTTTCTACAATAAATCTGTTAGAGGTTGTGCTATTGAACTGAAATATTTTATAAATCTCCGATAATAACTACACAATCTGTTAAATTTATGTATGTTTTTGACTGTTTTGGGGATTGGGAAACTTTTAACGACTTCTATTTTCCGAGGTGAAGGTTTAACCTGATTGTATTTGATGATATATCCAAGATATTTTATTTATTCTCTGATAAAAGAACATTTTTGAAGCTTGAGCTTGAGGTTTTGGGAATATAATTTTTCTAGCACTTCTGATGGAAGGTCTAAATGTTCTTCTAAAGTTTTAGAATATATGATGAAATCATCGAGATAGTTGATGCACCCCTTGCACATTAATGAACCAAGGGTTTGTTGTATGATTCGCTGAAAAGTAGCAGGGGCCTTTTTCAACCCAAAGGGCATTACTAACGACTCATAAAGCCCTTCGTTGGAGATGAATGCTGTCTTTTCTGTGCTGTCTGGAGCCATTTCGACATGCCAATAACCTGAGGCGATGTCCAACGGAGTGAAGTATTTCGCTCCTTGAAGACGATCGATGACTTCTTGAATGTTAGGCAGAGGCAACTTGTCGTCAATGGTAAGGGCATTGAGACGGCGGTAATCAACGCATAGCCTCTTTTGGCCATCCGTCTTCGGTACGAGTGTGACTGGGAAGGCCCATGGGCTTCGACTGTCTCGAACCAGTCCTTTTTTTCTTTAAATCTTCAACCTGTCGTTTAATCTCATCATACACTGAGGCTGATCTTCGATACAGTCGAAGTTGAATAGGCGGATGAGGAATGGTATGGATGTTGTGTTTTGCTATTTTGATTTTTCCTACATCAAAAGAATTTTCACTAAAAATAGTTGTATATTTATGTAATATCTTGTCGAGGTTTAGATTTGTTTCTGGTCTCGAATGATTCGCCTGAAATTTACAATTATACAAAGTTGGTCCTTTAGTAGCCCCAACACTATTCTTGATGTCGACATGAAGATTGAACAGAGTTCCCACGTCAAGACCTAGTAGAAGGGGGTACATGAAGTTTCTGAGGATGTGTACATCTATCTGATGGGTGATGTGACTGATGGTAAGGTTGACCTTAACGCGACCAAAGCTTCATGTTCTGGAATTAGCTTGATTGATGTAAATGGATGATGATTCTGTTTGTAGATTCAAATTGTTGAATTGGGAATATGACATTATACTGATGGTTGAACTGATGATGAATGCTTGTATTAGGGTGGAGTTGACTAATGTGTTGATGTTGATGAACTTGAAGATTGGTCGCTCTATTAGTTTAAATTAACTGTTGGTAAATCAGTTGAGTTAGAAGATGAAGGGTTGGAACTAGCATACAAAGTTGAGGGTTGTTCGTTTGCTGCGGTTTCTTTAGGGAATGTTTTGGGTCTATATGGGCATTCATTATGCCAATGAAAATTATTTAAATTTCGCATTTTTCAAAATCTGCATGGGTATGGTGGCTTCGGAGGTGAAGCGACGTAAGAGGTAGCAGATATAAAGTCTTTAAATTTATCATCGCCGAAGGCTAGTTTGGAGTTCTTTTGTATGGAGCTAACAGCAGCCTCCAATTTTAAGGTTGCACCTACCCAAGTCTCTATATCTTCGAAATGTATTGGGGCTAAGCTAATCTTCCATTGTGCTGGTAATTCTTCCATCAACATCTGGATCTGTTCGACTTTGGATAAGGAAGTTTGTTTTAGAATCCGAATTTTGGACTGAAAGTAGTCATTGACGGATTCATCGCGGCGTAGATACCTCCGTTGTGCATCAATTAATGGTGCTGCTGTTGATGATCCAAATCTTGTAATAAATTTTTGTTTGGTGGTTACCCATTGATTAATATTTGTTTCTGCAATTTCATCAGCATACCATTCTAAGGCTCTTCTTTCTAGATAGTAAAAGAACAACTTTCCTTTATCTTCAGCTGCAACATGTAATTCAAAAGGTTTTACCCAGCTCTGGGCACGAATATCCTTCTGATTCCCGCTGTATTTTTGCAATTTTAAAATATTTGGTTTCGACTTAATAATATTAGATATTATTTTTATTCTCAAAAATTTTTTTTTTCAGTATTTAATTTTTTGCTTAAAAATTATTAAAATCCAAATTATGTTCACAATATGACAGAAATAAATATAATAATCAAATGAATAAAATCTTTTTGATGCTTGAATAATTGAAAATACTTGCCGACTGCGCCAATGAGATGATTCAATTATTCATTCCAAGGTATTTTAATTATTACAGATATAATATAAAAATAAATATCAATGTTAATTATTAGTGATTATTATTATCAAAAATTAAAATCTAGTAAAGGAGAGTTTGAAAAGTTTGATGAAAATGGGAGGATGAAAATGGCCGTTGGTTGGTGGAGGCGTCCAAACAATGGTTTCCTCCCCCGTGCTTACCACGTCACCGCCGCCGCGCATGCGCCGACTTAGCGTACCCGGCCGGCCGAGGTTGTGGCGGTTGAAAGGGCTGTTTGAAATTGGCGGTGGGTCAAAACACCGTTACAATATAAATCATTACAATATTTATTGTTTCCAGTCGAAAGAATAAGAGCAAAATAAAAAGTTATGCTCAAGTGTTAGTTGCTGTACTTCTAATTTCGACACAACAATTATAATTAAAAACAAATTATTGAATATTACTATTTGGGTATAAAAAGGTTTTAATTTTTTATGTAACAACATAGGGTTATAACAAGTTCACGCAATTACCTCGGCAGTTACGCGTCATTTAAGCAGAACATAGAAAAAAACGGAAGAATTGAAGATATTAGGGTAAGAAAAAGAGCAAAGACAGAACCATATTATGTTTTTATCAAACAATTTAAAGTTAATAAAATAGAAAATATATATATGTAGTATATTTTGAGCTAAATAGGTCACAATCTTCTTATAATATTTATCATAACCCCATATCTATATAAAGTATGTATCGATCTTGTAACAAAATGACAAATAAAACAAAGAGGTAAAAGGTAGACCAGACGACGCAATAACCCAGACGAACAGGTGTTTATGATAATGAGTTCAATCACCCCGTCAACAGGTGGCCAGACGTAATAAACAACCCGGCGCCTGACAGGTGGCGTGATTTTATGGGAGCCAATCAGAACTCGCCGCCATCTGCGAGCGTCTCATATAAAAGCCCCCCAAGATTGGGACAAAGTAGTTGTTCAGTTAGTTGTTTCAGAGCGACGCCGTTATACGGTCGGTCATATTTCTCACCCCTATCCGCGATGTAGACTTAGGGCATCCGTGACACCCATGGTCCGACTGTCTTCGTCCGTGGTCTACCTCTACCTTCTTGGAGTTACCATCTAGACCTGCCTCTGTCTCTTGCTATCCCAGTGCGGGAATCCTATCACGCACCCACTACCACGACTGCCCAGCACATTCCACATCGGGTTTACCACAGAACCCGTTAAAGTCGACAGGATAACTGAGGACAGCAGCATGCAGAGGATGACGGAGGTCAGAGACAACTACTTCGCGGATGCCCTCACCAACATGCAGCCCCACTGCGACGACCTAGTAGGCCGCCTGGCAGACGCCATGCGGGGACTAGCCGTACCTCGTGCGAAGGAGGCCCTCATCTCCTCTTTCGACGGATCCCACGCAACAAGCAGCCTTCTCCCAAACAGCCATCTCCAGAGATCAACTCCAGCCAGCATCAACCATTTCAAGGTACTTTAAACTTTGTTTCTGCCATTTTCCCCATAAATTTTATTCTTATATTTTCACTTTAAGCATTTTAAAATCAATTATAACCTTTTTTATATCATTTTTATTCAAATTTTAAAACTTTCACACTCTCATTTATCATTTTTACTTTATTTTAATCAAATTATAAATGTTAATTCATCATTTTCAATTTTATTATTAAAAATATTCAATCACGCATTTTTGCCAATTTACTAATCTTACATGCCTTTCTTAAAGTCACCTAAAATAGCATTACCCAAATATGCAACTTTATATTAAATTTATTATGCTCTTTATTTTACTTAACCTATTACTATTTCAATTGATATTTCTCAATATTTAAAAGTTTTAAAAATTAGTCCTAGATTTGTATTTTTATAAATATCAATTTTAAATTATCTCATCTCAAAATGTGCCTCCCATTTTTGCCACAATTACAAATACAACTATAAATGTAATAGGCGAAAACTAAATAACATACCATAAAATTTCCATATCCCATTGCATTTCATTCCTGCCTGTGTTAAATTGTTATTTACGTATTAAATACATTTTTATTTCGCACTTCTACATTGTTCACATCAATTTTAATTCCTCTCGCATATCCCATATCCCATTAACACATTTCGCATAATCATAACACATCTATTTATACACTAGTTAATTAATTAATTCTTTTATAGAGCCTACCTTTTCCCAATTATTCATACCCACGATTTCAATGTTACAGATTAAATTTAATATCCTTCTAACAGAGGAACCTGCCAGATTAAAACGGATAGGAAAATTATATAAAATTCCTTTTATAGCAAATCTTATTTTTATAATGTTATAGGATAGTTTATAATTTGTCAACCCCGTTTAAAAATTAGGTCCCCACCATCTCTAAAAATCGATCCTGTACATGACACCATATGAGACGTCATCTTGGCCTACATTAAAGAATAATTAATTCCAGTCTTCATCCCAACGACAGCTCAAGGACGCGCTGAACTCCCCCCTAATTGTTTTTTTTTCTTCTACTTCGTCTTTTCCCATCCCTACTTCTAAAGGGGTGGAATGACCTTTGTATCCATCATTAGCAGAGATATTCCCTCCTACTTCAACACTCTTACCTGTCAATCATTCAATTATAGGCCTTCCATACTTCTCTCGTCTCTTGATCATTTTCCATTGGCCTTCTATGCCTTCATTCTAACCTCCCCATGTCCATCGCAAAGTTCCTGTTTGCCGATTTTTTTTTATTTACACCCAGGTCGCCGTCCCAGCATTCTTTATTTCATTCTCTTTTCCTCAAACCCGGGTTCAATCAATCAATGGCAACAGTCGAGCCCTGTTTTCACAATCTACCTCCACCCTCTAACCTCTTCAACGGTTCCTGAGACTCCTGCTCGTCAACCTTTTTTAATTTTTTATTTTTTAATGATTCATCGACCTGGTACACTCTTCCTCCCCATGTTAACCTCACACGGAGAGCTTGGGTAACCAGCGAGACTTTTTTTCTCTCTAACGCTCGACCCAGGCCATCATCAGCACGATGCGCCCACTCATTTTTCGTTTAATTCTATTTTTCATCTGGTCGAGCTCAATCACCGACAGCAGCGCAGCTCTTGAGACACCATCTCTTTTTAACCTCTCTCAGAAAAGATTTATTTCCCATATTCTCCCATCAACTACCTCTCCTTCGATCTTCACGCCTTTTGCCTATCTGATCTAATGCTACTTACAGAGCATCTTGAGATTGCTGAACCCTGAAAACAATACTTCGCTTCTAAGCTCGTATTGCAGGGCAGGACTCCTGAGATGTCCTTTGCAGAAACCAATTCAGACCTTCTTCCTTTATTCCTCACTGCGTCACTATCTATCGCAAACCTTTTGCTTAAGTCAATTTTCTTTTATATTTTAATTTTACTTTTATTACCTCTACTTCTCATCCTTCCTGTATTACATCCCTGAAACTATGTTATAAATACTTAAGGCACCTTAAGTAACAAAAAAAACTATAACTAGTATATCAACTTTCCCAAATATTTACTTTCGCTATTTTGTGTGTTTACTTTAAATTTATCCTTCCTATGTACTCCTCTTATATATTTTTGTTAGTTTTATAATATTATATCAGTGTGTCACCACTACCCCCCTTTATCTTTATTTTTATTCTAGTAACTAATTTATGCCCCAAATTATTTCCATTTAATAGGTTTGTAAACTTTTCTCTCATTTATTTGTAAATAGATTTACAGTTTTACTAGTTTTGTGGTGTTGGACTTTGTTTTTTAACTTACAGATGTAGATAAAACATTTCACTATTAATCGATAATATCATTTTGTTTATTATTAATCAAAATTAATGCCATCAATTACCAATCAACCCTTTATATATTATTACCTTTAATATTTTTATTTTCTCTTTTTCTCATCATGTTTAGACTTAGCATTTTACAACTTCAACTATTTTAGGCACCATTTAAAAAAACCTACATCTAACAATAATTATAATATTTCTTAAACAGATAAAACATTTATCATTTTATTTTTCTTAATAGATTTTCAAAATGTTATTTTTGACGCTTCCCTTACAACCTCTAACTCTATCCCATGAACCTTTCCTCCCAACTTTTTACATCCATCAAGAGATTATTGTTCTTCAGCCATTTTCTTTTTTTTTTATTGATTAAACTAACTAGAAGACCCTTCCTCGCTGTACATTTCCCAACAGTGAGCTCAGGAGACCCTGTTAGATTTCTATTTTTTTTTTCTCTCATCGTCCGGCTCATCATTTTTTCATTTTTCAACTTTTTCTTTTCACCACACAAGCCGGACACAATCAAAATTGACAGCAATAATTCTCTTACATCCACCTCCCCTTTTCCGCATCCTTCAAACCTCCAACTACCTTCCAAGGGATTCCAGTTCGCCGAACATTTTTATTTTTTTCATTGATTAATCCGACTGGAACAATCCTTCCTCGCTATACCATTCCCGATAATGAGTTCAGGATATCCAGCGCGATCTTTTTATTTTTTTTCTCATCGCCCGACTCATCATTTCAATTCACCATTTTTTCAAACTTCCACTTTTTTTGTCATCATTCAACCGGGCATAATCATTATGGACAACAGGGATCCCTCTTACCTCTACCTCTCCCTTTTACCTCCATCAATCTTCCCATCTCTTCTCACTGTCTGAACTAATGATGCAGACGGATTATCTTAGGCCTTCTGTTAATGAAAACAATGCCTCACTTAAACAAGTTCGCATTGCATTGGAGAATGCTTGGGATGCTACTTTGCAGAAACATGCTCAGATACCCCCTTTCCCTTTTTCAACCTTAGCCTCACATTATACGTTCAGTCAATAAACTAACTTCATTTTTTTTTCTCTCTCATCTTTAATGCAATAAGATATTATTTTCCTTGTACGATTCATTTTACCATATTTATCATTTTGTATTATATACTTTTTCTTAATCTTTTATCATTAATTTTGTGCGTTTTTATTTTTATAACCTTAAATTTTATTTCATTGATACACCACCATTACAACATCTTTCTCTTTTTAACTTGTAGCTTAATAATAATTTTAACTAATTTGTATACAAATTATTTATTTTATTTTTTATAATAGGTTTGTTAGGTTATCATTCATTGCATGTCATTCCCCCAACCAAACCTTCATCACCGGGGACACATTCTGTAATATATTTTGAGCTAAATAGGTCACAATCTTCTTATAATATTTATCATAACCCCATATCTATATAAAGTATGTATCGATCTTGTAACAAAATGACAAATAAAACAAAGAGGTAAAAGGTAGACCAGACGACGCAATAACCCAGACGAACAGGTGTTTATGATAATGAGTTCAATCACCCCGTCAACAGGTGGCCAGACGTAATAAACAACCCGGCGCCTGACAGGTGGCGTGATTTTATGGGAGCCAATCAGAACTCGCCGCCATCTGCGAGCGTCTCATATAAAAGCCCCCCAAGATTGGGACAAAGTAGTTGTTCAGTTAGTTGTTTCAGAGCGACGCCGTTATACGGTCGGTCATATTTCTCACCCCTATCCGCGATGTAGACTTAGGGCATCCGTGACACCCATGGTCCGACTGTCTTCGTCCGTGGTCTACCTCTACCTTCATGGAGTTACCATCTAGACCTGCCTCTGTCTCTTGCTGTCCCAGTGCGGGAATCCCATCACGCACCCACTACCACGACTGCCCAGCACATTCCACATCGGGTTTACTACATATATTTTTAAAGTAATTTCTTTTGAATTTTAATGTTTTTTATGTGTTTATAACACTTTTAATAATAAAAAAATGTTTAGTGTAAAATGGAGTCAATTTTTCTTTTTAATGGAAACCATAATGGTACGATCAGGATGGAAAGAGATTGGTACCGTGCCGGGACTTATCAAAGATACCCCGGCGGGAGTTTCGTCCCTCCTATCTGACTGCCCTACCAATCTCATCGACCAATGAATATATGAATTAAAATAAAATAAAGAGTAGTATACATATTTTAAAATTAATAAATTTTGCTTTTGCTTTTGTTGTGGGTGGTTGGAATTATAAAATCCTGTGTGCAAGTTAATTTTTATATGTATGTGTTGTATGTGTTTTTGTGTGTGTGACAATTTGACAATTAAAAATTATTTATTGTCATCTTAGACAATGTTACATCTCACATGAGAGAGAGAGGAAGAGAAGAAAATATATACATAGAAAATTAAATATATACATAAATGAAACAAATTTACAAGAGGGACAAAGGTAGGAGACCTCGGCGCTGGAGGGTCCTGGACCAGGCGATGAGCGGGTCCTCCACTGCTGCTCCGAGCCCAACCTGGACAAAGTAGCGATAAATTCGCAACTTTGCCGACGCCAGGATGGAAAGGGCGTCGTCCTCAAGGCCGGACCCACCGAAGATCCAAGCCTGCAGGTCAGGGGCCGCCCTATGATGTTGAAGGCCTCTCTGATGAGAGGCCTGATGGAACGGCAGCACCAGTAACGGTGGCCGAGGGAGCGGTCGATGGACGCACAGGCAGGACAGGAGGGGCCGACCGAGGCAGGATGGGCCGGATGGGGCAGGGCGTGGAGGGCCATCTTGAGGGCCGCGTCAGCCTCGTGGCCCGAGTAGGCGCAACACGGCAGTGAGGCCCAGTCGATCCTGGATGGTGGATTGATGGTGGGCGTCCATCTCGCCAGGAATCTGGAGATGGGCGTGACGGCGAGACGCGGGCGATCCAGGGCCAGTCGGGCTGAGCGGGTCGTGAGACCGTTGAGGAACGGCGTAGCCGTCCCTCGCAGCATCACGGCCGCAGCTAAGGAGCTAGATGAGGGCGTAGACTCCGCGCCGAAGCCCACGGCGTTCTCGGAGGTCAGCCTCCGGCAGAAGGCGCCCAGGGTCGCGGCGTCAGCCAGGGCCGAGCGCGTTGGGCGGGCGATGAGATTTTCCTCCACGATGAGATCCCGGACTCGGGCTCCGCGCCAGCGGGCAGGGGCCAGGAGGTCGGGAGGGCGGAGGAACCGGCAGCCGCAGATGATGGGGAGGTCCAGCAGCTGAGCCGTGGAGAGCGCACGGTGGTTGAGGCTCAGGATGTTGGAGGCCTCCTCCCAGAGCTTCAGCAGCTGTAGACGGCGGGGCTGGAGACGGGGGCCTTCCGGTGGAGGGTGGATCCAGGCCTCACCGCTTTCTACCAGCCAGCTGAAAGCATTTCTGCCTCCGCGGAGCGCGACCTGCACCCCCTTGAGGCAGGCGAGCTGGAGCTGGGTCGCGAGGTCGTGGAGGCCGAGGCCTCCGATGGTGACCGGCCTCGCCATGACGTTGGCGGGAAGCCACGCCGTGTGGTCTGGCCCCCAGACGAACCTCGCCAGTCGGGCCTGCAGCTTGGCGATGGTCGGGGGTGATGGGAGGTATCCATGCAGGTGGTGCTGGATCGTGGACCCCACCAGCGTGTTCGCCGCTCTTGCTCGTCCGACGAGGGAGAGGCCGCGGGTGAAGGGCGTCCATCTGCGGCACGCAGTCTCCAGGAGGGCCAGGAGATGCTTCTCCCGGTGGGCGACGGTGCTCCTGGGGACGATGTCGAGCCCGAGGATCCTGATGGAGGTGGTCGACCAGGAGGCGCCGAGAGGGGAGTCGCCGCGGTTGCGCCAGGCGCCGCACCAGAGGCCAGCGCTCTTCCGGAGGTTCACGCCAACCCCGGAGGCCTGCTTGTACTCTTCGAAGATGGTCGCCACCCGTTCGAAGTCTCCGTCGCGATGGAATAGGAGGACGATGTCGTCGGCGTAGGCGATGACATTGCCCACGCCGAGAGTCAACTCCAGGCGACGTAGCAGCGGCCACGTGGCGATGCTGAAGAGTGCGGCACTCACGGCGCAACCCTGTCTTAGGCCGTTGAGGAGGGGGAAGGCGGCGGTGTAGAATCCTCCGGCCCGGATGGTGGCGTCCGTCCCGGCGTAGAGGATGTTAATCCAGGCCCTGAAGGCCGACGGGAGGCGGAGGGACGTCAGCAGGGATTCCAGGAAGCCGCGGTCTAGTGAGTCAAAGGCGGACTCCAGGTCTACGCCCATGACGGCCAGCGGCGAGCCAAGGGCGGTGGCCTCCTCGACGGCGTCCGTCACCATGGCGATGTTCCATGACGGGGACATCCCGGGGACGGCGTAGGTCTGGCATTCCGGCACAAGGGTCCGCAGGTGGGGCTTGAGGCGCCGGTGAAGGATGGCGGCCAGGACCCTGTAGTCGGCCGAGGGCAGCGCGACGGGCCTGTAGCCATCAAGGCCGCGACCTCGGCGGGCCTTGGGCACGAGGCAGATGGAGCTGCGCCGCGTCGACGGAGGCAGGGCACCGCGGAGCCGTGATGCCGCGAACACCCGGGCCAGAGCTTCCGCGAAGAAGTCCTCGCTGAAGGCGACGAGGAGCTCGCACGGCAAGCCATCCCAGCCGGGGGCCTTTCCGCGAGGGAGGTGCTCGATAGCGTTGGCGATCTCGCTGGGGCTGATGTCCGGCCGGTGGAGCGGGTCCTCCTCACTCAGCTCGCGGGTGGTGGTGGGCGCGCTGCTGGCGATGAAGGCAGCTCCCGCAGCTGGATCGCTGGTGGGACGAGCGAAGCGGGGCTGGAAGGTTGCGAACGCCCTCCGCCGAAGCTCGGGGCCCTCGATGATGTTATCCTGCTCGTCCCTGATGACGCTGACCGGGCGTCGAAGGCGGATGGCGCGTGCTAGGTCCGGCAGCGAAGGGTAGTCGGCGGGAATGGAGGTGGCCTCGAGCTGGGCCGCGATGTAACGTCTCGCCCTGTAGACGTAGCTGTCGCTGGCAGCGTGGCGCGGGTCGTGCAGGGATCTGGCCTCCGCCAGCAGCCCCGCCTTGATGGAGGTCCACCTATCCCAAAAGGTCCCGTCGTCGTCATCGGGCACTGTGCCTTCCTCCAACTTCTTGATGTAGCCAGCCAGATGTTCGAGAGCAAGGCCCGAGCGGAGCATCGCGGCCAAGCGAGGCTGGGTGGGGGAGGAGACGGCGGTGGTGGGTGGGCCCACCTGGAGCAGCAGGAGGCGGTGGTCCGAGAGGTGGTAGTGGCTGGTCGCGTAGATGGACACGCGATCCAGGACTCCAGCAGGGACGAGGATCCGGTCCAGGCGGTTGGATTCGACTTGGTCGCCGTGCATGGCGACTCTGGTGGGCAGGTGGGCGTCGAACTGGGTGGCCACGTCGACCAGCGCGGCCAGGTCCAGAAGAGCGGCGAGGGCATCCGATGATGATGATTATGAGGGGCCCCGATCCCTGATGTTAAAGTCGCCAATGATCCAGCAGGCTCCCTCCTCCTCCTGTGCCGCTGTTGCCGCCAGGAGCTCCAGTTGTCGGTTTCTCTCCCGGGGTTCATGCGCCAGATGAACGGCGATGGCCGTCATCTCCTCGCCGTGGACATCTATTGTTGCCAAGGCGATGTGGCCCGGCCACAGGATACGCTGTTGTAGCACGGCTACGCCTGGTCCGAAGATGCAGGCGAGTCCGGATCCCGAGATGGCCACGGGATGGGCCAATACAACAGCACTGTAGCCGAGGCAGAGGTCTTGGCCACTGCCTAGATGGAATGCGTTTGTCTCCTGGACAAACGCGATGTCCACGTGATGTTGCCTGATGAGATGACAAAGGGCAAGGCTCCTCCCCCGAGTGGCGAGCCCTCGCGCGTTGATGCTGGCGATGCGGATGCTCATTGTTGCCCTCCTGTAGGCATCTTCCCCAAGGTCTCCCGGAGGGTCTTGCGGATGGTGTGGTTGGAGTCTGGAACCGAGGCTATGATGGTGTTGGCCAGCTCTTTGAGGGCGGCGACCTGTGCCACTGTCAGCAAGTGCGCTCGATTCTTCATGGTGGTCTCAGAGGTGAGGAGCTTCTGAGCCTCCTCGCATTCAAGGTCGGGCAGCCCGTTCCAGTCGATGGAGAGGCTGGGGGGCTTCCTGAGGTGCTCCAGCAGCTGTTCGAGTGCGGCCTTTCCCCGGGCAGGCGTGGCGGGAGGTGAGGACAGCTTCTCCTCCGACATCACGTGGGCGAGCGGAGGGATGCGAGGTTCGGGGGGCCGCGGGGCAGCCAGGGAAGCAGGGTGGGCAGCAGGGGCGGGGTGGGTGACATCCATCTGTTCGGCAGGCTGGTGTGCCGAGGGGATCGCCTGAGCCTCGGCTGAAGTCTTCGCCGGTTGGACAGGGGACGCCGGTGTTGCGGGCGCAGGTGCCGGCTTCCTTGGTCGCTGAGGAGGAGGGAGGGGGTGCCTTGCGTCGGTGGGAGACGCTGCTTGCCTGGGGCTGCTGTTCCCTTGTCTGGCGAGCGCTGGGCAGTTGGCTCTGCGGTGGCCCTGTTTACCGCATTTGGAACACTTGATTCCAAAAGAGAGGAAGGCCGACAGGGAGTCTCCCTTGGACTGGATGGTCAGTCGGGTGGGCAGCGTCTCCAGCCTTACGCCCTCGCGGAGCAGGATGAACGCCTCCCGGCGGCCGTCGGTGAAGGTGAACTCCCCCATTTTGACCAGGATGGGGGCGATGGAGGTGACCCTCCCAAATTGGCCCAGGGCGGTCGCGATGGTGCTGTCCTCCACAAAGCCGGGCAGGTTGGCCACGACTATGCGCTCCGCCCTCTTGCGGAAGGGGAAGACCTTGAGGGTAGTTCCCTCGATTTCCAGGCCGTCCGCGACCAGACGGTCGCGAGGTCCTTGTTCGCGAGGCCCACGATGTAGTGGCCGTTCATTCGATTGAACTGCGTAATGTTTTTTGGCCCCCCAAGTAGCGTGCTCATTGCCTTGAGGTAGGAGTAGTCCGGGATGTCTGGGCACAGCTCCACGAAGACGTAGTTCTCGTGGTTGGTAGTGGCCTGCCTCGCCCTGGCGTCGGCGATGTTGGCGCGTGTCGCCTTGATCTCCTGAGGCGGCACTGCTCTCGGCCCTGTTGGCCGCTTCCGCTGCTGGGGGCTGCGCTGCTCTCCAGGCTTGTTGGGCTGCCTTGCAGAGTGCTCAGGTGATGTTGAGCCAAGGCGCCTCTTCTTGCCCTCCACGACTGTGTAGCCGTCGTTGGCGTCCACCACCGCCATCTCGCTGTCGGCCCAGTTGAGCGAGGTCGAGCTGGCTGTTGTAGCGCTGGTCGTAGCAGCAGTCGTCGGCACCGTGACGTCACCACTCGCGGCGGCCGGATTAGCATGCGTCTTGCCTGCCGGCGGATTTGCATGCTTTGCTTTTTCTTGAAAAACTTCAGAAATTATGTTCTGGAGATCGATTTTTGGTGATATTTCATCACCGGTTTGGAGTTTAAAGCTGGGCCTTTCAGGCACGTGTTCAGCTTCTTCTGGGCTTCCCGGCAGTATCAAATTTGGCATGTTTTTCGCCATCTACACACACGCCAGAGGCGAAAACGGCGGAGCTCGCGAAAGCGTGGCCGCACGCCCGAGTGTGTGTGTGTGTGTGTTTATGTGTATTTTCTAGAGAGAATGTGTGTGTACTTATTATTGTGTGTGTGATTTTTCTCTTATTGTAATCGCAATTAAGGGCTTTTCTTTAAAGGAGCAAACATGTGTGAATACGCCATGTGTACTCTTAAACGTTAGTATATATGTCCAAAGACAAGTCTTAAGCAGTTCGAATTACTATCAACATATAGTAAAAAGGTGTATATTTATAAAAAATCCTATCAATATGTGTCTTTTTTAAATTTAAATTATGAGTACATTTAAAAACCCATGCATTTTCATGTCTATTATAATATTACCATTGTATATTGGTCGATTGATCAAAACCAGTAATAACATTGTTATCCAAATTTCACCTTTCATCAATTACCTTTAGATCTATTCATAAATAACTGCAACATTGGGCTAATTGATTAAAGAAGTATATTTCTTTCATTTAATAATCATGCCTCTTAGGACCAAATCATTTAAATTAAAGAAAACCAAGAAAGTTCAATTTTTTTCTGTTAGCAAAGGAGAGAAAAAAGGGAATATTTTAAACTGTAGCACTAAACAAAGAAAATATATATGTATATAAATGTATATGTATATAAATAAATGTATAATGATTATAGACCTGAATTATAAGGTAGTATGAATAAATAAAATTTAAATATTTGTGTGCGACTCTTTGGCTCTAGTGTCGATAGACTAAAAGGCGAAAAATAAAAAATACTTTAGTTTGTTGATAAAAGATGGTACTTAAATTGTCATAAAATTTATTATCAAAATAATTATATCTAAAGTTAAATATGAAATGAATTAAAACTAAAAGTGAGATTGGGAAAAAGATTTAAAAAAAATTAAAAATGTTTGTTGTTGTTGTGGGAGAAGGCATGTGGGACATAGAGTGGGTGTATGTCCTTATGCGCATGTGTGTATTGTCCATTACAATATTTTAATCAATATTATATTATTGAAAATAAGAGATAATTTAAAAAAAAAAAATTTTTTTCACCTCTTACAAAATCACAAGAATTTACAAATTATGTCACTGAAATATGAAAAGCTCCAGTTTGAGTATAGACAAAATCATATGGTAATAGGGTTGAATATAACTAATTTTTTTATTATTATTATTTTTTTTTTGTGACTCTTTAGTAAACAAGGTTGTCTGCACCAATACACAAATGACCTATGTACTTTAGTCTTCTGATTAATGATGATGTCAAAATCCCGAATTTTACATCTCCCTATATATATTCATTTTTTTTTCTTTAACTAATTGAAATATTGAATTAATTATTTATAGAAGGTATTAACATTGAACAACCATTTTTCCTCTTGGTGTCGAATTATTCAAATTATGGAAATCAATAAAAAAATTTTCTAAATTGCAATACTGATTAAAGAAAAGGTATTATTTGGACTATAGACTAGAACTATGATGCCATTTGAATAAATCTAAACAAATTAATTGTGTGTGATTCTTTAACAATAGTACCGAGAATGACAAATAGGTGTAATAATCGAAATACTTTAGTCGGTTTATCGCCGAAGGTAAAACAAATGTCATATAAAATATTTCTTATATACCGATTCAATTTTTTTATTTTAGTAAGAAAAAATAACAATAAACAATAAACTTCACTAATTATAATACTGAATTAAGAAAGGTGTTAGTGTTATTCCATTCAAGGTGGTGACTTCAAATTTAGTCAAATTAATTGTGTGGTGTTACAGTATATTGTGCAAATGGACATTATAGATAAAGTACTGAAGCGGTGCAGCAAGCCAGGCCAAGAGAAGAAGGTATGCCGGGGCCCCTCCTCAAGGAAGTGGTGATTGACAAATTCGAGGGTAGGGGGCGGCAGACAGGGAGTCCAGCTGGTGCCGTCGTGAAGAAAGGAGCCGAGTTAGCGGCCGGCCTGCCGGGGTTTGTGCGCCGAGAAGACATGGAAGTCTGGGGGGAGAAGTCTGTCTGGTGACAACGGGACCTGCAGCAAGGAGAACGGTGGTGACGACAGACGCGGCAAGTTGGCGACGGGAAGTGGGCTCCGGGACCGTGTGGATCAACAAGAGGAGGACGGTGCAAAGAAGGACGAGGAGGAGCCTACCCGCGTCGGACATATAAGGCAAGTTTATCTACTATGTCTAGTTACTAATATCATTTTTAAAGCTCTGGGAATAAATCCATAATACTAAGCTGTATCCGAAACGAACCCACATTGTTTTCTCAGAAACCTTGCACACAAACATCGACGGCTGAGAAGCGTCGTAACATTTGGTGTCAGAAGTGGGATACAGCTTAGTTCGCGAGATGGAAGAACCAACCGACCTCTAAATTGAAAAATTCAAGAAATTGCTCAGTCTGATAAACCAGAAAGTAGATGAGCTCGAAGAAGACGTTAGATCGTTTGAAGAAGGGATGGAATCTCGATTGAGCCGACTCGAGCATAATCGGAATGTCAAACGTTCGCCACACCCATGTCTTGCGAAGTTAAGTTCATTGTACTACCGCCAGAAAATCCTGATGGCTTTTTAAAAACAACCACAGCAACCAATAGCCCACGTACTCAATGTCTGAGGGGACAAAAGACTAGACCAGGTGATGAAGATCCCGACAAGACCATCACATCGGGAGACGTCGAAAGTGGACTGCCAGGATCTACGCTAGAAGATTCTCCCGTGATCCAGAATTTCGAAGAGTGTCGACAGCAGAAAATGATCCAGACTGGTTGTGTAGCGGAGGAGGGCGAGCTGATCGCTTGACAACGGCTGCGGCACGAGTGTTTTGTACAAAATAGAGCGGACGGAAGGAGAATGCCTTCAAGGTGATATACAGTGCGGAAATTCAACCCCTGGGATTATATCTAAGATACTCCAGGAAAACAACAACGATCTTGGCGAGCTGCAGTGAGACAGCGTGGCTGACTTCTGCGACGGTGCCAGACTGTCAGGGACTACAGCGCCGATCCAACTGGACGGGACGGAGCTGGGTGCTCCGTGGAAGTGCGACAAGGCAAGATGGTCGAAGCACCCCGAAGTTGGAGCCGGCGACCCGACTGAACGGGATAGAGCATTGGATGCTCTGTGGAAGTCCGACGACAATGTCTGTGACGCGGAGGTCGCGCGTAATGTGTCAGCGCCGGCGTCTCCAACGCAAGCTGAAAAGATGCGCCAAGAATGTGTACCTATCATCCTCTTTCCTTCGCCCGACAAGGTGCAGATCCAACAGCCACTGCCTAGAAAGAGTTATATGCTGAAATGAACTTAAACTCAGGGAGACCTCCGTCCTGGAATCTCGAGGGGAGGAAAACCAGAGATTGTTTGCTTCCGACGACTTTGTCATCCCGCCTAAATCAATAAAGATCAGTGTGATAAACGAAAAAACATGTGGTGTTAGAGATGTTTTAGTCTTAACTTCAAAGGACTTTTTATTAAGAAAGTAAGTTCTTATCCCAAGCTCATTGGTTACATTTCGACACGGCCGAGGTAGCATTTGGGGGGCGAATGGAGCGTCTTGGCCGCAACTGATTCCATCAGGAATGAATATTCGCACCATGGAAAGTTATGAGAATGGGAATATCTGCAGTCAAGTTATAAGAAACGCAGCTAAAGTCACTGAATAGTCACAGAAGATAAACCTTACTCTAGATCCAGGGCTGTCTGAAATTCAAAGGTTACAGCTTGTTTCATGCCTTGACGAGTTTATTGACATATTTGACTTAGAGAGTACTCTTATTAAGCCCACCAGTCTGTGAAGCACAAGATAAACACAGGAGACCACTCTCCTATCAAAGGCGGCCTTATAGAGTAGCACCAAATGAAACACGACTAATTCAAGATGAAGTGAACAAGATGTTTGAAAATCACATCATGAAGCTCTCTGATAGTCCTTTGTCATCTCCAGTTGTTCTAGTTCGAAAGAAAGATGGGACCAGGAGATTCTGCGGAGATTATCGTCGATTGAATAAGATAGCGAAAAAGAGTTTACCCGCTGCCAGGCATTGATGATGCCTTGGACAGTTTAGGCGGCTCCAGTTACTTCTCCATGATGGATCTTCGGTCCGGGTTTTGGCAGATTAAAGTGGACAAAAAAGTCAGGGAGAAAACTGCCTTCATCACTCCAGATGGACTGTATGAATTCTTTGTAATGCCTTTCGGTCTATGCAACGCTCCAGCAAGGTTTGAAAGGATGATAGATAGTGTTCTGGGCAGTCTTAAATGGTACATGTGCCTTTGCTACCTGGACGACCTCGTAGTTTACGCAACTACCTTTGAGGAACATCTACGTTGTCTACAACTTGTATTAAGGTGCATCCAGAAGGCTGGACTAAGCTTGAACCACAAAAGGTTTATTTTTGGATCAAGGAAGATAAATATTTTAGGACACCTTGTTGAGGCCATTGGAATTCATCCAGATCCAGATAAAGTTGAAGCCGTCTCTAAATTTCCGAGGCCAAAGAATATCTCTGAACTGAGGAACTTTCTTGGATTATGTTCCTATTACTGAAGATTTATCCAAAACTTTGCCGACAAAGCTAGATATTTGCATGACATAATGAAGACTGAAAATCAATTCTATTGGGATGCAGCTCAAGAGAAGGCGTTTGAAGTCCTTAAAACAGCTCTAATTTCAGAGCCTGTTCTGGAACATTTTGATGAATCCTTTGATACCCACCTAAACACGGATGCAAGCGGACATGGTATAGGATCTGTTCTTCTACAAAACAATGTGAAAAGGAGCGGACTATAGCTTATGAATCTAGTAGCTTGGCAGAGGCTGAAAATAATTATTCTACAACAGAAAAAGAATGCTTGCTGTAGTCTGGTCTGTGAGCAAATTCCGTCCATATTTGTTTGATCGACCATTCACGGTTGTCACTGACCATCATTCTCTATGTTGGTTGGTAGGGCAGAAATATCCTTCTAGCCGTTTGATAAGATGGGCGTTGAAGTGGCAAGAACTTGACGTGGCCGTTATCTACAAGAGCGGACGCAAACATTAGGATGTCGATTGTCCTTCAAGGAGCCCGCTTGAAAACGATCAACCAAGTGTTGTGATGTCACTAACCAACGCCGATATAGAGAAGACTAAAGACCCGGATTTAGTTAAAATAATTGATAATTTAAACTTGGGCTACACCAGAAAGGAATTCAGCACTATCGAAGGCATCTTATACGAGGCAAACTATAGCACAACTGGAAGTCCCTGGCTTATGATGATTCCTAAGCACTTAAGATCAGAAGTTATGGCAGATTTACATGAAGCTCCTACAGCTGGGCATTTGGGTTTCGCTCGAACGTTTGACAAAGTGAAGAAACGATTCTATTGGCCTGGCCTTTATATAACTGTTCGCCAATATGTAAGACATTGTCGGGAGTGTCAACGAAGGAAGAAATTACCTCGACGTCCGGCTGGACAACTTGTATCCATACCTCCTGTAGAAAAGCCATTCTATAAGGTCGGGGTTGATATCCTTGAAAGATTTCCAGTTTCTAAGTTTCCAGTTTCTAAGGAGCGTGCTCCGATTATATGACAAGGTATGCCATAACGAAAGCGATCCCAGGCGGAGGAGCAATTGAAACAGCTAAGTTCCTGGTTGAAGATGTTATCTTTAAGCATGGAGCTCCTAGACACAAATGATAATAGATCGCGGAAGAAATTTAACTTCTCAAGTAATAAAAGAGATCAATGCTCTGTGCGGAATTGTGCATAGATTTCTAAGGCCTACCATCCGCAGACCAACGGCCTGACTGAAAGGTTCAACAAAACTCTGAGAGGCATGTTGTCCATATACACAGGTGTTAGCAGAAGGACTGGGACCAAGTTTAACTCTACGTAACTTTTGCTTATAACACTGCTAAACAGGAGACGACCGGCTACACTCCGTTCTTTCTTGTCCACGCACGCGAGGCCGAGACCTACATCTATGCCGTACTACCTTACCTACCAGATGAGATATCTGACAACTACGTTAGAGAACTTGTGACCAGAGCTGAGGAAGTGCGTCAACTCTCCCGATCACGCCTTCTACAATCACAGGTCAAAGACCGTAGACTTTACGACCAGAAACATACTTCAGTCTATTACCAGAAGGGTGATCTTGTGTGTGTTTTTACTCCAATCCGAAAAGTAGGACTCTCAGAAAAGCTACTGAAGAGATACTTGGCTTCCTACAAGGTGATCAAGAAGCTTTCAGAAGTTACGTATGAAGTAGAGCCCGTGGACCCGTCTCCCCGATCACGGAAAGCCAAGGATATCGTCCATGTCATTCGGATGAAGCCCTACCTGGACCTAGAAGAATAACATTCCATTCTTCTAAGGAACACCAGCCGCGATAGATTTCCTTCCTGTTGGGAGAGTCGTAATAATCACTCTATATTAAAACATAAATCTTTCTTTATTGAAGGCACAAAAAACTATGAATATAAATTTCTATAATAAATCTAAATAACTCTTACAAACTCTTACGCCTAAACGTCTCCACATATACTCTCTCCCACACCACTCAAAGAAAAAATATATATATCACTCAACACCACAGAATAAATTAAATCACAGATTAATTCAATCACAGAATGAAAATTAATTTTTAAATAAATATCATCAACAAATCTCCCCTTCAAATTTTCAATTTTCATATTTTAAAAATAACTCCACCACTTATGCAGTTCTTAATCTTGACAGCATCCAGAGTCTTGGTGAGATGGTCCGCTTTCATTTCTTCTGAATGGATATGCAAAACTTCAATATCTTCATCTTCCACAATTTGTCTAATGAAGTGGCACTTTCTATTCAAGTACTTCGTACTTGATTTCATATTTTTTGACTTAATCATTGAAATGGCATTCTGGCTGTCACAATAAACAGTAATTTGATCTTTCAAATTAATCTTCATTTCTCTAATGATGTTACGTGTCCAAATTAATTCTTTAATTCCTTCAGATAAGGCTTCCAATTCACTCTCTGCAGTTGACAAGGCAACAGATCTTTGTTTATTACTCTTCCAATTAAGTAAATTGTTTCCCATTTCTATAACAAAACCAGAATACGATCTCGCATCAGCTGTTCTGTCCCAACTCGCATCAGTATAAGTTACAATACTTGAATCTCCCCTAGAGTAGATCAATTCATAGTTCATAGCTCCCTTTAAATATCTTAATATTTTCTTCAATCCATTCATGTGAACCTCTCTAGGATCTTTATTAAATCTACTCATATTGCTTATAGCATAACATATGTCCGGTCTTGTTCTAGTTGCTATGTAAATCAACTTTCCAACAATTTCTTGATAGTATTTTTGATCAATCGATTTACTATTCTCAAATAAATCATAATTTGTAGAAATGCATAACGGAGTTTTCGAAGGATTACAATCATGCAAATTATAGGCTTCCAATATTTCTTCTATATATTTCTTTTGATTTATAAAAATGCTATCATCCCTATATTCAAATTCCATTCCAAGAAAGTTTTTGCAGCTCCTAAATCCGTGATATCAATCTCTCTTTTTATTTTTTTCCAAATATTTTCCTCAAAATCATCACCAGATCCTACACTAAGTATATCATCCACATGAATTCCCAGATATAAGAAATGACTTTTAAAATTGCTATAATATAAACATGGATCATTCGCAGATTGCTTCATTCCAGCATTGGTTAATAATTCACCTAGTTTCTTATTCCACATTCTACTTGCTTGTTTTAGCCCATAAATACTCTTCATCAGATAACAAATCTTATTGTTTCCTTTTTCAAATCCAGGAGGTTGAAGCATAAAAATTTCTTCTTCTAAATCACTATATAAAAAAGCTGTTTGAACGTCCTTTTGTTGAGGAATAACATTTTTTATTGCAGCTATTTTTATTAGAATTCTTATGGTCTCAGGTCTTATAGTTGGAGAATAAATTTCGTGGTAATCACTACCCAGTATTTGATCATATCCTGTAGCTACTAGCCTCGCTTTGAAATTTTTAATTGATCCATCACTATTTTTCTTAATTGAAAAAATCCACTTACTTTTGATTAATTTTTTATCTTTAGGCTTATCTATTAATTTATAAACTTTTAACTTAGTAATCCTTTGCATCTCATCTTCCATGGCTTTAATCCATTGTTCCCTATTATCTGAATTCAATGCTTCTTGGTAATCTTTCGGACATTTAATTTCATAAGTTCTATCAGAAACATTTTCCTTATTCTTCATTAGTCTTAATCTTTCAGATCTCCTCACTCCCCTTTTTATAAGTTCTTCTTCCTCGGTTTCTCTCAAACGAAGATCTCGTTCTTTTCTCATTTCTCTCGTCATTCCTGGTTCTGGTCCTCTTCTACGTGTAGTAATTATTCCATCAGGAGGTGTTTCTTCTATTTCACTCAAAACTACATCATTATCATCTAGAGGAATATGTTCATCATCGATGTTAAAGTTTTCTACTTGGTCTTCTCTATTATAAATATCACCACCAGAGTCTTCATTCCCGTTAGAAATCAAATTTGGGTCTTCTCTACTAAAAAAGAAAAGTTCATTTTCATCGAGATTTTTTCCACTATTATTCATTAAATAATATCCTAGTTTAGATTCATTAAAATTAACATCTGATACTTCATGTATTCCATCCATTTCTGGTAAATATATTCTATAACCTTTTCTTATCATACTATATCCCATCATAATCCCTTTATGAGCTTTTAGTTCCATCTTCTTTCTCTTTTCTTTTCTTATATTACATAAGCTTCACTTCCGAACCTTTTTAAGTAAACAATGTTTGGTTTCCATCCCTTGTATATCTCGAAAGGAGTTGTATTCGTTTCTTTAATTTTAATTCTGTTATTAATATGTACAGCTACTTTAACACTTTCACTCCAAAATTTTATAGGTAATTTAGAATCAATTAGCATGGTTCTTGCTGACTCAACTATGGTTCTATTAAATCTTTCGGCTTTTCCATTACTTTCAGGAGTATAAGCTGTGGTGAATTCTTGTTTGATGCCCTTACTAGATAACCATCTCTTCAAATAATTCGAAGCATACTCTCCTCCATTATCATTTCGAATTCTCTTTAATTTCTTTCCAGTCTGTCTTTCTTCTTGTATAATCAAGTTTATTATGGAATCTGCAGTTTGGGATTTGTTAGCAATTGGTATATAATTACTATAATCATCAACAATAGTAATGAAATACTTATATCCAAAAGAATCATTCAAAGGTCCAACTATGTCGGTATGCCATAGATCCAAAATATTTTCAGATTGTTTATATTGAATACTTTTGTAAGATTTTATATGTATTTTCCTAATGTACAAGATTCGCAATTCCCTTTGATATTATGTAAATTTTTCAATCCTAATACAGTTGAATTATCATACATTTATTTCAATTTCTGAAAATTAACAGGAGCAAGTCTTTGATGTGTCGCGTTCCCGATTTTAGACCTATGAGAACGGAGCATGTAAGGAGTGACAGTAGAATTTCCTTATTAAGGTATACAAATGTGACATAGAAATAGACAAATATAGGACTTAAACAGCTAAGGTTGTCTTGATGAAATGTAGTATCAGATAATGTACAAGGTACAGGAGGACTCAAGTGGAAAACTTTCTTCCATACAAGGCGTGGGAGGGACCCCCCAAAGGAGGCCCAGCGTCAGGGAGGCCCGATGACAGATCCTTCCTGGAATGTGTATAGAGTCGGGTGTCTCGGGAACTAACGAAGTCTCAGGAATGTGGGAGTCCAACTTCTCAGGGGTTTCAACTTACATCCATTGTCTCTCCTGCTTCTTCTTCCATAAAAAAAATGGCGACCCCTTCTCCCTGCCTCCCTCGTTGTCCCAACCATTCCTTTAAGAGATTCACCTTCTGGCGATTTAGCAACCCACTGAAGACGCTGGGAGCTATTTCATAGTGGAAAATTATAGCAACAGGTCTCTATAATTCCTACAGATCAACTGTAAATAGGTTCATATTAAGGCATTTATAACCCAAATAACACAAACGATAGTCAAACATACAAATCTGTTTGTATCCTATCGTACCCTCCCAACAGCGTAACAATAGCCCAAGGAATCAGGAAATATGGTATAAAGACATATTATAAAGCACACCCAATATAGTCGCAATAGTCAGAAATCCCATATCAAAGGAAAACAATAGCCATAACTCACCAATGTACAACAGTTAAGCAATATACCTAATGGAATGCAACCAATGCAATAGT
This sequence comes from Cordylochernes scorpioides, assembly GCA_030710605.1. Taxonomy (NCBI): domain Eukaryota; kingdom Metazoa; phylum Arthropoda; class Arachnida; order Pseudoscorpiones; family Chernetidae; genus Cordylochernes; species Cordylochernes scorpioides. Next base: position 90,065,422 of record CP092886.1, on the reverse strand, counting down.
ATGTACATAGGCGAAACCGGCAAACAAATAATAGATAGAATGAATGAGCACACCAGATTCACAAATGGAAATGATAGCAATTAAACGTACTCTTCCTCATATTTAATACAGTAACTTTTGTTTCATAACTCTGTTCCGTAACTAATTCAAATTTCATAAGTTAAATTATTATATAGTAGTTTTTACCTTAGTTTAGAAAAAGGTAAAAATAGTCTGGATGCTATTGAAGTATGATAAGTTGAAGTCAGTATCTCAAATTAGATGTCATGAAGTACCAGGTTCAGAGATTATTGGTAGAAGATCTGATTAAACATGCAGATATCTTTTAATCCCGATTTTTTTTTTATAATAATGATTCAACGGTGAGTTTAGGACAGATGTATAAAAGGGATTCCCCATTAAACTAAGGGCCCACGTGTACTTGGGAAGAAAAGGAGGGAAATATTGAATTATCCTCGTCCCTACATTAAATTAAAATGGTCTATGAAATAATGGTCGACTCTGCCATCAAAACAGACGCTGGAATCAACTATTGCCCGCCTCTTCAAACCCACGGACTCGGGTCCGTGACAAGCTCTTTTTTTTTGTGTCACGTTCTTTGAGATCATCCAACGACTTTGGGGGATCCCAGATAAAGATGAACATGTTATATTATTAGAAACTGAGATCCTAAATATATATGTGACCAAATTAACATTTCTATTGAAGTATAACAAGTCAAAATCTATATTTCAAATTAGATACCATGAAGTACTAGATTCAGATTTATTGGTAGAAAATCTGATTAAACATGCGGATATCCTTTAATCCCTAATTTTATAATAAAGATTCAACAAAAAATGCGATAAGTAAGTTACCATCTGGATATATGGGAAGGACTCTATTTATAAAGATTATACCAGAATCTAACAAATAAAAACAAGCAAACTATAGACTTATACTATTGGCATTAATAATCGTAATGTATCTAAAACAAAGGTCTTCAATAAAATCGTAAAGAGAACAACCTAATGAGTTTAAGGCAACATGGGTCTTATTAATTTTAAATCAATGAATAGTATATTGTTTGACATGATGGAACACACTGAAACACTGACACTCGCGACAATGAATGTGGCCGGCAATTTATGGGAGACTTGATTATTAGTAACATTCCCTTCAAAAAAATGTAAGAATCATACTATATCTTGTTCAGTGAGGGAAAGACAGATTCTTCACATGAGGATACAAATATTATTAAAACCTAACAGATAGATACCCTCAAGGCAGCCCTAATAAAGTCGTATTTTGCAACTGTTGCTGTGTCAACATATCACAGCAAATACACAGTACACAACTCTATTCCATCAGAGTCGGTAGTCCATATTCAGTGCAATTTGTGATAATAAGGTGGGGGGTATTACCATAAAACTAGAGAATGAAAATGTATAAAGGGAAACAAAACTCTCTGTATAAGTTATATATATATATAGATATTTATTAGGCAAAATTTTTGGGGACATTTTTATACTAGCGAGACATTCTATTTACATAATGATCTAGGAAGAGGTGACTTAGGGTTACAAATTCTTCGTTGTATGAGGGAAAATAAGGATCTCCATCTATCCTAACGGGACAAGACACGAAAAATACTAACATTCCATCTTGTATTTAAAGCCCTTTAGGGCCCATCCAAAATCTAAATGGATTAGTTCTACTTGAAAATTAAAAGGGGGAGCTGGGCCATGATGGCGGGGCTTACCTTCTCTCGGAAAGGGCGGTAAGGTCTGGTCTCCTCTACGTCTCAAGGTCGACTGGCTGGATCTCTCCTGTCACTGAACGACTTTTTCTCTCTCTATCTTCTTTAGTCAAGACGGGCCCTTTTTATCCTAGCCTCTCTTCATTTCCATTCGTTGATCATGCCAAAGTTTCTATTGGCTGGCATTTTGATTCGTCGAAAGAAAACGCCCACGTGATCATGGGCATTTTCATTCGTTGGAAGAAAAACACGCACGTCATCATGACCACGCCCCCAATTTACCGTGTTGCCGCGCGAGAAAAAAAATTGAATATTGGATAAAACAAATTAATCCCTAAAAATTAATTTCTTTAGGAAATTAATTAATATATATATATATCCCGAGTATATAAAAAATTATTGATTTACATGTTTATATGACAAATTGTTTTCCTTAGGTCACCTACTACTAAAAATGAGGGGAATATATGTACATATGGTACAGTAGCTCCAGCACGGATGTCTCTGGATGTCACCCGTGTCTTTCCTCCCCACCAGGCATCAGCTTTTGGCATGGAAGTCTGGAGTCCTTAGGTGTCTAGTTTTATTTGTACATATGCTCTTTGTACATCCTTCCAAGAGAGGCCCTGCGTCAGGGAGGGGGCCTTTAGAGCATCGTCGGCCATCGTTGGGAGTTCTCCACCTAGGCAACAAACACTTCGGTGAGACACTGCGTATATATATATTTATCTGATGTAAATGAATGTTTACATCTTTGTTGGGTTTTGTTTAGTGGAAAAACTGACCCAACAATTCCTCCCCCACCAGAGTGAAAGAATGCGTTTATTCCAAATCATATCTGTTCATAGTCTATGAGAAATATGAAAATTGGGGGAAATGCATTCTTTTATGATATCAGTATGCAATCACTGACACTCGGGCAAAGGAGGAATATACGGGCCATGAACCTGGGACATGTTAGCTCAATGTAAGTACTGGAGGAAATTCTACCCTACCATTTAATGGGCAATGTACTAAGCCCATCCTTTCGCTGTCTGTAATCCGGGGAGTCTTGGCCCAGATGTGAGTCAAGTCCACATGTTCTCAGCCATTGTCCCTATGGTGGAGGTGTGGGATGGTCTAAGCACCGTTTCTATACAAACAAATTCTTAGTACCTTCTAGATAAACATAATTATTAAGGGCGCCAAGGAATTGTGCGTGTTTGCATAGATATGTACAATTCCTAAAACATATCTAAAAAAATATAAAAATAAGTAATAAAAAAAAATTATTAATTCTATATGATACATATGATAGGCTATTCATTATGGCTATTCATGGTTACAATGATAATGGTAATATAAAGAAAAACTAAAATTGCAACTCCTATCAATGACATTATTAATAGGGCAAAATAGAAACGTGGCAAGTGAATACACATATTAAAGTTGCACGGATACGATGTATGCCAAAGTGGAGCAATGCAGATATACGCGAAGTAAAAAAAATAAAAAATAAAATTTTAAGATGGATATTTACTCTAGGTAGGAAGGGAATGGTTTGATATACATATATATAGGATATACTATGGTGAACAGATGAATATATAAATTGTGATTAGAATCCTCATTCGGTACATTTGTCTTAAGATGGTAACAATGCTGTTACCAAAATGTCACACATATTAATTATTTGTTCTGTATTCGATCTCATTATCTTTATCCTTTTGTAGTCTATGGCTCAAACTATGTCTTATCTGTATATGAATATTCGAGCAGGTAATTAGGGGAAAGGGTAAATATGGTGGATGATACATTAGATGGGAAGATATCACCTCTGTATGATAAATATGTCAAACAAAAAAAAATATGATACATGGGAAGGAAATAACATTGATATGGGAGTGCATTATAATAACACTGATATGAGCATAATATTATGGTGAATAGACAAAAATATATATATATATATATTGTGATCAAAACTTGTTTAGCGCATATTATCTGAAGATGGTAACAACTCTGTTACCAAAATGTCACACATTTATAATCCGAGTCGTGCTTCCTATATATACAAATATACATGAATATAATAAAGGAAAGATACATGCTATATAGTAATTTTGAGTGTATAATGATAATAAAACGAATAGATGTGCACTGAGGGTCTAGGACATTTCACTAGTATTTCAAATTCTACATGTAATATCTTAGAACTTGTTCTTACCAACTCGTCATTGGGAGTGTTTTGTCTGGCATGTTCCCCGCTTCTCTTAAATCAGGGAAAATACATATAGGAAAGAAATCATGGTAGCCAATACGTTCCCAAACCAGATTATTTCTAAATCACTTTATCGTGATGACAATCTAACCTATCTTTGTTCTTTACCTGAACATGTAGTTAACCCCTACTATACATTGTTTAGATGATCTATAGAATGTGTACTCATACTTTTTACCAACAGCTCGAGTTCTTAATATCTCTCTGAAAATATTTTATTCTATGTCTACAATAAAATAAGACTAGCTCATTGCTCTAGGCCATTTCACGGCCGAATCGATCTTCCCTAAAAGAAAATTTATTCCCTTTTAAATCTGGAACTCTATTTTTGGCTTGTTCTGGCGATCTGCCTCAGAAGTTCATTTAGAAGTCCTACTAATTTAAAGTTTATCTTAACATAGAACGAGCTATTCTCGTGAAGAGAAAAAAAAATTCTACATACTAATTGATGTTTAGATTTAAATTCGTTCCTACTAAACGTATGGTAGACTGATAGTCTTTAATTAGGCGATTAACTTTCGCTAGCCTGGGGCGATATAAAACGCAAAGAACCTGGACAGTCCATCTGTCACTTTGCTAACTGGTAACTAAAAATCTGTAGACGGAATCGCGTCGTCTAATCGTAACTTGTCTCTTACACGCTCTCTTCATTGTTAACTCTCATTAGAAACCCCCATTAGACTATGACTTAAAACAAGGAATTATAGGGACTGTTCACCCAGCACGTGTTTCAAGCTTCCTGTCATAGAGGGCTGGTTCCAAGCTGCGCAATATATATAGGAGCTTCAACGCGCCGATCCTTTCCAACCTCCCGACTGGATCACCCTCATTTCAGCCATGCTTAAAGCGTCGTAAACTACGATGTCAGATCGGTTATCCGAGGTTAGTCGTTAAGCACCTTACTTACGACATCGGCTACTAAATCTCCCCACCTAGCACAAAGTTCACCTAGTACGTCTCCGCTTCCTCTAAAGAGGAGGGGACTTGCAGACTTCTGGCCTGACCATGGCCTTCCACAAATACCCCAGTCTGAGAATCGAGACATGGTCACTGCCTACGATTCTTAGAATTCAATATGATATGATGAAATAGGGTGATTGATTACCCTAATAATAGAAATCAAACTTATACTCTAATAGGAGGAGACCTAACAAAATGGAGCGAATTCCTTTCCTAATAATAGAGTTGTACAGTCCTGTGAGGCCATTCGATACTAACAAATAAAGAAATCAAAATTAAAATTGAATCTATTTGTTCCCTAACCCTATTCTAAAGTACCTTTGGTCTTTACAGTATAATTGTTTTTAACTTTCTTACACATTCATTAAACCAATCCATTCATACACCCTCCCCCCCCATTCACGGTTTGCATATAAACTAAAGTTAAAAGCTGCTACACAAGCCAAAGTACTATAATTATCATCATTGATAGACCCTAATAATAACAAATCCTTCAGGACAAATGTGAAATCAAATAAAAATAAAAAAAAAATCAAAACAAATTGGGAACTAAAGCCCTAGGTTACTCAAATAAAAGAAATTGCCTCATACAAACTCTATATATATATCAATTATCTATATATGTAGATAATTATTATTTATATTTAAACAAATTAATAGAATTCGACTATTAACAATCAAATGCTGAAATCTAATCTATCCTCAAAAAATGTGCGTCTAACAGTTTGAAAATCTTCTTATCTTGACACTTGGTGTCTAAATAAACGAATCATCAAGACTAGCACTTAAATGGAGCGAACTGATCTTCAAGCATTTGCCTCATTGCCAAGATATGATAGTTCTACAAGTGTTTTTCCAACCCAATTTCTTATATAGGTCATTGGCATTCCCTTTTCCTCTGCTATTCAGCTGAATTCTTTTTTTTTTACTTATAGGGTTTTCAGTACCCAGCTCGTTCTGGAGTCTAACAGCAGAGGTTACTTGTTGCTCTATCATATCAAATCTTAGACTATAATTGCCTTACACACTCTCATTAGAAATTCTCCTTGGACTGTATAATTGGACCCAGGGATTTACAGGGAGTCAAGTTTTACCCAACGCAAGCTCCAAGTCATTCCATAGAGAATTGGTTACAAGCACAGCAATTATCTAATGCGTCTAAGTCCCTTAATTGTTTTTAAAGTTGAACCACTGTTCAGGATCTTCAAAAAAAATTAAAACAAAATAAACTTTTTGAACTCACGACTTAAATCACAATTTGCTATTAACACAGAATAGCCTCTTCAATAAAAAAAACTGAAAATCCTTTAAGGCCACAATCTAGGGCCTTTAACTCACACTCTAATACTTCATACTATGATCAAAATTTAACTAACTCTAGTACACATTCTACAGGTTTAATCATTGGCAACCTGGGCATGATTTACAATCAGTGGGCCTCTTGACCCTGGTTGAACGGCGTATTTCAGGGCCGTCAATATTGCCACCAATTGCCCTATTTACTACCTCAGGCGGGTTTCCTAAGGTCGCTGTCTCTCGTGGTTCCCCTGGTTCTACAGTTCTATGGGAATATATGGGATACGTTGGGTGTATCCAGTGATCCTCATCATCAGTGATACTATCTATTTGTTCTTGTGTGTTTTCGTCCCCCGTAGGGTAAGTCTTTACCGGGGCATGATAGGCCTTCATTCTGTCTATGTGAATCTTGTCTAAGTGCCCCGTCTCCAAATCCTTCAAAAGGTAAACAGTGTCGCCTGTCCTTTGTAGTACCTCATAAGGTCCTCTATACCTTGGCTCAAATTTGTGACGTCCTTTCGTCTCATGCATTCTCTTTACCAAAGCTAGATCCCCTGTCTCAAAGGTCCTTAATTCTCTAGCTTCAAACTCAGCCCTGGCTTCTTGTTGCTCCTTCAAGTAACTCTGCCTCACCATCTCTCTCGCCCTTTCAACCTCCTCCACCAATTCCCTCTCATAGAAGGCCGCCATTTCGGTAATTGAATCCTCGCATACAGGATTAAGCTCCTCTTCCTGGAAAGGTTGTGGGAGCCTCAGCTCATGTCCGAAGACCAGTTTCGCTGGAGTAAATCCAGTACTAGAGTGTACAGTGGTCCTGATAGCTAAGGCTACCATTGGTAAGGTGGTATCCCAATTGTTCCCCGCTGTACACCTGCGTAGAGATTCTATTACCGTCCTATTGAGCCTTTCTACGGCGCAATTACTCTGAGGTCTCCAGGCCGTGGTATTTACTGCACCAACCCCCATAGCCTTGCAGACTCCCTTGAATACGCAACTCATGAATGCTGAACCTCGGTCAGAGAGTATCGTTTTTGGTACCCCAAAGGTAGTGATTATCCTTTCCAACAAGGCCCTAACCACTGTATTGGCACACTGGTCCTTAGTAGGAATCAGGATTGGGAACTTAGTAAAAAGATCCACAATGGTCAGAATACTCGAATAACCTCTTGGGGTTACTTCTAATGGTCCTATGAAGTCTAGAGCTAGGTGCTCAAAGGGTTTTTCGGGTCTGAAGTGGGGAGCACTAGCGGCTTTGGCTACGCCTTGATTCGATAGCTGGCAGCTCTCGCATCTGCGTATATATTTCCAGACTTGTGTCCTCATGCCAGGCCAATAATAGTCACCCTTCAGCCTTCTCATAACCTTTCTAACTCCGAAATGACCTCCAGTAGCGATGTCATGATGATAGCTGATCACTGTTTCCCTAAAACCTGTAGGAACCACCTTCACCCAGGTACCCCTTTCATTCTTTGTAGCGAGGTATTTGTCTAGTAACCTATATTCCCGGTTATTATACCTCTCCGTGCTATTTGGTTTTAATTTCGTTAACTTATTCATTACTGGGGCCCATCCTTTCTCTTTAAGTAAACCTTCCCATATCTGATTACTATTTAATAAGGGGGGCCGACGGTCTCTTACCACCGTGGCCACTACCCTCCTATCTTGTGGTAGGTTTGTATCATCCTCGCACGGGAACCTACTAAGGAAGTCGGCTATCGTGTTTTCCTTCCCCGGGGCATAAATGAATGTAACGTTGAAGTCTTGGATGATCTCTGCCCACCTAGACAGTCGGGCGTTCTTATAATCAGACCCCTTATTATAAGTAATCGGTTTATGGTCAGTATGTACTTCTACTCTACTACCCGCCAGGAGGTGTTTAAAGTGTTGTAGGGACAACACTACTGCATAAGCCTCCTTTTCTATTGTGGAATAGCGGATCTCAGGACCAGTCAGTCTCTTGCTATAATAAGCAATTGGCCTCACTGTCCCATTGACCTCCTGTTGGAGGCAAGCGCCTACCGCTATCCCACTGGCGTCAGTGTTCAGGATGAAAGGTACCCCAATTGTTGAGTGAATTAGTAGTGGCTCGCTGGTTAATATTCCCTTCACCGTCTCAAAGGCTGACTGCTCTATCATACCCCAAGCAAATCTATGTCCCTTCCTTAATAGGTTGCTCAGTGGAGCCAGGACCTCACCTGCGTTGGGAATAAAGCGTCGGTAGTAGTTAACTGTACCCAATAGACTTCTGACTGCCTTGATGTTATGAGGTCGTTTCAAATTCCTGAGAGCGGCGACATTATCCCACATGGGTTTGATCCCATTTTGGTCGATTACATGACCCAGGTACTCTACTGAGTCCCTGAAGAGATAGCTCTTCCCGTATTTGGCCTTCAAACCGAACTTACTCAGGCGTTCGAGTACAGCGGCGAGGTCCGCTACATGCTGCTCGTGAAAGTCGCTGTAGACAATGACGTCATCGATGTACAGGCGAACGCATTTGAACAACAAGTCACCCAGGACCAAGTTCATGGCCCACTGGAAGACCTGTGCTGAGTTTTTAGCTCCTTGTGGCAAACGCGTGAAGCGGTATCTTCCCCAGGGCAGAGAGAAGGTAAAATAATCTCTGTCACTCTCCGGGATGTGGATCTGGAAGAATCCAGAAGTCAGATCTAATGTGCTGAAGACTTTTGCACCCGCAAATGCGCGCAGATTGTCTTCAACACGGGGTATCGGGAACGGGAAGAATTCAGTTGCCTCATTGATCATACGTAGATCCATGGTGATGCGAACACTACCATCAGTTTTGGCAACCGGGAATAGAGGGGAATTCCACAGAGAGGTGCTCCCTTCTATTATCCCTACTTCCTCCAGTTCGTCTACTAACGCTTTCACCTTTGAGACTAATCTGTTCGGGTTTGGATATTGCCTCCTATATACTGGTTTGCTAGTCAGCATCCTCAGTTTAGGGGCTGTGATGGTGGAGCCATTCCCCATATCTTTTATATCATTGCAGAAGCAATGACTGAAGGCCCTGAAAATATCGTGGCCCGTGTGGATCTCGTTTAGGGGTATCCTGGGTGGTTGAGGAGACATTTCTATTGTTTGTAGTGAGGAAAGAAAGGCCGACTTGGTCGGATCCTCCTTCCTTTCGTAGTCGGACCTAATACTACCATCGTAGCTGAGGTGTAGTTTTAAACCTGGTAATCCGAGTATGCCATCAAATCCTAATTCCCCCATGTGACAATACTCGAAGGTCGTTCTTACCTCCCTAATGGGCTTACCGTTCACCACTGCCCCTATTTCTAACACCTCACTCCCTAATGACCTTAAAGATTTTCCTGATATACCTTTAAGGTAAGTAGGCTTGTCTAGTCCCTCAGTGCATAAATTTAAATTGTCAATATTTACAATGTTGGCCACTGAGCCTGAATCTAGGATAAATTTTAGACACTTCTCGTCCAGAGACCTCCCTTTATTCAAAATATATACACTTATGGCAGGTAAACTGGCCGCAAATCCCCCTCCTGCCTTGAGGCAAGCCGGACCTAGTTTTTTCTCTGCTTCTGCTGGCAGTCTCGGATGAGATGCCCTGGCTCGCCGCACCCGTAGCACTTGGGGGGCGGTCTCCCTGCACCCTGCTTCTTGTAGTCCACTCAGGGTTCTCCTCCCTTTCACCGTTGGGTTCCCTCCTTTGTTGTCTAGGCGGGGATGGATTCCGTTGTTGTCTGGGTGGTTGTTGTGCTGGTCTCCTCTGCCAGTTCCTAAAGGGGGCTCCCCTCCTGTTATTCTGGGAGTTGTCTCCGTAATTTCCTTCTCCCTGCGGGGTGTGATGGCCACCTTCCTCCCCCGCTATTTGTACTATTGGCACTCCTTCTTTGTCCTCTAAGGGCTGCATTCTCTATTTCTAGTGCCTCCATTTTCTTCTCCAGGTCGGCCAATTTGTTGCCCATGTCACCCAGCCTCTGACCGTTCCTGTCGGCGCTGGAGCGCTGCGCCTCCCTGTAATCTTCCTCCCTCTGTTCCAGCCACTGTAGTTTGCTTACTAGGGTTTCCCAGGGTTCGCTTTGGTATAGATGAGCCTTCTCCCACAGGCTGGGGCAGAGTCCGTCGATGAAAACCTCCGCGATTTCCGAGGTGCCTATCTTCAGGCCACCCGACTCTGCTCCCGCAGCAAGGTCGCTCACCCGCGCGGCGAAGTCTCGTACTTTCACCCCGGCCCCTTGTCTACATGAGAAGAACTGGCTCCTCATCTCCCTTGTAGAGACCCTCTTTCGGAACCTCCCCTCTAGGCTCTCCTTCAATTCTTCGTATCCGAGGCGGATTTGCTGAGATTGTAGGGCAAACTCCCTCGCAGCCCCCCGGAGGTGGTTGTCCAAGAGGATTCTTTTCCTGGCGTCGTCTAGGGCCTTTAGGTCGTAGACAAGCTCAAAGTCCTTTATGAATTTCGTGAAGGGGACAATGCCCTTCCCTTCAAACTTCTCCAGGTTGTATAGCATGGAGGGCAGCTGGGCTTGGCTAGTTGCGGCATTCTCTTCATCAGCAGGCATGGTCCTCAGTTGTTGGATCTACAGGAACTAGGTATAAGTCATTCACCCTGGTTGTAACGGGAGTATTAGGACCCATAGAGGCGGGCGGAGTAGGGAACACAAAGCAGAAGGAAGGGGAGGGGCCTTTCTTAATCATGTTCCTAGGACACTATGGGGTTCACGTTTCAAAGGAAATTGGTATTCAATAACATAGAAACCATACATGTATGTGTGTGTGGATGTGAACGCAAACATCGCGTTGGGTAAAATGAAAATCCTGTAAAAGAAATCCGAGTGATGTGAACGCAAACATCGCGTTGTAAAAAAAAAATGATTCTATAAAAGAAACCCGAGTGATGTGAACGCAAACATCGCGTTGTGAAAATGGAGATTCTATAAAAGAAACCCGAGTGATGTGAACGCATACATCGCGTTGGGTAAAATGAAGATCCTGTAAAAGAAATCCGAGTGATGTGAACGCAAACATCGTGTTGTAAAAAAAAATGATTCTATAAAAGAATCCCGAGTGATGTGAACGCAAACATCGCGCTGTGAAAATTGAAGGTTCCATAAAAGAAATCCGAGTGATGTGAACGCAAACATCGCGTTGTGAAAATGGAGATTCTATAAAAGAAACCTGAGTGATGTGAACGCAAACATCGCGTTGTAAAATGGAGATTCTATAAAAGAAACCTGAGTGATGTGAACGCAACCATTGCGTTGTGAAAAATGGAGATTCTATAAAAGAAACCTGAGTGATGTGAACGCAAACATCGCGTTGTGAAAAATGGAGATTCTATAAAAGAAACCCGAGTGATGTGAACGCAAACATCGCGTTGTGAAAATGGAGATTCTATAAAAGAAACCCGAGTGATGTGGACGCAAACATCGCGTTGTAAAATAAATGAAGATTCTATAAAAGAAACCCGAGTGATGAGAACGCTAACCTCGCGTTGTAAAATAAATGAAGATTCTATAAAAGAAACCCGAGTGATGAGAACGCTAACCTCGCGTTGTAAAAAAAATGATTCTATAAAAGAAACCTGAGTGATGTGAACGCAAACATCGCGTTGTAAAAATAAAGATTCTATAAAAGAAACCTGAGTGATGTGAACGCAAACATGGCGTTGTGAAAAATGGAGATTCTATAAAAGAAACCCGAGTGATGTGGACGCAAACATCGCGTTGTAAAATAAATGAAGATTCTATAAAAGAAACCCGAGTGATGAGAACGCTAACCTCGCGTTGTAAAATAAATGAAGATTCTATAAAAGAAACCCGAGTGATGAGAACGCTAACCTCGCGTTGTAAAAAAAATGATTCTATAAAAGAAACCTGAGTGATGTGAACGCAAACATCGCGTTGTAAAAATAAAGATTCTATAAAAGAAACCTGAGTGATGTGAACGCAAACATGGCGTTGTGAAAAATGGAGATTCTATAAAAGAAACCCGAGTGATGTGAACGCAAACATCGCGTTGGGCAAAATGAAGATCCTGTAAAAGAAATCCGAGTGATGTGGACGCAAACATCGCGTTGTAAAATAAATGAAGATTCTATAAAAGAAATCCGGGTGATGAGAACGCTAACCTCGCGTTGTAAAAAAATTGATTCTATAAAAGAAACCTGAGTGATGTGAACGCAACCATCGCGTTGTGAAAAAAAAATGATTCAATAAAAGAAACCTGAGTGATGTGAACGCAAACCTCGCGTTGTAAAAATAAAGATTCTATAAAAGAAACCTGAGTGATGTGAACGCAAACATCGCGTTGTGAAAAATGAAGATTCTATAAAAGAAACCTGAGTGATGTGAACGCAAACATCGCGTTGTGAAAAATGGAGATTCTATTAAAGAAACCCGAGTGATGTGGACGCAAACATCGCGTTGTAAAATAAATGTAGATTCTATAAAAGAAACCCGAGTGATGAAAACGCTAACCTCGCGTTGTAAAAATGGAGATTCTATAAAAGAAACCTGAGTGATGTGAACGCAAACATCGCGTTGTGAAAAATGGAGATTCTATAAAGGAAACCCGAGTGATGTGAACGCAAACATCGCGTTGTGAAAATTGAGATTCTATAAAAGAAACCCGAGTGATGTGAACGCATACATTGCGTTGGGAAAAATGAAGATCCTGTAAAAGAAATCTGAGTGATGTGAACGCAAACATCGCGTTGTAAAAAAATGGAGATTCTATAGGAGATTCTATAAAGGAAACCCGAGTGATGTGAACGCAAACATCGCGTTGTGAAAATTGAGATTCTATAAAAGAAACCCAAGTGATGTGAACGCATACATCGCGTTAGGTAAAATGAAGATCCTGTAAAAGAAATCAGAGTGATGTGAACGCAAACATCGCGTTGTAAAAAATGGAGATTCTATAAAAGAAACCTGAGTGATGTGAACGCAAACATCGCGTTGTAAAAATAAATGAAGATTCTATAAAAGAAAGCCGAGTGATGTGAACGTTAACATCGCGTTGTGAAAATGGAGATTCTATAAAAGAAACCCGAGGGATGTGAACGCAAACATCGCGTTGTAAAAATGGAGATTCTATAAAAGAAACCCAAGTGATGTGAACGCATACATCGCGTTGGGTAAAATGACGATCCTGTAAAAGCAATCCGAGTGATGTGAACGCAAACATCGTGTTGTAAAAAAAAATGATTCTATAAAAGAAACCCGAGTGATGTGAACGCAAACATCGCGCTGTGAAAATTGAAGGTTCTATAAAAGAAATCCGAGTGATGTGAACGCAAACATCGCGTTGTGAAAATGGAGATTCTATAAAAGAAACCTGAGTGATGTGAACGCGAACATCGCGTTGTAAAAATAAAGATTCTATAAAAGAAACCTGAGTGATGTGGACGCAAACCCCGCGTTGTAAAATAAATGAGGATTATATAAAAGAAATCCGAGTGATGAGAACGCTAACCTCGCGTTGTAAAAAAATTGATTCTATAAAAGAAACCTGAGTGATGTGAACGCAACCATCGCGTTGTGAAAAAAAATGATTCTATAAAAGAAACCTGAGTGATGTGAACGCAAACATCGCGTTGTGAAAAATGAAGATTCTATAAAAGAAACCTGAGTGATGTGAACGCAACCATCGCGTTGTGAAAAATGAAGATTCTATAAAAGAAACCTGAGTGATGTGAACGCAACCATCGCGTTGTGAAAAAAATGATTCTTTAAAAGAAACCTGAGTGATGTGAACGCAAACATCGCGTTGTGAAAAATGAAGATTCTATAAAAGAAACCTGAGTGATGTGAACGCAACCATCGCGTTGTGAAAAAAAATGATTCTTTAAAAGAAACCTGAGTGATGTAAACGCAAACCTCGCGTGGTGTAAAAATGGAGATTCTATAAAAGAAACCCGAGTGATGTGGACGCAAACATCGCGTTGTAAAATAAATGAAGATTCTATAAAACAAACCCGAGTGATGAAAACGCTAACCTCGCGTTGTAAAAAGAAATGATTCTATAAAAGAAACCTGAGTGATGCGAACGCAACCATCGCGTTGTGAAAAAAATGATTCTATAAAAGAAACCTGAGTGATGTGAACGCAAACATCGCATTGTGAAAAATGGAGATTCTATAAAAGAAACCCGAGTGATGTGAACGCAAACATCGCGTTGTGAAAATGGAGATTCTATAAAAGAAACCCGAGTGATGTGAACGCATACATCGCGTTGGGTAAAATGAAGATCCTGTAAAAGAAATCCGAGTGATGTGGACGCAAACATCGCGTTGTAAAATAAATGAAGATTCTATAAAAGAAACCCGAGTGATGAGAACGCTAACCTCGCGTTGTGAAAAAAAAAATATTTTATAAAAGAAACCTGAGTGATGTGAACGCAAACATCGCGTTGTGAAAATGGAGATTCTATAAAAGAAACCTGAGTGATGTGAACGCAAACATCGCATTGTAAAAATAAATGAAGATTCTATAAAAGAAACCCGAGTGATGTGAACGCAAACCTCGCGTTGTAAAAATAACTGAAGGTTCTATAAAAGAAATCCGAGTGATGTGAACGCTAACATCGCGTTGTAAAAAAAATGATTCTATAAAAGAAACCTGAGTGATGTGAACGCAACCATCGCGTTGTGAAAATTGAAGGTTCTATAAAAGAGATCCGATTGATGTGAACGCAAACATCGCGTTGTGGAAAAAAATGATTCTATAAAAGAAACCTGAGTGATGGAACGCAACCATCGCGTTGTGAAAAATGGAGATTCTATAAAAGAAACCTGAGTGATGTGAACGCAAACGTTGCGTTGTGAAAATGGAGATTCTATAAAAGAAACCCGAGTGATGTGAACGCAAACATCGCGTTGTGAAAATGGATATTCTATAAAAGAAACCTGAGTGATGTGAACGCAAACATCGCGTTGTAAAAATAAATGAAGATTCTATAAAAGAAACCCGAGTGATGTGAACGCTAACATCGCGTTGTGAAAAATGGATATTCTATAAAAGAAACCCGAGTGATGTGAACGCAAACATCGCGTTGTAAAAATGGAGATTCTATAAAAGAAACCCGAGTGATGTGAACGCATACATCGCGTTGGGTAAAATGAAGATCCTGTAAAAGAAATCCGAGTGATGTGGACGCAAACATCGCGTTCCCACAGGCGGTCATATGGAAGGAACCTTCAAAAGCTTGATACACCAATAACTATGACAAAGATATCCTCAACTCAATGCAGGTAACCTAATTGACAACAGGGACGTCAACACAACGAAACCCCTAGCTCACAATCCAGGGATAATCAAGATTATCACATTTGGATACATCGGAGGTTATTGGTAACAAAAAAAAAAAAATCAGGCAAGTTCACCATGAACATCAAGCCTGTTGAACGCCTGGACGAATATGCGGAATTTGTCAAGTTTAGTAAGAAAAGGAAGTCAAGTAATGTTCAATATGTGGTAGATTTAGAATTGATTGACGAGTTATACAAAACGGATAGCCCCATCAAACAGAGCTAAAAGAATAAAAAAAAAACTTTACGGTTCAATCCAACGCTTAAACAAACTCATAGCTAAAAAATAAAAATAAGGCTGAAACTCTTTAAAGCACAGCCTATCACCAAGTACAATGTTGTACATTGAAAGCTTTTATTAGTCTAAATAAAAATTCGTCTAACTAAAGTTATCAACATCAAAGCCAAGATTGCAGCCAATAAAGATTGTTTCTTAACAGGAGAAATACATATTTGTTATTTAATATATAGCCCAACATTAAAACAAATATAGTCCTATGTATATAGATTAGTGTATACAGTAGCTGAAATCTAGGTAAATCAGCTCACGAAAACTCCTCGTGTATTTAAAAAGAAAATCCTCAATTTTATAAGCTGCATCCTCGGCAAACCTTGTTTCAATAGGGGGGGGGCCCACTTCCTGTCCGTAACAAACCCTCCCATGTCCGGTCGTTATCTTCCAAAAAGGGGGGGGGGGGGTCCACGGTTTCTAATTTTAATTGCCTTGACTGCAATTCCCTTATCTTGTGACTTCCCCAGAATTACCCCCGCTCGAGGCCTATCGGGGAAGTCAGCCATCGTGTTCTCTTTCCCCCAACATACTCGAATGGCGCGTCGAAGTCCTGGAGGATCTCTGGCACATTGTTAACAACTTACAAATTATGATTACACAATTGTTGAATATCTGGAAATTTATCCCACCAATTTACTTAATCCCTTAACACGTGTACGTGTTCATTGTCTCTTAGAGACTGTTATTAGAAATTTCCTTCTTGTATTTATACAGTATGAGGTATAGTAATTAAAGGCTACATCTCCATGGGTTCATCCCTCTTACAACATGTTAAAACATGAAACCAAATGTGGATATAAGATCATTGTCTACGGGATAACAGGTGCACATGGGATTGGGAAACTGGCAAAGTTATTTCGCCCTTCAAGACACTTAATTGTGACTGAGTTTTCTGCTGAGTTATGTTGATACACTATGAATTTGGTAGGGAAATTAATTCGTAGGATTGTGTTACATATCATGGGCTTTGTTTGTTCCTGGGTTAGAAATTTTATATTATCCCTTATTACTGTCAGTCTGATAATTACATTCCTGGCTCATGAGATATAAGTGTGCAACTTGTATAATTCACTGTGGAAATATATGTGGACATTTAAGGATTTACAGGAGTATATCTGATATGGAGAGGTCACCTCAGCTCGATGTATCAACATTTTGTTTTGGAATTAGCGCCCCTTTCTAGATGGACTTCACTGCCCCATTTATGGCTCAAGTGTATCACCTTGATTGTCAATTTTAGGAAACGTCATCTCGTCCTCGCCTTCCTTCTCTCCATGCTGGCACATCTTCAATGACAATTTCCATGTGGTGAACACACCCTTTTAGCGGTCTATCGGCATCCAGTGATCAAACTTGGCAGAAAACGTCTTCAAAGGGGGCCGCCCTTCTCGCGTGTCATGCCTTCTAAACCAACCACGATACCGCCTCACGCCTACAGGTTCCGAATTACATTCAATGTTATATCTTTGCTCGGGTGTCCAGGCTTTATCAATCCTTATTCACAGCCTTTAGGTGATATTACTCCGCACTGGGGACTCGCTTCTCGCTAATTTCCTCATTATATGCAAGTGTCAAAATCGAGCCTCGATAAACTTTCCTGTCTCCTTTACCCCCATCATTAGATAGATCCTGTCTCTAACACAGGTGGCTTTTGCTGCCTTTGTCTTCAATTTAAAGCTGTCCAAGCACACCTCGGGATATCTCAGCTGTCGTGTAGACACAAGCCCCAGCCATCTCTTTTCCTTTGAATATATTAAAAATATTATCCCAGGTAGTTGTCATAAGTCAATAAATAGTTCCACAGTGACTAAAAGTACTCGCGCAAATTGGTCACTATATCTATTCCTTGAGATTCTGCCATTGGAATGTTAAAACCAGGTTCCTACCCATTATTGATTTCAATTTAAAAAAAATTCAAGAAGAGATGGTGATCGAACTTCTCTCTTCACGGGTATGCTAACTGTTCTTCAATTCTACTTTCATCTTAAAGCTCAATTATTTGTCACTCTCCCAATCCACTATGCGCTGGAGAAAATCGAATAACTATCTCTTACAATGCTAGCCCTAACCTGGATGCACTGGCTAGCATAATTTGAAAGAAAGCGCTATAAAATAAAGTTAAGAAATTTGTAGCCGGCAATAATTAACAGAACTCACCTCTGCTGTGAGGAATCATATCAGAGCTATGATGGAAAAAAAATTCTAAGTCATTTCAGTAGACTACTGTAAAGCACTGATCACCTTCCTAAATTTGAGCCATGGGAATCCAACCTCATTCCCCATACTGTAAAAAATAATTTAAGAAAATAAATTAAAATAAGATAAAATTGTAATCAATGGTGCTCGCAATAGAATTTAGAAATGATTGGAACACATAACATTTTAAGAAATGTCCAGAAAGCAGAATACCCAACCACCTTTATATTAAAACACTTCCACAAAAGGTATAACAATCAATAACCCAATAAACAGAGCCACAAATATCTATAAAGCGATATGTTACATTCCATACTCACAAACATCTATAGCAATAGCCAACCACTTAAGAAACTTCGGCATCTAAACATATTACAGTAATTCCCCTAACATAGGCTCCACCATTAAAATCCACTATCTAAAATAATCCTAATATCATAAAACTCACTAACCAAAACAGAAATAAAAGGCAATATATTCCATAGGGTGCAACAACTGCCAAGCCAAGTACGTGGTGGAGACAGGAAGGAGAGACATCAATAGAATATATGAACATAGACGCAACGTTATTAATCAAGACAATAGATCTCTAATTTTCCAATACTGCAAAGAAACAGGCTACACTTTCGCATTAGGAGAACCTAGAATACATTACAGTAACATAAACAGCATATATAAAAAGGCTTATAATTGATACTCTATTATTCAGAAAACACAATAGCATTATTAGAAATCGATTTGTCCGAAACATATAACATAATATATCCTAGTACCCGCTAATATCAACAATAATATAAGTAACTTATATGTAATAGCCAATAACTATTATAAAACTACTTAAATAATAGAATTTCTAACCTATAAGATAATTCATAGAATATAGCAAACGATAGTAGAATATGCATAAGTACCTTAACCAAATGGAAAAAAATATATCTTAAGAAAACAAATAATGTGCAAAAACATCCTAATGTATATATATAAGTATATATGTACATAGAATCACAATAGTTTTAGCATCAGGCGGAATCATATTTTCTTGATAAATTGTATATGTTTCTCCTGTAGAAGGGCGGACAAGCCCGAAAGCTTGAGAAGACCGGAATAAAAGATACTCATCCCCATAAACGTTTTACTTTGATATCAGAAATCAATGATATTATTAAGGCTTTGTCTCAAACTATGTGAATCGTAAATGAGCGCGGCGCGTGATGCGGTAGACGCCGTCTCAACTTAACTTTCATTGTCTGATAAAATGCTAGTGAAACGGAAAGCATAAATTAAAATTCACGATTTAAAATCATAACAGTAGGTGTGGTTAGTAAACTGAAGGGGCGCTGTGAATAGCTCTTAAACTTAACGGAAATCACAAGGCAACAACATGACATTCCTTAAGTAAGACAGCTGGAAATTTTTGTAAGTCACTTTAGATATAGACTCTTAACTCAGGGTGTAGACTACTTCACCAATTTAATTAATTAAATAATTAAATAGTATGGCTTTTCACTAGGTATATACCTCTAAAGTATTTAAGATGAAATATATACTAAATTCGTGCCCCGCGTTGGGCGCCAGTGTCGCGTTCCCGATTTTAGACCTATGAGAACGGAGAAGGTAAGGAGTGACTTAGTAGAATTTCCTTATTAAGGTATACAAATGTGACATAGAAATAGACAAATATAGGACTTAAACAGCTAAGGTTGTCTTGATGAAATGTAGTATCAGATAATGTACAAGGTACAGGAGGACTCAAATGGAAAACTTTCTTCCATACAAGGCGTGGGAGGGACCCCCCAAAGGAGGTCCAGCGTCAGGGAGGCCCGATGACAGATCCTTCCTGGAATGTGTATAGAGTCAGGTGTCTCGGGAACTAACGAAGTCTCAGGAATGTGGGAGTCCAACTTCTCAGGGATTTCAACTTACATCCATTGTCCCTCCTGCTTCTTCTTCCATAAAAAAAAATGGCGACCCCTTCTCACTGCCTCCCTCGTTGTCCCAACCATTCCTTTAAGAGATTCACCTTCTGGCGATTTAGCAACCCACTGAAGACGCTGGGAGCTATTTCATAGTGGAAAATTATAGCAACAGGTCTCTATAATTCCTACAGATCAACTGTAAATAGGTTCATATTAAGGCATTTATAACCCAAATAACACAAACGATAGTCAAACATACAAATCTGTTTGTGTCCTATCGTACCCTCCCAACAGCGTGACAATAGCCCAAGGAATCAGGAAATATGGTATAAAGACATATTATAAAGCACACCCAATATAGGCGCAATAGTCAGAAATCCCATATCAAAGGAAAACAATAGCCATAACTCACCAATGTACAACAGTTAAGCAATATACCTAATGGAATGCAACCAATGCAATAGTATGTACATAGGCGAAACCGGCAAACAAATAATAGATAGAATAAATGAGCACACCAGATTCACAAATGGAAATGATAGCAATTAAACGTACTCTTCCTCATATTTAATACAGTAACTTTTGTTTCATAACTCTGTTCCGTAACTAATTCAAATTTCATAAGTTAAATTATTATATAGTAGTTTTTACCTTAGTTTAGAAAAACGTAAAAATAGTCTGGATGCTATTGAAGTATGATGAGTTGAAGTCAGTATCTCAAATTAGATGTCATGAAGTACCAGGTTCAGAGATTATTGGTAGAAGATCTGATTAAACATGCAGGTATCTTTTAATCCCGATTTTTTTTTTTATAATAATGATTCAACGGTGAGTTTAGGACAGATGTATAAAAGGGATTCCCCATTAAACTAAGGGCCCACGTGTACTTGGGAAGAAAAGGAGGGAAATATTGAATTATCCTCGTCCCTACATTAAATTAAAATGGTCTATGAAATAATGGTCGACTCTGCCATCAAAACAGACGCTGGAATTGATCGTCAACTATTGCCCGCCTCTTCAAACCCACGGACTCGGGTCCGTGACACGCCCTTTTTTTGTATCACGTTCTTTGAGATCATCCAACGACTTTGGGGGATCCCAGATAAAGATGAACATGTTATATTATTAGAAACTGAGATCCTAAATATATATGTGACCAAATTAACATTTCTATTGAAGTATAACAAGTCAAAATCTATATTTCAAATTAGATACCATGAAGTACTAGATTCAGATTTATTGGTAGAAAATCTGATTAAACATGCGGATATCCTTTAATCCCTAATTTTATAATAAAGATTCAACAAAAAATGCGATAAGTAAGTTACCATCTGGATATATGGGAAGGACTCTATTTATAAAGATTATACCAGAATCTAACAAATAAAAACAAGCAAACTATAGACTTATACTATTGGCATTAATAATCGTAATGTATCTAAAACAAAGGTCTTCAATAAAATCGTAAAGAGAACAACCTAATGAGTTTAAGGCAACATGGGTCTTATTAATTTTAAATCAATGAATAGTATATTGTTTGACATGATGGAACACACTGAAACACTGACACTCGCGACAATGCATGTGGCCGGCAATTTATGGGAGACTTGATTATTAGTAACATTCCCTTCAAAAAAATGTAAGAATCATACTATATCTTGTTCAAACAGTGAGGGAAAGACAGATTCTTCACATGAGGATACAAATATTATTAAAACCTAACAGATAGATACCCTCAAGGCAGCCCTAATAAAGTCGTATTTTGCAACTGTTGCTGTGTCAACATATCACAGCAAATACACAGTACACAACTCTATTCCATCAGAGTCGGTAGTCCATATTCAGTGCAATTTGTGATAATAAGGTGGGGGGTATTACCATAAAACTAGAGAATGAAAATGTATAAAGGGAAACAAAACTCTCTGTATAAGTTATATATATATAGATATTTATTAGGCAAAATTTTTGGGGACATTTTTATACTAGCGAGACATTCTATTTACATAATGATCTAGGTAGAGGTGACTTAAGGTTACAAATTCTTCGTTGTATGAGGGAAAATATGGATCTCCATCTATCCTAACGGGACAAGACACGAAAAATACTAACATTCCATCTTGTATTTAAAGCCCTTTAGGGCCCATCCAAAATCTAAATGGATTAGTTCTACTTGAAAATTAAAAGGGGGAGCTGGGCCATGATGGCGGGGCTTACCTTCTCTCGGAAAGGGCGGTAAGGTCTGGTCTCCTCTACGTCTCAGGGTCGACTGGCTGGATCTCTCCTGTCACTGAGCGACTTTTTCTCTTTCTATCTTCTTTAGTCAAGAAGGGCCCTTTTTATCCTAGCCTCTCTTCATTTCCATTCGTTGATCATGCCAAAGTTTCTATTGGCTGGCATTTTGATTCGTCGAAAGCAAACACCCACGTGATCATGGGCATTTTCATTCGTTGGAAGAAAAACACGCACGTCATCATGACCACGCCCCCAATTTACCGTGTTGCCGCGCGAGAAAAAAAATTGAATATTGGATAAAACAAATTAATCCCTAAAAATTAATTCCTTTAGGAAATTAATTAATATATATATATATCCCGAGTATATAAAAAATTATTGATTTACATGTTTATATGACAAATTGTTTTTCTTAGGTCACCTACTACTAAAAATGAGGGGAATATATGTACATATGGTACAGTAGCTCCAGCACGGATGTCTCTGGATGTCACCCGTGTCTTTCCTCCCCACCAGGAATCAGCTTTTGGCATGGAAGTCTGGAGTCCTCAGGTGTCTAGTTTTATTTGTACATATGCTCTTTCTACATCCTTCCAAGAGAGGCCCTGCGTCAGGGAGGGGGCCTTTAGAGCATCGTCGGCCATCGTTGGGAGTTCTCCACCTAGGCAACAAACACTTCGGCGAGACACTGCGTATATATATATTTATCTGATGTAAATGAATGTTTACATCTTTGTTGGGTTTTGTTTAGTGGAAAAACTGACCCAACAGATGCCATAGCATATCATCTACTTCTGCTTTTCTTGCTATTTCCATAATTAGGAGTCCCTCTACTTCAAATTTTTCACCAGTTCTTTTTGCTTCATATAACATCACCATTTTTGTCTATTACTTCAGCTTTGTTCTTTGTAAACAATACATTAAAATCATGATCTATAATTTTTGTAACTGATAATAAATTTTCTCTCAAATTAGGAATATGTAAAACATTTTCAACTTTTATGAATCTTTCATTTACATTTGACTTCATTCTTATTGATCCAATTCCTGAAGATTTCATTATTGCACCTTTTTCAGATGTCGCTATTATTCTTTCTTCCTCTTTATATTCTATAAATAGTTCATTTTACTAACCATATGGCTAGAGGCTCCTGAATCAATATTCCATCTAATTTTGTCTTCCTTTTGTTCTTGCTCTTCGTAATTGTCTTCATTTGTTTCTATCACATGACTTGTAGTTTCTCTATTATTTTGTATGTTTATTCCTCTTTTAGGCCCATTATAATATTATTTTGCATGCTCTTCACTTCTATTCTTTTTACATATTGCCGATTTATGCCCGAATCCTCCAATAAAACATTTTATCTTATTTCTACATTCTTTAGAGATATGACCTATCTTTCCACAGTTATAACATTTGATAGCAAAATTTCGTTTTCCCGATCGGCCTTCTCTAGCTTTAGATGCAATCTCCTGTTTTTCTACTTTTTCTAGTTTCCTATATTTTATTTTTCCCTCAGTTTCCTTTAAAATTTGTCGTATTGAATTCATATTATTTTGTTTGTCAGATTTTATGATTTTAACGGCAAAATCAAATTCTATTCTTAAACCTTCTGAAACGAAGCAAATCAATTCTCTATCTCTTATTTCATCTCCTGCTTGTATGCTTTTGCTCTTAATAATCACTGCTCTATTCAAGTAGTCATCAACTGTTTCATCTGCCTTCATCTTCAATTTTGATAATTCTATTCTATTTTTCATTTGCATATCTTCATTTTTAGATGCCATTTCTTCCTTAATGCTATACCATAATCTTTTTGCACTTCTTTCGCTTGAATATTTTAAAGCTTGAGTGGCATTCATTGTTCGGTTCATCACATTTCTAGCAATTGCATTGTCGTCATCCCAGTCTTCTCAGATTTTCAACTTTTGTTCGAAATTTTCATCTTAGGTCTCTTGAGGCTTTTCTATTTCTTTTCCTTCTATTTTTCGACTCCATAATTTCAATCCTCTTAATTCGCTTTCTATTCTGTTTGCCCAGATCAAGTAGTTATTGTCTGATAACATTTCTATTTGAGAAAAGTTAATAAAATTTTGCATCTTTGCTTTTTCTAAAAATTATTCAATCAATCCTGATTTGCATCAATTCCAAGCAACCGCTCTCTGCTACCAATTGTTGGGAGAATCGTAATAATCACTCTATATTAAAACATAAATCTTTCTTTATTGAAGGCACAAAAAAACTATGAATATAAATTTCTATAATAAATCTGAATAACTCTTACAAACTCTTACGCCTAAACGTATCCACATATACTCTCTCCCACACCACTCAAAGAAAATACATATCAACATATATAGTCAAGACCGTCTTTCCTCATCGGCCTCAGTCACGGATGCGCGCGCATCATCATTATGATCATTATCTAATGATAATAATAATAATTATTATTATTATTATTATTAATAATCAACATATATAGTCACGACCGTCTTTCCTCAATCAATCAATTCCTCAATTCCTCATGTCACGGATGCGCGCGCATCATCATTATGATCATTATCATTATCTAATGATAATAATAATAATAATTATTATTATTATTATTATTTTATTATTAATATATAGTCACGACCGTCTTTCCTCAATTCCTCATCGCTGTCACGGATGCGCGCGCATCATTATTATTATCATTATCTTCTATAGAAGCTTCTATCTTTATAATTATGTATATTTACAAAAAGTCAATTCGCTCGCGCCTCTAGCGGTGAAAATGAGGGGTAATACCAGCTGACCTAATGTACATATAAAGTTTGGAGCGAGACATTTCACAAGAGTGACATCCACGGCTCCAATGTATAATTGTAACAAATAGTATTGGAATAAAAACATTCAATCGGGTAAAACACGGGCGTTGCCCGGGTCATTCGTCTCAACATATATAGTCACGACCGTCTTTCCTCAATCAATCAATTCTTCAATTCCTCATGTCACAGATGCGTGCGCATCATCATTATGATCATTATCATTATCTAATGATAATAATAATAATAATTATTATTATTTTATTATCAACATATATAGTCACGACCGTCTGGGCCGGCCGGCCGGTTCTGTCACGGATGCGTGCGCATCATCATTATGATCATTATCATTATTTAATGATAATAATAATAATAATAATAATAATTATTATTATTATTATTATTATTATATTATTATAATTATCCATCCATTATAAATATAGTCACGACCGTCATGGGCCGGCCGGTTCTGTCACAGATGCGCGCGCACAGGAAGGTCACGTGCTCGCCGGCAGCCAACGGGCGCGCGCCGCCGGCATTACGTCATAGATTATAAACACAAGGTAATAAGGCCAAATAAAAAAATAGTGTGTGATAAGGCACAATTCGGATTATCTACTTATATAATAGCCTTATTCTCTCTGTGTGAAGTTCACGGATAGATTTTGGTCAGAATGGATAAAATAAAAAAAAGTGTCAAGGGATGGGAATCGAACCCACGACCTTCCGCTTACCGGGCAGATGCCATGACCACTAGGCTACCCTGGACATATTTTTCTGTTAACATTTTTATTTTTATATTTTCAAGACCCACACAGTTTGGGGCGGGACGTTTCACAAGAGAGACATCCACTGCGCCAATTTATAATTGTAATGAATAGTATTTTAATTAAAACATTTTTAAAATATATACGCAGTCGGGTAAAATCCGGGCATTGCCCGGGCCATTCGTCTAGTTAATATATAGTCATGACCGTCTTTCCTCAATTCCTCATCGCTGTCACGGATGCGCGCGCATTATTATTATGATCATTATCTTCTATAGAAGCTTCTATCTTTATAATTATGTATATTTACAAAAAGTCAATTCGCTCGCGCCTCTAGCGGTGAAAATGAGGGGTAATACCAGCTGACCTAATGTACATGTAAAGTTTGGAGCGGGACGTTTCACAAGAGTGGCATCCACGGCTCCAATTTATAATTGTAACAAATAGTATTGGAATAAAAACATTCAATCGGGTAAAACACCGGGCCATTCGTCTAGTATATATATATATACTCAACACCACAGAATAAATTAAATCACAGATTAATTCAATCACATAATGAAAATCAATATTTTAAATAAAAAACATCAACACTTCCAGAACAAGGGCTGACACAAGTGTTCGTGGCATGAATGTTCAGTAAAAGATACTAAGAAGCACTTTGCCACTTGTCTTGAATTAGTTTATTATCTTTTGGTTTTAGAGTTATATATAGCTACCACATGAATTTAGATTACATGAATTTGACTTAGATTATGATACTAGTGGTAGAGAGAGAAAGAAAACAAAAAGAAAGCTATTAATTAACCAAACTAGAAATTTACATACATGTTGATTGCTTTAAAATTTACATATTAAAGATTTATATTGTACAATTGAATTTAGAATATTTTGGCTTAATTTTCATATATAAAATTGAATTTAAGGAAATTATTAACTATAGGATCCAACATACTCCCCCGGCTGGGAAGAGATGACCAGAAAATAAAAAATAAAAAAAATAAATAAAAATAAAAAAGAGTTCCAATAGTATAGATGCTGGACTAATTGATTCCGACTATGTAGCTAAGATTACAATTCTCATTGTTTGAAAGGTAATGGAATCAGCTTCCATCTTTGAGTATCCGATTGAGGTGAATCTTGGATGAGATTTTCAGATTCGTTGGCCAGTTCTCTTTCGGGAACTGCTGGATTATCAGACTCTGCGGCTGCTAAGTCGGATTCAATAGGATCTTCCCAAGGTTTTGATTCAGCCTTTATGCATGAGCCTTGTTCGGTCGATTCCTCTAAATGTTCTTTGGAGAGTTGTCGACTTTCTGCCGCCTTCTCAAAATCTTCCAGATTGACTGCCTTTTCTAAAGCTTCGGGTCTTAAGACTTCTTTCTTCAAGATTTCTGGCCATTCTATATATGCCGATGAACTGTAATTTTCATCGTCGTCTTCAGATTCCTTGACGTCTTCTAAGCATAGAGAATCGATGGGCTTCCAGCGGGATAATTTTGCCTTTTCACCGCTCTGTAGATAATCCTTTGTTGATGTATCCACAATTTCAACAGGTACAACTTTCTCTTTGCTTGACGATTCACTAGCTTCTGTATAAACATTGATTATGCCACTGGTAGCCTCTTTAGGTTGATTAAGATCAGCTTCAACTACATTGAGGTGAGCTGAGTCATCATGGCACAGTTCTTTCTTATCCAGAGCTTCTGCACTGACCACTGGTTCTTTCGAATATTTGCCTTCCGATTTATCAATAACCGAAACTTCGGAGATTTCAATCTTTGGAGTCCCGATATCTTTGTTAGACTCTTCGTCTTCAATGACAAAAGTGGTTTCTAAAATTGAAGAATCTTCTTGATTCTCATCAATAGCCTCAGGAATGTCGGCATTCTCAGTTAAGAGATTTTTGATAAGTGATTCCTGGCGTGGGGATTTTGGTTGTAAGAGAGGGAATTTTTGATTTTCATTTAAATAGGAATACTTGAGTCTACCTCCAACTCTTAGAAGTCCTTGAGTGTCTAAGAAGGGATTTAGAGAAGTTAGCTTGTTGGACAGAGGTAGTTGCTTGTTTGACTTCAGTAATTTTATTTCCGTGCAGAATTCAACTTGCTGAATTGATTTGACTAAGACTTGAATTGCCTTTGTTAATTCTCTTGTTGTCAAAGGTCCTTTCTGACGAATTGGATCAAAGAGGAGGCAATTGTAGTAGAATCTCCAACACCAAGCTGTTATTCGGATCAATTTGGTTATTGTGGAATACCTTTCAATGAATTCTAGATTTAACATAGTTTCTGAATTTTGAATTAAGGTTGTTTGATCCAACACTTGACCTTCACCGACTTCTTCTTGAATGATATTGAGATTTACTTGGGTTGGTGAAGAAGGAATATATCGAACATTATTTTCTTGAAGCCAAATAGGACCCCGCCACCAAATTCTATGATTGACCAAGTCTTGAGGCATGATTCCTCTTGATGCGCAATCAGCTGGATTATCTTGACTGGACACATGGAACCAATCAGTGATTTGAGTCAAATTTTGAATTGACGACACTCTGTTCGAAACAAAGGCCTTCCATCTGCTGGCATCTGATCTTATCCAATCTATGCAGATTTGTGAATCAGTCCACAAAAAGGTTTTGTCAGGTTGAAAAGGAAATGATTCAAGAATGACTTGATTCAGTTGAGCCAAAAGCAATGCTGCACTTAGTTCAAGTCTTGGAATTGTAATGGTCTTTAATGGTGCAACCTTAGTTTTTGAGCTTATCAGATTGATTTTGATCTTTTGATTTTTGAATCTAGTTTTCAAGTAAAAAACTGCTGAATAAGCATTAAGGGATGCATCACAAAATCCATGTAGTTGTAATTCTTCTATTTCAGAAGATGAACTGTTCAGGTATCTTGGTATTTTGATTTCCTTTAGGCACGATAGTTGAGTTTGGAATTTATTCCAATTTGACTTTATATCTGATTCAATTGGTTCATCCCATGAAGTTTTCTCAGCAGGAAGTTGACGTTTTCGCCTATAATAGGGTGGTGGCTTTATCTTAGGAATAATCGAAGTTTCTTTCTTAGATGAGAGTGGTTCACTTGACTGAGAAGCGAGAGGTTGCTCTGGAGTGGATGGTTGACTTGATTCAGAAGGAAGTAATTGGTTTTGTTTAGAAGTAATTTGTGGAGTTAACTTGGAGATACGTGACTTTTTAGATTTACTTGGAATTTCTTCAGATTTACTTGGATTATCTTCGGATCTACTTAGATTTTCTTCAGATTTACTTGAATTATCTTCAGATTTACTTGGATTTTCCTGTAGCCCTTTTTCCAATGCTTGAGATCTTGAATCACCTAAATTGGGTGTTGATTTAAAAGGGAGATTGACTGAATATCTGCCCTCAATGTCTCTTTTGAGGTTTGACTTGAATAATATCTCACAGGCATTCTTTGTACCCAACTGGGCCTTAGAAATTGGGACATCTTCAAGTTCCCAGAATTTTCTTATGCTGGAATCAAGTTCAGTGGTACAGTGATTGATTACCGAAGTATTCGACTTAATAGTTGAATGGATTCTCCCAGAAACAAGCCAACCTAACTTGGTATTAAGTGCTATAGGATGGTGCTTTAAATCTGTTTTATGACCTAGAATTATTTCTACAAAGGTATCTGCACCCAAAATTAGGTCTATGGGCTTGGTGACATAGAATTCTGGGTCTGCCAAGAGCAAATTTTCTAAATGAGGAAAGTCTGCTGACTGAATTTGGAAGTTTGGAAGGTCTGCAGTTACCCTCCCAACCACAAATGCTCTGGCAGAAAATAATTGATCATTATGATGTGGGGTGAACTCTATTTCAACCTGCGATGTTGTCCTGTTGACAACAATGTCACCTACACCTTTTAGTGTATAAGAATTTTTCCTTTTTTCAAGTCCCAACTTGTGGCAACATTGTTCTGAAATTAGGCTTATTTGGGACCCATTGTCCACTAATGCTCTACATAGCACAAATGAGCCATCCTTCGCCTTGACTTTAATAAGGGCTGTTGACAGTAGAATATTTGTTTCCGTTTCCAAAGGCATTGCATTACAGATGGTATTTGTTGAAATCAACATCTCTTGAGAGGTTGTTGGTTGTGGAATGGATGGTTCAGAGTTGTATTCATGCAGAAGAGTATGATGGTTCTGCTTGCAGTTTTTACATCTTGATGTGATGAGACATTTGGATATCTCATGATTTGCTCTAAGGCAATTTTGACAAAGTTTATGTTTTTTAACTAATTCCCATTTTTTAGGCAAGGGAAGATTTACGAATCTCTGGCAGTCATTTAGTTTATGAATTTGATGACATAAAATACAATTTTGACCTTTGTTGACATAAAGGCCGTGAGCCATCATATTTTTGCTAGAGGTTTTTTGTTCCTGGAACAAAGGAATTCTCATACCTTGCAGGCTTCTAGCATGTTTTTCTAAAAAATTCACAAAGTTTTCAAATGTTTGATATTCTTCATTTTGAAGGGTTAATTCCCATTCTTTCCTGAGGGCTTCACCAATTCTTTTTTCAAAAAAATTGATCAGGATTAGATCTGTTAAAGTGTTTTTCTCAAGTCCTAGCACATAGAGATTACTAATGCCTTCATTGCAAACATCAAGGATTTCATAGAGAGAACCAGCCGAAATAGATTTTAATGGCCTTATGGAGAATATTTTGTTGATTTGTGAAAAAGCCAATTCTCTTCTGTTATTAAATCTATTGCATAAGGTATCCCATGCTTGCTGGTAGTTTTTGTCAGAAATGGGAAAACCCCGAATCAACTTTTCCGCAGGACCCTTAACAGATGCATTTAGATATTGAAATTTTTGTATTTCCGTTAGTGTTTGATTTGAATTAATGGTGGAGTTAAATATTTCTCTAAAACTAAGCCAATTGGCTGAATCACCATTGAAAATGGGTAAATTTATCTTAGGTAAATTAACATTGGATTCGGGCAGTTGTTTATCACTATGAGTATTTTCTTTGGTTTCAATCAAAGATAAAGCCTCTTCAATAGACACCAACATATTAAAAATATCCTTCTTAGCCTTTGAATAATCGTCATATTGTGTATCATCTAACTCTGATTCTAATAATGTGTTGATAACTTGATTTAGGCTAATTTTCCTTTCATTAACTTCTTGTTGGAATAGCTTTAATCCATGTATGTTTTTGGATTCTACAATAGCTTTATTCTCTGATTCCAGATCCTTTATTTCCTGAATAATAAAGTTGAATTTGTGCCGAATTTTAACTTCAGATTTGGGCATGACTTTATTTTAAGAATTTTAAGTTTTCAAATGGCTTACCTTAATTTTTTAAAGTATCCGACTCGATGAGGGACCATAATGTTCGTGGCATGAATGTTCAGTAAAAGATACTAAGAAGCACTTTGCCACTTGTCTTGAATTAGTTTATTATCTTTTGGTTTTAGAGTTATATATAGCTACCACATGAATTTAGATTACATGAATTTGACTTAGATTATGATACTAGTGGTAGAGAGAGAAAGAAAACAAAAACGCTATTAATTAACCAAACTAGAAATTTGCATACATACTGATTGCTTTAAAATTTACATATTAAAGATTTATATTGTACAATTGAATTTAGAATATTTTGGCTTAATTTTCATATATAAAATTGAATTTAAGGAAATTATTAACTATAGGATCCAACAACAAGTTAATCAGCGGGTCGCTGTTTTCTCTAAAGAGAGGTAATGTCAAGTGGCTCTGCGGCTCCGTTCACACGAGACCCTATGGGACGCCTGTCAATCATCCCTGGACTCCGAAGGGGGGGGGGGAAACCACGGGTGTGAGGGGTTCTCGGAATCTTATCGGAAAATAGGGAGGGCGGGACGACGCGCGCTCAGTTTCATTATCTTGACCTGGGAGTAAGTGGTTTTAACATCTGACTCTCTCTCCCTATAAATACCTATTGTATATAATTTTATTGTAGAACTAAAAGGTAAATACCCTTTATAATAAATTAATTATCCGCTAATTTGTTCTTGCTTTATTTATCTCCGCGACAATATTTCGAAATTATCAAGGTAGTAATTTTTTTTCTCCCCCTTTTTTCTTTCTTTTACTTTCTCGTCCCATCTTCATATAATTATAAAACTTTTTAAAATTAAATTCATTATAAATTCGGTTAAAGATATAAAAATGACATACCTTTTAGATATTGAAGTGTTGTCTTCTATATATACACAGTGCATTGTTTAAATTTTATTTATATTTTTGGCGGTAAGTGGTATGTAAAAATCTGTGGTCAAATTTTATAAACTAAATTATTTTCAATAAATGAATTAATAAAATTGTAAATATAATAGGTTTTAATTTGAAATTGTTAAAGGTGTTTGAGAATCCTATTTATATTATTATACTATATTTTTATCTAAATAAAAAGTATAAAGATTAAAACGAAAAGTCTAGGATTGAAAATTTTTGTTTATATTTATTATTGCGAAGGTATTTTAGGATTGATTGTATATTAAATTGTCGTATTAATTTTTTGCTGTATCAATTGTTTAAAAAATATTTGTTTAATCTATTAATGGTATTTATAAAAAAATATTTAGTGTTAATTATTCTATAAGTTTCAAGAAATTGTCCAAAATATATACCACTGGTGCAATATTTTGATATATTAGATGTTGATAGATTGTATTTGATTATATTTAATTTAAAGTCATTTTTATAATAGATATTAATAGTTTTGGTAGTAAGATCTATTTGAAAATCTAAATAGTGAACCTTTTTGTTATTTTTGGTAGTTTCGTTACTTTTTAAATTTATATAATTAGGGTAAATAGATTTAATAGATGATTGAAAGTTGTTATTATTGAATATTATTATATCATCTACGTATCTAAATATGAACCATTTTACCTTATGTTGGTTGAAAAATTCCCTTTCATAATAAAATAGTAGTAGATTGGCTAGTAATGGACTTCAAAAGGTGCCCATAGGTACTCCTTCTTTTTGTATATAAATCTTGTTTTTAATTTCGATATAGTTAAATTTTTAAAAAGTGTTTAGTAGTTTTTTGCCTTTGATTGGTTTATAGGTATAGTTTTATGATAATTATATATTACAGGTATGTTATAAATTTTATCATTGATGAACTCCAAAAACAGTTGTGTAATTTTATTTATAAGATCTTCCAAATTAAATTTGGAGTATAGATCTTCAAAATCAAATGTATAAACTGATTTTGGATTGTTTATATTGTCATTGATAAAACTTATGACACTTTTGTTTGAATCTAGAAATCTATAGTTGTGTTTGTTAATATATAATTTTTGTGTTATAAATTTAAAAGTTGAAGCTAATTGTAAATCAATATTCTGTATGTTTGAGTTAATACCTGACGTTATAGTTCTAAAAGCTAATGTTTTTTTGTGTATTTTCGGTATGATGTATACAGTATGTTATGATTGATCCGGCAACACTGCCGACTCGACTTGTAAACACTCTTAGATATATAACCATGATATAATAAATAGATGTTAATAAATAAATACTTAGTTCAGTTGTATTCTGCGTGATCAAATAGACACAAGAACAACATAAACAACATGGTGGCAGCGGAAAAGTAAGTACTTTTTCAAATAAATATATTATTGACAAATATTAGTGAAAAAAAGAAAACATGGACTTTGTTAGGCCTAGCGAACTCGCCTTGCACGGTAATGTAGCGGAAAATTGGCGAAGATTCAAACAGCGATTAATGCTTTATCTTGAAGCAACAGAAAAAGCCACAAAGCCTGATAAACTGAAAGTTGCCATTTTATTAAATTTTATTGGCGAAGAAGCCTTGGAAGTTTTCAACACATTTCATTTAAAAGAAGATGAAGCAGAAAATTTCGATCTTGTAATAAACAAATTTGATGCTTTTTGCGAGCCTAAAAAGAACGTCATTTTTGAAAGATTCAAATTTTTTTCAGCGACCCAGAAGGATGGTGAATCCATTGATAGTTTTATAACAGAACTAAAAGGATTATCCACATCATGTGAATTTGAATCACAAAAGGATAGTTTAATTAGGGATCGCATTGTGTATGGAATACAAGACAAGGCTTTGCAGGAACGCCTCTTAAGAGAGCCCAATTTAACTCTTCTAAAAGCCATTGAAATGTGCAAAACAGATGAAATAAGCAAGCAACAGATCAAGATCATGCAGAACAACCAGAACATCTGTCAAATAAGAAAATATGAAAAGAAACACAGTCCAAAACAAAATCAAGAATCTGAAAAAGAATTCAAATGCCAAAGGTGTGGAAAGTCTCACAGAGCAAAAAATTGTCCTGCATGGGGTAAAAGATGCTCCAAATGCAAAAAGATGAATCATTTTGCAGCTTTCTGTAAAGGTTCAGCTATCAGAAGTCTGAATGATGAAACAGAAGAAACTGTATGGTCAATACATAAAGCAAAAGTAGTCCATACTTTGGAATGGAAAAAGTCCATCATAGTGAATGGAAAGGAAATATGTTTCAAGTTGGACTCTGGAGCAGAAGTAAATGTTTTGCCATACACATTCACCAGACAAATGAAAGGTTTGGAAATATTTCAGACTAATCGAAAGCTAACATCATATACAGGACATGAAATCAAGATAAAAGGAATTGCCACACTAAATTGCAAAACTAAAAATAAGACGGAAAGTCTAGAATTTTTCATTGCTGATGGATACTATCAACCAATTTTAGGAATAGAAGCTATTGAAAAGCTTTCACTAATTAAGAAATGTGATGCTGTCCAAACAGAGCAGAACAATTCAGCAAAAGAAATTTTGAACAGGCACAAAAATATATTTGAAGGCATAGGAAGACTGCCAATTGAACACAAGATTAGACTAAATGAAAATACAACTCCAGTTATTGCTCCAAGCAGAAAAATTCCTTTTTCCATTAGAGAAAAAGTTAAAGCAGAATTGGAACGGATGGAAAAACTTGACATTATTGAAAAAGTTGAAGAACCAAGCGAATGGACACACCCTATTGTAGTGGTACAAAAACCTTCTGGGGATGTCAGAATTTGCATGGACCCCAGGGAACTGAACAAATATGTTCAGAGAGAGCGCTATATTCTGCCAACAGCTGAAACAATATTTTCTGAATTGAAAGGTGCTACAGTTTTCTCTGTATTTGATGCATCATCAGCTTTCTGGCAAGTCCCATTAGACAAAGAAAGCACCAACCTGTGCACCATTGCGACTCCCTTTGGAAGATTCCGGTTCAAGCGACTTCCCTATGGATTGAACAGTGCATCGGAGGTATTCCAGCGATGCATAAACAATATCCTTTCAGGTCTCCAGGGAACTGCTTGCTATATGGATGACATCTTGATCTATGGAAGCACAATGGAAGAGCACAACCGAAACCTTGAAACAGTTCTTCGAAGGTTGGAAGAAAATAATGTCAAGCTCAATGCTAAGAAGCAGCAGATAGCTGTTGACAAAGTAAATTTCTTAGGCCATATAATCAGTCGAGATGGAATAGCCATTCAAGCTTCAAGAGCAGAGGCAATACAAAAGTTGAAAAGACCTGAGAACAAGACTGAAGTCCAAAGATTCTTAGGTATGGTAACGTACCTTGGCAAATTCATTCCTAATCTTTCTGACAAGACTGCACCTCTAAGGAAATTGATAAGCAACAAGAGTGAATGGAAATTTGGAGGCGAAGAAAATGATTGTTTTGAAAAACTCAAGAATATGGTTTCGAATGCTCCAATATTGACATTTTTTGACCCAACCAAGCCAATCACCATTTCATCTGATGCAAGCCAATATGGTATTGGTACAGTGCTCATGCAAGGGGGACAAGCAATTGAGTATGCGTCCTTCAGCCTGAATGCAACTCAAAGAAAATACGCACAGATAGAGAAAGAACTTTTGGCTATAGTCTTTGGATGTGAACGCTTCCAGTACTATATTTGGGGAAATGATGTTATTGTGGAAACTGACCACAAACCTCTCCTGAGTATTGTTAAGAAACCTTTAGAAAAGCTTTCCCCAAGACTGCAAAGAATGGTCTTACGTCTCATGAGATTTCAAATATCTTTGAAGTTTACACCAGGGAAAAACATGTTTGTAGCTGACCATCTGTCTAGAGATCCATTAAAAGATGAGGTGGACACAAGCTATTTAGAAGGTCAAACTGAATCAGTGCACATGTTGCTGGTTACCACAGATGAAAAAATAAAGAGACTACAAAAGGAAACTCATGGGGACCACACCTTGATACAACTAATAGAGTATGCGAAGAATGGATGGCCGAAATATAAAACTAAGGTCTGTGATGAAGCAAAACCCTACTGGCAATTTCAAGATGAAATTCATGTGAGTGACGGAATTGTTTACAAAGGAAATTGCATCTTGGTGCCATCGACTCTTCGAAAAGAAATCCTGCAGGTTGTTCATTCATCACACCAGGGCACAGCAGCTTCCAAAGAAAAAGCAAGATCAGCATTTTACTGGCCCGGCATGATAACACAAGTAGAAAATGAAGTGGAAAAGTGCAGAACATGTCAGGAATATTCAAGAAATAATCCTGAGGAGTCAAGAATAGCTCATGAAATCCCTGAATTTCCATGGGAAAAAATTGCTGTAGATTTCATGGAGGTGAGTGGAACCAGTTCCATCTTGGTTGTCGATTACCACTCAAAGTTTGTTGAAATCCGGAAATTATCAAGCAAAAGAGAAACCGAAACCATCCTGCAGTTGAAAACCATTTTCAGGACTCATGGAATTCCAAGAACTCTAGTTTCGGATAATGGACCCCCTTTTAACTCTACTGGATTCAAAAATTTTGCTCAGAAATATGAATTCAAACACCAAACCTCCAGTCCCAAATATCCAAGATCTAATGGACAAGTTGAGAGGACAATTCAAACCATCAAAGGACTGATAATTAAAGCTGTGAAGTCAGGAAGAGATCCCAATCTGGCTTTGATGGAGTTCAACAACACACCTAAGTATGACCTGCCATCTCCGACCCAAATGCTTATGGGAAGATCTGTGAGAACTCTTTCGACATACACCCGACAACAGTTGAAACCACTGTTTGACACAACAAAGAATTATCAAAAATTGAGAGACCATCAACAAAAGTATGCAGGAAGTCCAAAGAGAATTTTGAGACCTTTGGAAGTAGGAGACAACATCATGTTGCAGGAAAGGCATAGAAAATGGGTTCCGGCAACAGTGACCGCAAAGCATGAAACTCCACGCTCATATATGGTGAAAACACCAAGTGGTTCTGAATACCGCAGGAACAGGTCTCACCTTAGACCGAGAAAGTTCAGTGTAGAAGATTCTGCCCCAACAAGTCAAAGTCCAAGCATTCCTGGATCTCAAGCAGGGACAGCCATGGATGACAACATACAAGATCACGGAAGACCCACTTCCGAAAACAGAAGAGCATATGATCCAAGGGAGGACATTGCCAAGAAAGGTGAAGAATCATTTACTTCTCCTAGTGTGCGAACCCGCAGTGGTAGAACAGTGAGAAAACCTTTGCGTTATAGAGACTAGGAGAACTGCAATCCTTTTTTATTTTTGTTTAAAGGAAACATGTTATGATTGATCCGGCAACACTGCCGACTCGACTTGTAAACACTCTTAGATATATAACCATGATATAATAAATAGATGTTAATAAATAAATACTTAGTTCAGTTGTATTCTGCGTGATCAAATAGACACAAGAACAACATAAACAACACAGTATATTAGTTATTTTGTTCTTAAAGGTTTTTTTTTATGTTTAAATATTTTTCTTCTTTTTCAATTTCTTTTTTACCCTTATTTATATTTAAGTTTTTAATTTGTATTTAATAATGCTTTTTTTATTTCTTCCATTACAATTATAATTTCATGGTATAAGTTTTTACAGGTGAGGGTAAAATTGTTGGAACTTTTGTCAATTGGAGTTATAATATTGTCAAGAAGCTCCATCCAGATGGGACACCTGTCAATCATCCCTGGACCCGGGGGGGGGGGGGGGGGGAGGAGAACCACAGGTGTGGGGGGTTCTCGGAACTCGGAAGCTGATCTGCAAATAAGGAAACGGGATCCCTTAGTGGCTGACGCCGCTCATTATTATTATCTTTACTTGGGGATGGGTTGTTTTTATCATCTGACTTTCTCTCCCTTAAAATACCTCTTGTAAATAATTTTATTGGAGAACTAAAAGCTAAATAACCTTTATAATAAATTAATTATCCCCAAATTTGCCCTTGCTTTATTTATCTCCGCGACATATTTTGGCGGAGACGCTGGGTAACGTGACAGAACTTCGAAGAAGTCGACGTCTACAGGACAATTTTTTGACAATTAAAATAAACTTTATTGACTATCTAGTCAATAACTACACTCCAACAAGAGTTAATGGGAAATATATACAAAATTCTTGATTCTGTCAGGAGCCCAGAGCCAGCCTGACGTCGGACAATCCCTTTTGAATAATTGGGTGGCAGTCGCCAGCATGCTCAGCGACAGTGCTGAGAAACCCGGCGAGAATGGCTCTGTGTCTGGGTCTAGGTATGAGAGTCTTGAGGAGATACTCCCTACTCTCGAGCCACATGATTGCAAATGAGAGGTTTTTAAAGTCTATCCCTTTCTTGATTAGGGACTTTAAGGCCTGTTGATAGTTCAGCTCTTCGAGTAGGTCACATATTTGGGCTTCGCACTTTCTCTCCAGGTCCACCTGGGAGAGCAGGCATGGCAGTGGAGGTGCAAGCGTCGCCATGGCCAGTGTCGTCTCTTCCCCAAGGGGAGTGGGCGGTGTCGGCTCAGGGAGCTGAGGCGCAGGCAGTGGGGGTGCGCATCGCTCTTTCTCCGTCATCGGATCGTCCTCCTCCATATCTGTCGGGGCGGGCGGAGGAGGTGTCATCAAAGCAGGTGTCAGGTCTTCCTTGTGGGAAGTGGGCGGCGTTGTCTCAGATGGTCGTGGCGCAGGCAGTGTGGGTGTAGGAGGCACTGCGGCTGGTGCGATCCCAAACTCCGCCTTAACTTGTCTAAGGATCTTATAGATGTTAGAGCTTCCTCCGGGCTTCAGGTTTAGGAGTTGGCCGATTAGGTCGGTGAGAGCGTCGCTCTGCAGAGGTAACAGGAGGGGTCCCTTCTTTTGCGCACTGGTCTTCGAGGAGAGGAGGTCCAGGACCTCCACCCGGCCAAGAACAAGGGCGTCCGTCCCAGCAATAGAGACACCGGGGTTCCTCTCAATGAATCTAACGAGACTTTCTCTCGTCGATGTTCTTGACGAGGACGTGGAGGATGTCAATGTCTCCTCGATAACGGACATCTGAATGTCCAGTGTAGGGGCTGCAGGCCCGTTACCCCCAGGTGCCCACAGGGACGGAGCAGGGGTCACAGGTGGAGAGGCAGGAGGCGCCATTTCCATAGGTACGGCTGGGGCCACTGATGTAGATGGCCGAGGTGCTGCAGATGGGGTTACAGCTCGGGCCGCAGGAGAAGCGCTAGGGGACTCCATGGTTGGACTGGGGGACGCCGGAAGTGGAGGATGGGCAGATGGCTGCTGAGGCAGCCCAGGCGCGGTCACTGGTGGGACGCTGGTGGGAGAGGTTGGTGTGGCCGGTCCAGGAGCGGTGGTTCGCCCTGCAAGCAAATGTTCGATGCAAACGCTCAACCTTCCCGTTAGCTTGGGGGTGGTATGCAGTGGTATGTTGTAATTCAATTCCACATATTTTTGTTAGATTAGCAAATGTATCTGATGTGAACTGTGCTCCTCTATCAGTGACAAGTCGTAATGAGTACCGTATCTTGTGATCCAATTGTTATAGATTGCCCTCGCTACTGTTTCAGCCGAGTTGTTTTCCAAGGGCATTGCTTCCATCCAGTTACTATAGCGGTCAATACATGTAAGACAGTATATATAGTTATTTGATGGTGGTAGTGGTCCCACTAAATCGATATGACTATCATTAAATTTTTCTGTTGACATTGGAAATGTTCCAAAACTTGTTTTTGTATGGCGATAGATTTTATTTCTTTGACACGCTCTACAATCTCGACTCCATTGTAGGACATCTTGCCTTATGCTAAGCCAAATGAACCTTTGAGTCATTTGCTTAATTGTTGACCTTATCCCTGGGTGTGACAGTCCATGGATGTGATGAAACATTCGCATTCTGTGAGATTTTGGTAAGTAGGGTCTTATATTTGCGGTAGATGTGTCGCACCAATGCTGTTTACCAGATGGAAGGGGATATTGTTTAAACTTCAAAGAGGTTTGCACATTAGTTTGAAGATTATTCAATTAACTATCCAAAATTTGTTCGTCTGCAATCACATCATAATCAATAAGCGTGAGTTCTTCGATTCTAGACAGTGTATCCGCCACTATGTAATCTTGGCCACTGATGTGACAAATTTCAGTGGAAAACTGGGATATAAAATGGAGATGCCGTAGTTGTCTTGGAGAGGCTTTTTCTGGTTTCTGTTGAAAAGCGTAAATCAAGGGTTTGTGATCTGAGAAAATTTTGAAATTCCTTCCTTCTAATAGATGTTTAAAGTTCATAATTGGGAGGTAGATTCCTAAAAGTTCGCGATCAAACGTACTATAATTATTCCGTTGGGTGGGATTTATTTTATTTTTTAATAGAATGCTATAGGTTTCCAACCCTGATACTATTGTAATACCGCTCCTATGGCTGAGTTCGAGGCATCTGTACACAATGAAATTGGTAAATTGAAGTCGGGGAACGATAATATTGCCATGTTGGCTGAATCAGCTTTACACTTTATGCTTCTTAGCTTCATCTGTCCACTTGATTCTTCTTTTGTCATTCTTTTTTGTACCTTGTAAATAATCATGGAGTATCGTTTGGGTATCTGACGCACCTTTTATATACCGTAGGTAAAAAATTACAATGCCAAGGAATTTTCGTAGGTCATGAATAGTGTCCTGAAGTTTGTAATCCTGAATCACTTGGACTCTTGATGGTAAAGACTTAGTACCCATCGGCGTAATGAAATAGCCTAAGAATTCTATTTCTGTAGTTGCAAAGACTTGATTTTGACACATTTATTTTTAATCCATATTCATTTAATCTCTTGAATACCGAATTTAGATGTTCTTTGTGTTGTTTTTCATCTGTGGAAGCAATTAAAATATCATCCAAATAGGAGAATGCTGAATTGAGGTATCTTAAAACTTCGTGCATAAAGCGCTGAAACGTTGCAGGAGTGTTACGCAATCCAAAGCACATAACATTAAATTCAAATAATCCAAATGGAGTGATAATGACAGTCTTTTCTTGGTCCTTCTCTGCAAAAGGAATTTGAAAGTAAGCTTTCAGCAAATAAATTTTCGAATAGATATTAGTATTTTAAAGAATATTTTACACATCTTCAATTCTTGGAATAGGGTATCTATCAGGCAAGGTACAGAAGTTAAGTTGTCTGTAATCTCCACATGGGCGAAAAGTGCCATCCTTTTTAAGAGCTAAATGTAGCGGACTTGCCCATTGAGACTTAGATGGCTTAATGATGTTGTTATCTAGCATGAATATAAATTCCTGTTTAGCTAATTCCAGTCGGCGGGGGTCTAACTGTCGCGCCCTCACAAATTTAGGTTAACCTTTTGTTATTATTCTATACCTTACTCCATGATTAAGTTTCGTGGGAAACAACAAGTGTTTAGTGATATCAGGAAATTGCGCAATGAGGTTGAATGGTCTGTTGGCCTTGACTGTTAAATATCCATTATAGTGGGCGAGCGGCTCGAAAACACGACCCCATCGAGCAACACGTGGTGGCGGTGGGTGTGGTGTGCGCCTGCGCGGGATCGAGTATAGAACAGTTGCGGGCAGACAAAGAAAAATGGCGGTTGCCAATGTTTACGTTTTGGTTTCATTTTATTTTGTTCTTTAGTTTATATATAGTTATATATGTGTAAATAAATAATATTATCTTTAATATGTTTAAAATTTTATTAAAATTAAAAGCAATAAATAAAGGCTTTTTGTAAATTCTATTTATTTTTATTAATTAACAAAAGTGGCGAGCCTGCCAGGATGGAACGTGACAAGAAGTTGCGCTCAGTAACCAGAACGCGATTTACTAAGGTAGTAAATGTTTTGGATTCCGAAATAAGTAAAACTAATACTGATCTAGGTGTGATCAGGGACAAATTTAGCAAATTAAAAGACATCTCGATTTCAAATAAAAAGATCTTGGTCAGAAGATGTTGGATCATATGATGGTGGCTGATGCCGAAGAGACACCTTAAATTGTGAAATTGAGGAAGCAGAACATTATTCGGATACCTTCATCACCCTGGAAAGAAAGGTAAGAGAATTAATTGATTCTGATAACAAAAGTGATGTTAAATCCCTGGGAAGCTCAAATGGGTCATTAATGGCCAAAAGTTATAAACTTCCTAAGATTGAAATAAGAAAATTTGATGGAGAATTAATT
The DNA here is from genome assembly GCA_030710605.1 of Cordylochernes scorpioides. Lineage (NCBI taxonomy): Eukaryota > Metazoa > Arthropoda > Arachnida > Pseudoscorpiones > Chernetidae > Cordylochernes > Cordylochernes scorpioides. Next base: position 90,023,194 of record CP092886.1, on the reverse strand, counting down.
AATTGGCTTCCATTTTGGGCACAATTTGAAAAGATTCATGAGGATACTGAGCTGCATGAAGCAGACAAGTTTTATTATCTGGTGCAGTCTGTGCAATCAAACACTAGAGCCAGAGAGCTCATAGAAAGCTATCCCCAAACAGCAGACAACTATGCCAAAGCGGTCCAAGCCTTGAAACAAAGGTATGGACAGAAAGATATGCTTGCTGAAATATATGTAAGGGAACTGCTTAAATTAATGATGGCAAATGTCAAGACTCCACCAGATGAAAGGCGGTCAGTGGCTAAACTATACGACAAACTTGAAACACAACTAAGATCTCTGGAATCTTTGGGTGTTGACACCAAGGAAAACACAGCATGGCTTTTCCCAATGATAGAGTCTTGTTTGCCAGAATATGTGCTGGTTGCTTGGCAGAGATAACCGCTGGATAATTGTGATGCCTCAAAAAACTCTAAATCTAAATCCAGCTCTCGCCTTAACAATCTTTTGGACTTTCTTAGAAGAGAAGTGGAAGGAGAAGAAAGAAGACTTCTAGCCAGGAGAGGATTTGAAGGGTCTTCCCCAAAAAAGAAACTTAGAAATAAGTTTAAGCAGAATTCAAATATACCTACTGCTGCAGGTTTATTTTCTGCCAAGGAGATGGGACGTTTTTTCTGCGAAAATAATCACCAAAGTAAAGACTGCAATTATTGCTCAATTTATGCCATTCAAGGATAAAAGAGCAAAGATTTATGAAAAGAGGTGTTGTCTGAAATGCCTTAAACCTGGACATCTTGCAAAGGCTTGCAAGAGGACAGTTCAATGTAATATTTGTGCCAAAGGACACTACGTTCTTCTTTGTCCTGACTTGCCCTGCAACCGAAAGGAAAAGACGCATGTCTCTGAAGTATGCAGAGTGCTTTAGCCAATCAGCAGTGTACAAGAGATGTAACATTAATGACCTTGATGGTCAATTTTATGGGAAATAATGGCTATAGAAGAGTACGAGCACTCTTGAATCCTGATTCTCAGAAGTCCTATATTTTGGAATCCACTGCACTAGAAGTAAAATTGAAGCCTGTGGGCAATGTAAATATTGCTCATTCATTGTTTGGTGGTACACAAATAGAAACAAATTGCCACAAGGTATATAAGGTCGCATTATACAGCAACCAATCCGAATTGGACACTCTGAGAGAATTTGAATTCTTGGGTCAAAACATTATTTGTGGAGAGATTCCAAGGAAGCCTGAAGGAGCATGGTTGAATGAACTAAAAAGATCTAGAATTTGGCTGTCTGATCTTGGAAGAGATAGCCCCAAGATAGAACTTTTGTTAGGCAGTGATATTTATGGAAGCCTTTTTTCGGGACGTGTGAAGCAGCTGGAAAATGGAGTAACAGCCATAGAAACTCATCTTGGATGGACAATTTGTGGCCCTTCACCGAAGAAAGATGAGCAGACTAATTACTCATCACTGGTGGTCATCAGCATGCACAGCAGAAATATGTCGGTTGATTATTTGTGCGATTTAGAAACGATTGGCATAAAAGATACCAGGGAAAATCTTACCAAGCTAGAAGAAGATAAAATAGTACACCAGCACTTCTTAAATACTGTTCATCAGCTGGAAGATGGACGATTTTTTGTGTAGGATTATCTTGGCTGCGGAACCAAGAAGGAATTCCATCCAATCGTTATATTGCAGAGAGAAGACTTTTCAACACAACCCGTAAATTGAGAGTTAAATGTATCTTCAGTGAATATGATAGGGTGTTCCAAGAATGGCTAGCTGAAGGTGTTATTGAAAAGGGGTCTCCAGAAGATTTGAACAGGAAGTGTCATTATCTCCCTCGTCACCCAGTGGTTAAAGCCAATAGCAACACCACCAAGTTAAGACCTGTGTTTGACGCATCATGTAAGGACAAGGGGAATTTTACATTGAACGATTGCTTGGCAAGTGGCCCAAATGTTATTGAACAGATCCCAGCCATCCTACTAAAGTTTAGAGAAAAGGCTATTGGAGTTATTGCTGACATTAGAAAAGCCTTTTTGCAAATTGAAGTGAAAGAAGATAGAGATTATCTTAGATTTTTATGGTGGAAAAATAATCGTCAGATTCAGGTTTTTCGTCGCAAGCGAGTTGTCTTTGGTATGACCTGTAGCCCCTATTTGCTTGGAGCAGTTATTCTGCATCATCTCAAAGGAGTCTCATCTGAATTTGGAGCTCTTCCTCAGTAGTTGATGGAATGTTTGTATATTGATAATTGCGTCACTTCAGTGGATACCGAGGCAGAATTAGTTGATCTGGTGGAGAAATCTACCGAGATATTTGCAAAAGCCAAGATGGATCTCAGAATGTGGCAATTCGGACCTATACACCGAGTCAAGGAAGTTTATTCTAGATTACCTCCTAGTGTTGATATAGAGAGGAGTGAAGAGGCTTCATTTCTGGGCATTAAATGGAATCTTTTAGAAGATACTCTTAATATGACCCCTAAGTTCGGAGTTATAATAAACTCACTTTCCAAGAGAGACCTCTTGTCTCATACCCAACAGATCTTTGACCCAATTGGATTCTTAGCTCCTGTCTTATTACCTGCTAAACTACTTATTCAACAAGCCTGGACAGTCAAAACTGATTGGGATGAACCTTTACCATCAACCATTCAAGAAAATTTTATGAAGTGGTACAGTGAGTTGGACACTCTTGCTGACATAAAAATTCAACGTAGAGTGGGCCATGGGATTAGAGCCCATTGGTCCATTCACATATTTTGTTATGCCAGCCAAAGTGCATATGCAGCAGCAGCTTTTCTACGTTGTCCTGAGAACAAAGGAGTGTCAGTACAACTTTTGATGGCCGAATCCCGGCTAGGTCCACTTAAGAAAACTACTATCCCTAGGATGGAACTTTTTGCTTGTATGTTGGGAGTTAGACTCAGCAGGTACATAACTGAGTCTTTGAATTTGGCTGCAGAACCGGTGTATGGACAGATTCTACTACAGCACTTTCATGGATCAAGACAAACAGGCAGTGGGGCACCTTTGTAAACAACAGAGTCAAAGAGATATGCAACACTTCAGGTCCAAACAAATGGTTTTATGTACCAAGGAGCCTAAACACTGCAGACCTTCCTTCAAGAGGTTGTAGTGTACTACAGCTTAAACGCACCAGATGGTGGGAGGGACCTGAATGGCTCAAGCAGCCTCAAGATCACTGGCCAAAGCAATTATTCCACTCAGACAGAACTTTGGTCAATTTAGAAATAGATAGACAAGTATTGGTGACTACTCATGCCAGAACTGAAGTAATGCCATGGTTTGAAAGATTGTCAAAATAAATGCGTGGATCCGGAGGTTCATACGAAATACACAAAAACTGTCCCCATCGGGTATGTATAGTCTACAGCTTTCAGAATTAGAAGATGCTAAAAGGGAATTTGGAAAACTGTGCAACAGCAAGTTTTTTTTCTAGCCGAGGAGATTCGATCAACGGGTGGATGATAATCAAAGATGATTTTGGATTGATCCGTATAAAATCCAAGCTTATTGAAAGGGATGACGAATATTCATTTCGTTACCCAATTTTGCTTCCAACAAAACATCATGTTGTCACATGCCTGATAAGGGAATTCCATATGAGACATTGTCATGCAGGAGTTCAGATCCTTTCTGCCATACTCAGAGAAAATTATTGGATCTTAAATTCCCGGCGCGGCATACGAAGTGTCGTCTCTCAGTGTGCCAAGTGTAGAAGATTTACATCAAAACCTGTGAAAACTACTCCGATAACCTTACCCCTTGATAGAGTGAGAGATACCACAGCCTTTGAAATTCTGGGAGTAGACCTTGCTGGTCCACTTTACCTCAAGAACAAGACCAAGGCATGGATTGTTCTATTTACCTGTGCCGTCTTCAGAGCTATACACCTGGAACTTGTAACCCCATTAAGTACTGAAGCTTTCATACAAGCTCTGAGAAGATTTATAGCCCGGAGAGGGCGACCAACAGTCATTTATTCTGTTAATGGTACTAATTTTGTGGGCGCTAACAATGCCCTCAAGACTTTAAACTGGAAGAAGATAGTGTTAGACCAAAATCTTCACAAGATAAGTTGGAAGTTCATACCTCCTACTGCGGCATGGTGGGGAGGTTGGTGGGAGCATCTTATTTGTTCCATCAAGGATCTCCTTGTTGGAATTTTGGGCCATTCTTCAGTGTACTATGAAGAGATGTCCACTATCCTATGTGATGTAGAAGCTACAATCAACAGTCGTCCACTGACATACATTCACGAGGACTTTGACAGTTTGATTCCTTTATCACCCTCCATGTTTCTACATGATTAAAAATACGTGGGAGTTCCAGATCTTGATAAGTTGGACTCAAAGAAATTTCAAGATAGATATCGGCATTGCCAAAGGCTGCGAGAAGCTCTCAGAAGTCGCTTTCGGAGTGAATATCTGGGCCAGCTTGTCCAGAGGGCCAATGAGAGGACTCTGAAACTGAGTGTGGGTGATATGGTTATAGTGAAGGTGGAAGACAAGAGGAGACTCCACTGGCCTATGGCAAGAATATTGGAACTGTTTCCAGGAAGAGATGGACATTTTCGGGTTGCTAAAGTTCGCACAAAACTGGGAACCCTTATACGCCCTCTGCAGAAGCTCTACCCCCTGGAAGTTTCAAGTGGGGATCCAATTCTTCGATCCAAAGGAGATACTACAATTGAAGAAGAGCATAGTGAGGCTAAGCGAACTCGATGTGGACGTGTGGTCAAGCCACCACAGAGACTTAATTTATAATGCTTAACTCCTTTTATGTACCACATATATATCACTTATCTTAATTGTATGATTTTCTTACCCAAATCATAGGTGGGAGTATGTTAAATATCCATTATAGTGGGCGAGCGGCTCGAAAACACGACCCCATCGAGCAACACGTGGTGGTGGCGGGTGTGGTGTGCGCCTGCGCAGTATCGAGTAAAGAACAGTTGCGGGCAGACAAAGAAAAATGGCGGTTGCCAATGTTTACGTTTTGGTTTCATTTTATTTTGTTCTTTAGTTTATATATAGTAATATGTGTAAATAAATAATATTATCTTTAATATGTTTAAAATTTAATTAAAATTAAAAGCAATAAATAAAGGCTTTTTTGTAAATTCTATTTATTATTGTTATTAATTAGCATTGACTGTGGTGATACTACCCTCAAATGTCGAAATGGCTTCACAGGTAATTTCGAGGTTCGTAAGTCCATCAATTCATTTCCTTTTGGTAATATCAACCAAAAGATTATATTTAAATAGAAAATCAGCACCCAATATGCCCCTCTTTACATTAGCTATTATAAAAGGCCATTGGAAGTCTCTGCGGAGGCCTAGACCCAGGTTAAGTATTTTAACACCAAAAGTTTTTATTTCGGAACCATTTGCCGCGTATAGTTTGAAATCACTTTCTTGTTTGAATTGAGCAGTGGCTGGAATGATAATCACATCAGCACCAGTGTCAACTAAAAATTTTAATATTGATATTTTATCAAAAACAAACAAGCGGTATTTGCGACATGGTTCATTATAACCTGCAGTAGAATTTGTCGCTGTTTCTACTGCATGTTGGAGTTTTCCGTTTGATCAACTTAGAATAAAAGAACAAGAGAATAACACAATAGAATAAATACTATTGGCCTTCCATGTTGAAAGATGTTTCAGAATTTGTAAAGACGTGTACCACCTTTGCCAAAGTCGGAAAGGTTCAAATCATTTGCCTTCTGGACTTTTACAACCTATTCCCCCAGCTAACTACCCTTTTGATAGAATCGGAATTGACTTTATTGGCCCCATGCCATCAACGAAAAGAAGGAAGTGGATAATTGTGTAGACTGATTATTATACCAAGTATGCTGAAACAAAGGCAGTATCAGAAGCAACCGTGAAAGAAGTCTCTACATTTTTAATCGAGCATATTATTTTACGTCACGGGGCCCCAATATTTCTTATTAGCGATAGAGATTCACAATTCACTAGCAATTTGATGAAGGAGGTGATGAAAATGTGCAAAGTTAAACACTGCTTCACAACGAGCTACCACCCCCAGACTAACGGAACGGCTAAATAGAACTTTAATCAATATGATCAGCATGTATGTGAACACAGACCAGAAGAACTGGGACAAAATCCTCCCTTTTATCACCCACGCGTATAATACCACAATTCAAGAAACCACAGGCTACTCTCCATTTTTCCTGTTGCTTAGAAGGGAACCCATGTCCCTCTTAGACGACGAGAATATCCCAATGGACAGTAACATGGACGATTACGATGAATATATAGAAAACTACTTAGATATAAAATAGCAAGGATGAGACAGGTAGTCATTAACAACACAGAGAAGACTCAGGAAAGAATGAAAAGAAACTATGACAAAAAACACAATGAGAAAATCTATGAACCAGGACATTTAGTGGCAGTTTGGACACCAGTTAGGAAAATCAGAAAATGTGAAAAACTATTGAGAAAATATTTTGGCCCATATCGAATAATAAAGAAGCTGTCTAACGTAAATTACTTAATTGAGCCGAAAGATAATCCTGGCCAAGACCCATTGATTGTCCATGTCTCAAGACTCAAACCTTATTTTGAGAGAATTGATGAGGTAACTCACGAGGACATGACGACCTCTGGAGAGGGGGAAGTGTTGCATCATGGCTAATGAACCTATTTTATTTTAATTTGTAATATTATTTTTCATATATTTTAAATTCAAAATTATATTATATATTTATTTATTTTATTAAACAGAATATATGTATTATAAACAAAATATATGTATTATAGAATCATCATTTGTATTTAGGTAAACTGTGTGACTTCACTGCTCTCTTTGATGTGAGAAAAAAATAAATCATTCTGGAGGCTACTTAAAGTAGAGTTATCTCATTATTCAGTCGGTTGATGAAAGGGTAACACGCTCGATTCCCGACAGTCATGAACCGGGATTAAATCCTGCGTTAAAATTTGTTTAATATGTGAATAACCTTCACATATTATTCATTGTTCAATTATCATGAAATAGGTTGCTCTTGCTGAGCGGTACCTATTTATGAAAACAAAAAAAAAAAGATCTCATTATTCGCTTATATAAATTTGTAGGATGGTTGAAACACGCTCTGGTAAGATGCAAGACCCAGCACAGGAGAGAATCAAGGTTGAAGAGTCTGCCAAGCCGCAACCTGGTGCAACAATATTACCTAATTCGACACCAGTTATTAATCCTTTTATACGAGCATTTTCACTTTCTTTAAACCAATTAAGCAAGCGTGCCTTTGAATCAGCAAATTGTGTTTTACTCTTACTAGAAACGATATCCCAAATATTTTCAACGTATTTTGGGTCTAACTGGGACACTAAATAATTAAACTTGGTTTCTTCTGTAGTGATATTATTTATTTTAAACTGGGCTTCTACTTGAAAAACCAAATTTCAGGCCTATCGATCTAAAAAGGGGGTATTTTAATGCTAACTCTATGTATTTTAGAATTAGGGTTAGAACTAACAGTTTCATTTTTACCCGCCATTTTGAATAAAATTAAAATGATAAAATAGTAATAAAATCGGCTCACCCCCAATTGTTGTGGCGGCTGCAGGCGTGTTACAATATATTTATAATTCAAGAAATAATTACTAAATCACATTAAATTCAGCTAGTAATTTTATTATCATTTTATATGAAAACAAGCTTGTTCTTCGTCTACAACAAAAACATGAGAATTGATTAGGATAATATTTTTTAGAATTAAGCTGTTGTTTTTAATTTTGGTATTTACAATTATTGATTTAAAATAATAAGAAATAAAATTATATGAAATAAAATGAATCAAAATTATAAGAAATAAAATGATATGATTCCCTACAGATTTTTATTAGAAGATATCACAAGATATGTGGATGACTCCATTTAATTTATTAATCAGGGAAGTGAACGAAAATTTTTTGATACTTTCAACGATCCATGTCCTGATATCAATTATGATATGGAAGTAAACAACAACAAATCAATAAATTTCCTGGACAAACTTATCATACCATAATAACAATATTATGACCTCTACAAAAAAACCAACACATACAGGAACTTACTGGAACTATAATTCACAACACCATTTCATCCAAAAAAGTAGGATTACTAAAAGTTCTTATTTATAGAACTTTTACACTCATTAATGATACAGTTGAAGAAATATAGAAATTGACATCAAAAAAGAACTAATCAATGAAGATTTTCCCATCAAGTTGATAGAATAATAGAAGACGTGAACCAAAAATATGAGAATAATACCTTAATTCAAAATCTAATGTGCAAAAACAAAGAAGCTAAATTTATCACATTACACTGGTCAACAACATTTTTGCACAAGAGAACCTGATTATGTTTCAGGTGTAACTTTTCATGCTGAACTCAAAAATCTAATCAGAAATTTCCCATCACCTATGGTTTTTGCGTGACGGTCTTTTTTTAGTATTGGGATAAATACAGTAAAAAATGCAAACAATGTTACGTAATCAGTTTTTCATAACCCTTATTACATTACACGGGTTTATCAAAAATTATTTTTTTTTGTCCACAAAGAACTAGCATCTTATCTACATGTCCTGAATCCAAATATACCATTAGACTTTTTCTATTACACAATATTTTTGAGATACACCTACTTGAAATTTGTAAATATTGTTAATATATAGGCATATATGAGAACAAAACATATTTATTTGTTGAAAAGCAGAGAGAGTGACAGTGGATTTTCTTCTATACTTTGCTTGTGGTAGATCCCTCTTGAGTGTCCAGAAGTAGTCGGCAAGCATAGCGGGACCCCATTTACCTTGGTACCGCTTCACCATGCTTGATATATCTTGATGAAACCTCTCACCATGCTCATCGCTAACTGCGCCAAGATTGTCTGGAAAGAAATCTAGATGTGAATGCAGGAAATGGATCTTGAGGGACATGTTACATACCAGTGCCTTGTAGTAAAGCAACAGATCATTAACTATTTTTCGGTAATTTTCAACCTTGACACCTTCTAAGAAGTTTTTGCAAACGTTTCTAAAGGAATTCCATGCTGCTGCTTCAACTTCATTCAAACTATTTTGAAAATTTCCATCCTTCTGCAATTCTCGAATCTGATGTCCAACAAAAACGCCTTCTTTAATCTTCGCTTCACTTATACTAGAAATTTTTTGTTTTAGGTAGGCAAATCCACTGGCATTTCGATCCATTGCCTTGAAAAAGTTCTTCGTTAATCCCAGTTTAATATGTAATGGTGGTAAATAAATATTTTCTGAATAGATCAGGGGAGGATTTACAATATTTTTATGTTCTGGAGTAAAGATTTCACGGTTTGGCCAGCGTTTTTTATGTAATGCCTTTCCCTATCTCTGCTATCCCACTCACACAGAAAACAAAATTTTGTATATCCAAGCTGTAATCCACGCAAGAGAGCAACAACTTTCAAATCGCTGCATATTTTCCAACCGTGGTAAGGACAAAAATTCAGAAGATGAGTTTCTTTCAACACTTTATTAGGACATCAAGCTTTCGGGCACAGCGTGGCCCTTCCACAGGATCAAATGTATAAGAAAAATGATACACTATATACACGAAGAATAAATCTGCATATGTATTATAAGAATTAGTTGTAAAATTTTTAAAATGATCGGTAATACTTAGGATTTTTGTTTAAAAAGAATATCGAGACATAAGCAAATTAATAAAATTTGTTAAGAAGAACAATATACGAACATCACAAGGTATTAAGATAAAAGCGTAATAAGACTAAAAGGACGTTCCTACGGTTCGATGGATACTGTGATAAAATTATGAGTATTTATAAGGTAAAACAGTTTAAAAGGATAATAAAATAAATGAACAAAACAGGGAATTCATGGGATACATCGATGGCTATTTATGTAATAAGCTTATATACGGCTCAGGTACATCAATATGTCTGTTTATACTATTATATCTCAGAGATAGCAAGGCCTCGACAACCAATCTCTTGTGTTTATGTGGTATATAAGAATAATGTGATCTTGGATCAGTTGTGTTGAAACTATGTCCTGTCTGTGATATGTGCTGGACAATAAGCGATTTCGGATCGTTATGTCTGATGTTTCTGTCGTGTTCCTGTATTCTGTCTTTAATGTAACGGCCAGTTTCACCTACATAAACACTGTCGCAATCGTTGCATTTTATGGAATAAACAGCATTGTTTCTTTGAAGAGTGTTCCGAGGTGTGTTGTCTTTAGTAATAGGGTTCCTTAAGATAGTGCCTATACTAGGGGTGTTGGAAAAGTAAGTGCGGATGCCGAAGTTCTTTAGTTCTCTAGCTATTTTTATGCTTTGCGAGGAATATGGTATTGTGCAGATGGATTTATAGTTGTCATATATCTTGGTGCGGGATGGGTTATGGAAATGCCTTAAAATAAAGTTTTTAGGATAACCAGAGGACATTAAATTTGAAATTATGTTATTTGTTTCCTTTTGCTTTGACTCCTCAGTGTTACAGTGGGTATATATTCTCTTGGACAAGGTTCTTACCGTATTGATTTTATGGCTTAATGGGCAGAAAGATGAGAAGTTTATATACATTGGGTGAAAGGTGGGTTTATAATAGACTTCAGTATTATATCTATTGCGTGTTTTTGTTATGCGTATGTCCAAAAATGCCAAAGAGTCACATGTTTCAGTCTCGGAAGTAAAGTCTATGTCTTGATAGAAATTATTCAATGTGTTGAGTATATCATTAAAGGCGTTAATTTTGATTATAGCAAAGACATCATCTTTGTATCTAGACCAGTTTAAAATGTCGTCTGGGAAGATATTAACTATACGTTTATCTATCTTGCGCATCACTATTTCTGAAAGGGGAGAGGATAATGGGCTACCCATAGGGGTGCCTTTGGTCTGTTTGAAGTAAGCTTGGTTGAATTTGAAAATACTATGGCAAAGACTGATTTTAATAAGTGCGATGAGTTTGGAAATGGTGTCTGTAGGGCAACCTTGTTCAATTAGAAATTCTGTGGTACAATCTAAAATAAGCTGGTGGGGGAGACTGGGATATAAATTAACAACATCGAATGAGACCATGATGGTGCCAGGTGTAACTGTTGTTTGTTGTAACTTACCTAGGAAGACAGGAATGGAGGAAATGGTCGTCGGGGAGTCACTCTTGCTATCTCTGAGATATAATAGTATAAACAGACATATTGATGTACCTGAGCCGTATATAAGCTTATTACATAAATAGCCATCGATGTATCCCATGAATTCCTTGTTTTGTTCATTTATTTTATTATCCTTTTAAACTGTTTTACCTTATAAATACTCATAATTTTATTACAGTATCCATCGAACCGTAGGAAAGTCCTTTTAGTCTTATTACGCTTTTATCTTAATACCTTGTGATGTTCGTATATTGTTCTTCTTAACAAATTTTATTAATTTGCTTATGTCTCGATATTCTTTTTAAACAAAAATCCTAAGTATTACCGATTATTTTAAAAATTTTACAACTAATTCTTATAATACATATGCAGATTTATTCTTCGTGTATATAGTGTATCATTTTTCTTATACATTTGATCCTGTGGAAGGGCCACGCTGTGCCCGAAAGCTTGATGTCCTAATAAAGTGTTGAAAGAAACTCATCTTCTGAATTTTTTGTCCTTACCACGCATGTAATTGGGAAGATTTTACCGTTTAGATATTTTCCAACAGTATCTTTCATATTCAATCTTTTTCAAAAGCAGTTTCATGTTTTCGTCTCTTTCATGTTGGATGCATGTGCTATTGGCACTGATGGGAACTTATTTCCATTGTGAAGGAGAACAGCTTTCATACTAATTTTTGAAGAATCAATGAATAAACGCCACTCTTCTGTATCATGGTCATGACCAAGCGCTTCCATTAGACTAACATCATTGCAATATACTAAATCATTCTCTTGTGAAAAGAAGTCTTGAAATTCATCTTGACGCTTGCGAAAAAAAGCATACTTTTGTGCCTTTATGCAGCAGATTCCAGCCTTTTAACCTAGAGCCTAAAAGTTCACTCTGTTTTTTGGATAAATCTAAATCACGTACGAGGTCGTTCAAATCTCCTTGGGTTAATAAATGAGGTTCAGATAAAGCACCTGCTTCAAAATTTGTGTCATCCCACTGTTGCTCTCGTCTATCTGAATCATCGTCACTAAATATTACATTTCAGGAGGTTGAGGAACAGGTAAAATATCACTATGAGGAACCGGTCTCATAGCAGAAGGCAAATCTGGATATTCAACTGTATGTCTTGATTTGGATGCAATACCTGTAGTCTTTGTCAAACAAAATAACAGTCTGAAGAATGGTCTTTAGGTTCCCTCCATATCATTGGAACCGCAAAAGGCATATGACGTTCACCTTTAATCCACCCTGTAAGATGTCGAACACAAATTACACAACAATGGTGAGGAGCCCAAGTCTTATCTTGGTCACTGACTTTAAAGCCAAAATAAAGTTCATAGCACTTTCTGATGAGCGGTGTAAAGTTTCGCCTTTAAACTTTGAAAGTTAAATCCCCACAAATATAACAGAAAATATCAGGAATATTAATGCAACGCCTCGGCATATTGACACAGTCTAGTGCACATGATTTATAAAATCAAATCGATAGAGAAAAATAAACTAATCACTTCAAATTTACCTGTCACTTCTGCTGCAAATCTATTAAACAAATCGTTAGGTTCAATTTAAATATATATATATTAAAACTGTTAAAGAGCAAATAGCCTTACAGAGATTGTCGTTATTTTTGAGTTGAAAGCAAAACAGATTATAATTATATATAATAATAAATTATATATATTCAAATAAAATTTCAATAATTTGTTATTTAAATTAATATTTATGATTCTTAAGAGCAAAATATAATTAATACCAAATAAAATAAAGCTTTTGGCTCTACATACCAACTCTTCTTGTCAAAAATAAAGGGCTAGCTTAGTTAATGATGTAACTTTAAAAATGCTTACGTAACATTGGTTGCATTTATTACTGTATTTATCCCAATACTAAAAAAAGACCATCAGGCAAAAACCATGGGTGATGGGAAATTTCTGATTAGATTTTTCAGTTCAGCATGAAAAGTTACACTAGAAACACCATCAGGTTCTCTTGTGCAAAAAAAAAAGTTTTTTTTTTGTAGACCTGTGTTATCATTTATAAACCAAATTTTGCAAGAGAGAGAGAGAGAGAAATTTTACTTATATATTCAAAAAGCATGAAGAAATTAAAATTACATGGAAACCATGTAACCCTATTTCTCAATATATCATCAACCATAAGAACACTCAATTACCAAAAAGAGCAGGTTTAATTTATGAAGTGAAATGTGGAAAATGTGACCAATGCTATGTAGGACAAACATCCAGAACTTTAAAAGAGAGAATGAAAATCCATGAATATGCTCTAAAATGGGATAAAATTGAGAATTCTGCACTTGTAGAACATAGAAAAATCACAGGGCCTAATAATTTTAACCTTGAAGAAACAAAGATCCTAGAATATGAGAAAAAAATCCAAGGTGACCCACTATCCCCATGCCTATTCCTACTCTTTATTAATGATTTGATTAATATATTTGATGACTCGGGGTTGTCAGGAAGATACTTACCCAATTTCGGAAACACACACCTCCTCATATATGCCGATGATATTGTTTTGATTGGTGATTCTAAAATAAACCTTCAATTGAAAATCAATATACTGAAAACCTATCTAGAAACTAACTTACTAACTCTGAACGAAAACAAGTCAAGAATAATGGTGTCCCATGATGGAGGAAAGGTGGCGCGTTCAGAAAGATGGTATTGGGGTCAAAGTCCACTAAGTGTTACATCAAAATATACGTACCTGGGCTACCCGCTAACCCCTTCGATTTCTTTCACTCAAGTTGCCTTAAATTATAGAGGCAGGACCATGGCCGCGATGTGTGCTGTGGGGGAGATTATTTTGAAGTCCAAGCACAAATCCTTCCATGCAAGTATGAGATTGTTGGATTCTATGATCTAGACAGTCCTTCTCTATGCGGCTCCAATCTGGGCACATGATCAAGCCTTAATCTTAAATAGAATCCAGGAGGGTCGGTGGAAGGCTGGTTAAACCATTTGGTTTACGACCACTACGACCCGGGTTCGATCCCCGCATTGGACACTTTTTTCTGTTAAAAAAAAAATGCTCCAATGGCCCCCCGATTCTTGCAAAAGTCCAACCCCACCAGCGAGTGCAAGTAACCAAACGGGGCTCTGGCACATTTGTAAGTGCAAAGTCGAACTGCTTTCACATGTGTAGACATGTGGTGCGCTTAGAGTAAAAAGCAGTTGCTAACTACCCACCATGATTATCATGGCCTGTACCACGTGTACTAGGGATAAGCAAAAAAAAAAAAAAAAGAATCCAGGATACCTTTCTCAGACGTTTTCTGTGCTTTCCAAGCTATACTCCGGGCTATATTTTGAGGGCCGAAACAGGAAGAAACTCTCTTTATATCACAGTGAAAAAATTAACTTTAAAATTCTGGACTAGAATTCTGAAAATGGACTGCAGCATGCTACATTCAATTTGTTTGGCACATTTGTTGGACATTTCAATTTCTTCAAAACAGAATATCGGACTGGTAAAAAGTATAACAGAGCTCCTTAATAACACCGGCTTCTCATGGCTTGTTGGATGTACAGACTTTAATATTCTACAAAGATACATCCCCCTAATTATTAGAACGGCAACCGATCAGTGCTTGCAGCTGGATTATGTAAGAATAAGAAAATCAGTACTCTACTCTCACTATAAATACTTTCATTCATAACCTACAATGGAATACTATCTGAATGACAATATCCCCCTAACCTTAAAGAGAATCATTGTACAAGTAAGAAGTCTTTTGTAGTACAGAGAATTAATCATGTTTAACTATTGAAAACTAAGACCCTAAAATGCACCTTATGCAACGGTGAATTTAGTCTCGATTTCCCACACTACATGTTCTACTGTACGGCAATGGAAGAAGAAAGAGAAATTCTTTGTCAAGAGACCAGATATAATAGCAATTCGCCTTATGTTTTAATGGCAAAAGTCGTAAAATCCAGGCCCTTTTGCATTCGCTTTTTATGAATACTGGAAATCAGCTCAATCAAAATATTTAGCACAGATACAGGATCCAACTCGATAATTGGTCGAGGTCAATACTCAATATTTGTATATAACTACGATGCTAATTTGTTATTTATTTATTATGTCCTACAGGGAGAATCCTGTATGGCACGTGTGCCCAATAAAGGCTTTTGTTGTGTGTTGTTGAATATGAGAAAAATATTTAAAGAGACAATTTAAAGAAGCCATTCTCATTCAAAAGAAAATGCGCTAGAATTAACAGAATTGAAGAAAGAGTAAATATCAATAATATTTATAGATAAGCCATTAATTATATATAATAAAAAAAAATTTAAAAAGTGAGTTCTTCCACTTTTAATTTTAAGAAAAATATTCTGTTTCTCAGAAAACTATATTCTTATCTGCTATATTGTTTACACACTTGATAATAGTTGCTAGTTAAAACATGCTGTAGTAAAATTTTGCTCCAGGAATCCAGTTTACCTAAATAAATAAATAATAATAAAATTTTTCATTCAGTACTTTTGTCTGAAGATGGTATCGATACTGTTACCGAAAGGTCACACACTACTTATTAATTTGGATTTGGTCTTATTACCTTGTAAAATTAATGTAAAGAAATTAGTTAATTAAGGGAATTACAACATTTCCACTATTCGATAAAAATTTTAAATTTATTTTATATTTTAATAAAATTATAATATTGAATAATAAATTATTCAAATTATTTTGATAAAGTGACCACTATTAAGAGGCAGCCTCTTCCTGCCTCAGACTCTGGCTGTCCTCTAATTAAACGTTATAAAAATTTTGAAAAAAAAAATAGCCAAACCATTGCTATAATGAACCAAAAGCTCTGTTCCATTGGGATTCACTATAGAGGGGTTTCACTGTATGTGGGTATCAGTTTGCATATTAGACAAAAGTCTCAATTCTTTGTTCAAAATTTTATGTTTCTTATGCATTTTCTGATTTTTTTTTTGTTTGAAGAGTATGCTCGAGTTTATATTTTTTGGAAATGTGTTTAAAGGTGGTTGGATCTTCGAGAATGTTTAGCAGTTTTCTATGGTAATCAGTCTTGTCCAGAATCACTGCTTGTCCTCCATATCTGATTGCGTGTTATTATTGATTTTTTTGTTTCTTGAATCTTTAATCAGTTGGTTTTCATGAGGGTTGTATGGGGGAAGGGTTACTGGATCATTTAGAAGGTTGGTTACATGACGATTAATGATGTTCTTTTCCTGTGGTTTAAGTCTTGACATGACTTCACTTACTATTCTGATGGGATCAGGTTTTTGCATATTCCTGAATTTGGGTAAGAAAACTAATTCTTCTGGTGTTAAGGTAGCTTTTGACAGGTTGACTATTTTATTGAGGTTATCATTTTGATTTAGTTTTTGGTTATTAAATTTCTGTTCCCAATGTTAGTTTTTACTCGTTTCTCTCTCCCTCTATTTGTGTTTTCAATGTTGTGACCCCAGATGTGGTTCGGACTATTTGTTCGTACATTTGCTTTTCTGGTACAATACAGAGAGTGATGCATAAAAGTTTTGATTATTTTCGATTCTGGTCGTTAATCTTGAGCTTCCTTAATCACTTTAGTTGAGAACAGATTTTTGACAGATTCTTTCATTTTTAAAGATGAGGGATAAAGTACAACTCTCCACAGAAATGATTGAAACCCAGATGACATCTCTACTGCGCTACCTGTGATGATTTTAGTAAATTTTTGTAAGTCTGTTTTACAGAAATAGACAGCACCAAACAAAATTAACATGATTTAGAACCGTCCATCTCAAGCCATTGAAGATAGGGAATAACAACAAAATATACCATTTTTATCCAAAGTGTAGCTTGGCACCTGCAGCTCTAGAACACGGGAAAGGCTGCTGCTTATCATTGAACAGCTTGGGGAGCATGAACTAAATTGTTCCAATCTTCAATTTTCTACTACTGGTCTCGTGCAATGCATCGCAGGCTTCCTAAGTATGGAAAACTGTTGGATAAAATATTAATAATAAATTTTAACACATTACAGCTATATTATAAAAAATGAAAGAAACATGTATTTTTTAAAATCTTTTCAAAAAATTCCAAAATTAGGTTAGAATAGCATTTTAAAAAGTTGCTTTGAAAATGTGGGTCTTTGAAATTAGGAAATTTTTATGTCGACAGTTTTGTAAGGGTAGATAATTGAGAAAAGAAATTTTAGAAAATATGAATTTCATCCCAGAAGTTGAGAATTTTGAAAAGGTGGCCCTTTATGAATGTTGGAAAACCAGTTTTATTCTATTATATTTCTTTTTTGTTGTTTTATATATCAAGATTTATAATATGAATATTTTTATATATTTAAATTTTTCATACATTTGAAAATAAAGAATGGTGAATTAAAAAGCAGTTTGAAAAAGGGACAGAGATTTTGAAATGGTTTGAAAAGATAATCTTTATTTTTTGAAGATAATTTTTACATACATATCCAAATTATATATACAAGTAATCAAAAACATTTATTGACCTTCAGAATTATTAGAAACATTTTTACTTTCCAAAGAAAAGGGAGGAATTCTGCAATCAAAAGTGTGTCCATCTTCTCGTTCCATTCTAAATGTTCCCCTAAAACAAATATTCAAAGTAGTAAAAATTAACAAATTTTGTGTAATCATATGAAAACTATACATTTGATTATCTTTTAAGGATTAATCTTTTAGGTTATCTAAGGGATAAAAAATTATATCAAATCAAATGTGGCTTTATTATCAATTAATTAGTTCTATATTTATATATTTGTTCTGAATAAAGAGCAATTCATATTTGAATCTTTAGATAATAAAAAGGCATATATTGACAAATAAATCTTTTATTCAATCCGAAATATGCCAATTTATTGGATATTGGTTTGGATTTATATACATATATATTGCCATGTATATATGGGGAATGAAAATATTCGTTTAAAAAGGTGTTTTTAATCCAGTAGGTTTTTTAAATCAGGAATCAAATATATATTATTAAGTATCTGATAATAAAATTATCATAGAAAGTAAGACACTTTAACAAAAAAGTTCAATGAAAAGCTCAAAATCTAAAGAAGTGTGATTTTAAATAGTAGACTCATTTGAGTTTTTATTCATCTGTCTATGTAAATACTTGAGTTTTACTACAAATATTGAATAATTGCAAATTTCTTAATGTTGCTTCATAAAAAAATGTTAGAGAGTATTTATTTAGAAGTAAAATATGCAGTTTAAAAACAGCTTTTAACTATTTTAAAAGCTTTTATTTACCTTGCTTCTATATCTGTCTGTCCAAAATTTTTGTAATTGATTTTTAATATACTTCCAGAGCAGGTATAAATCTGAAATTTGGTAGTCTTTTAAGAACCAGATAATAATGCATATTGACAAATTTTCAGACTTCTGGGTTGTAAGGGTGGCTTGGAAAGGAAAATTTCTTCAATTTTGAAATTTATTTTTAATATGTTTCCAGACAACCTAGCTCAAAACCTCAAATGAGTTAGAAATCAGAATATACAGGTTCTTATCTAAACCTTTCTTGGAATTATAAGCGAAAGGCTTCCAAAAATCGATGAATATATTAATTTAGCTATTATAATTCAGTAATTTGATTCTAATATCATCACATACACACATACATCAAAATTTAATTTCATTATTTTATATGTACAGTAAAACCTCCTTGTAAAGAATACCTAATTGCAGAACCAAAGTGTCCTTTAGAGAGGGGTCCTCTTACCGGAGAGCTACTAAATAGTAAAAATGGTAATTTTGCAAATGAAAACTGTCCTTTGTAGAGAGGTGTCCCCTAGAGCGAGTGTCCTCTCGTGGAAGTTCTACTGCATATGATAATATAGGATCATACATTTAATTACAATGCATGTTTAAATAGCCCCTATTTCAAATTAATATTTTGTTACTTTTACACAATTATTCAAATTATATACAGTAAAATTCTCTTTATAGTGAACCCCAAAGAGAGAGCTTTTGGTTCACTATAGTCACACGGTTTGGCCTTTTTTTTTATTTTTAGACCATATATTTAAAAGGCAGTCTTAAACACAGGAAAAGGCAGCCACTTATTAATAGTCACTGTTTTAATTCCCTAAATTGTTTCCTTACATTAATGCTGATTATCAAAAGAAGTCATTTGATAATAGGTTCTTATCATTAGCATACATGTTTATGTTGTAGTGAAGTGAATATTTACCTATTTTTAATATATGTTTAAAAAGTATTCTCTTTTACTTTTTATTTCACAAAAATATTTATTAAAGACTAGCGAACTTACCCGGCTTCGCCCGGGTTTTACCCGAGTAAAGGTTTGTCTAACGAATCTCTCGATAAAGTGAACATTTTTTCCCGGTCCCTTGAAAAATACTCAATAAGTTGAATAAAATCAATATTAATTGGTTTCCTCAGTAATTGGAAGTTAAAGGAATAGTATCTTGCCTTGGAATTGTATCATTATTCTTGTATGGATGTACCCGGCTTCACCCGGGTTTTACCCGAGTAAAGGTTTGTTTAACGAATCTCTCGATAAAGTGAACATTTTTTCCCGGTCCCTTGAAAAATGCTCGATAAGTTGAATAAAATCAATATTAATTGGTTCCCTCGGTAATTGGAAGTTAAAGGAATAGTATCTTGCCTTGGAATTGTATCATTATTCTTGTATGGATGTACCCGGCTTCGCCCGGGTTTTACCCGAGTAAAGGTTTGTTTAACGAATCTGTCGATAAAGTGAACATTTTTTCCCCGGTCCCTTGAAAAATACTCAATAAGTTGAATAAAATCAATATTAATTGGTTCCCTCGGTAATTGGAAGTTAAAGGAATAGTATCTTGCCTTGGAATTGTATCATTATTCTTGTCTCAAATAAATTGCCGTGTCATCCTGAATTTTTTCTTTCCTAATTTTCCACATTACAAAATCATCATACAATCATGATAATATTTAGAGCAGATTGTTGAATTATAACAGATAAATTAGAATGTTTATCTTGATTATTTCTAGGCGAAAAGTTATTTCAAAAATTTTATTTGCTAGAAACCTTCCCAGTACTATACTAAATAACTTCCCAAAGTTTCATGGCGTTCCAATGAGTGGTTTGGTCAGGCATAAAGGACAGACAGACACACACACACACACATACATTCATTTTTATATATATAGATTAAGAAAAAATATGCTCAACAATTTGTCTCATCATGTCTCTATATCCTTAGATTACACTAAACTAAATAACATATATACATGTAAAAAATAATTTGAAAAATAATAAAGGTCAGGTGTTGGTATTTGAATCAAAATGACATATCCTGACCATGAGAACATGAGCTTTTTAGCGCCATCTAGTGAAGCAGAAATAAACTAAATGTTGATTTAGCCTGTTCTCTGTTCTTTGATTTTGTGAAATACAAGGGATCAAATGGATTTTTCAGAATTCGCTAAAGAAGTGTTGAACTGAAAAAGTGACTAGTCCAAGGTTATGACCGAAATATAAATGAAAATATTTGTTATTAACCCAAGTCTGCTAGTGTGCAGATATGTTCAATAGATAGTCTGTTATATTGCTGTCTATATTTTATTATCTCTAGTACATGTGTTAGGTAGAAGTTGGCGACTGCTTTTTACTCTAAGTGCACCACATGTCTACACATGTGAAAAGCAGTTCCACCTCTGCACTTACAAATGTGCCAGAGTTCCATTTTGATTACTTGCACTCGCTCGTGGGGTTGAACTTTTACAAGAATTGGGGGCCATTGGAGCATTTTTTTTTTCATTCAGAAAAAAAGTGTCTGATGCGGGATTTGATCCTGGGTCGTAGCAGTCGAAAATCAACAGTTTAGGCCATCCTTTCACAGACCCCCTCTGTCTATTTATAAAATAAACAGTAAAACCTTGCTAATACAAACCTTGGGTATAGCAGACCTTCTCTTATAAAAAAAAAAAACTCCCAATTCTATTACAATGTAAATATTATTATAATGAACTTCAGATTTTTAAAATAATGGACTACCCCTATAAAGACCTAATTTTAATTTCAAAAATAAATTCTATTTTGAATACAGTAGAACCTCCCTGTAAATGATACCAATTTCAGAGCCAAATTGTCCTTTAGGGAGAGATGTTCTCTTACCGGAGAGTTTCTAAATAGTAAAAATGATAATTTTGCAAATGAAAAATCTCCTTCATAGAGAGGTGTCCGCTAGCAAGGTGTCCGCTAATGTGTGTCCGAGGAAGTTTACTGTACTAGGCTCAAAACAAATATAAATTTGTAATCAATATATTTTTGCCTCATCTTATTTTCCTATCCAGAAACCACAAATGGCGATGATTTTATCCAAGAGGTAGAAACAAGAGCAGAAGTGACGAGACAGATTGTACAGTTTCACATCCTGAAATCACAAGATATCAATAAAATGATCTATGACTACAGACAGAGAGACAGCCTTCAGCCCTGGTGACTTGTTATGGATTTACACTCCAGTACAAAGTGTTGTTTTGAGCAAAAAACTTATGAAACTGTACTTCAGTCCCTACCATGTATCCAGGAAAATATCGGATGCGACTTATGGAATTGAACCATTGAGAGAACAAGGCAAACACCAGAAAACCAAGGACATCGTACACGTCTTGAGGATGAAACCGTACCATGGCCCATCTGCACAAGAGAACCAAAACGTAGATATGGAATCATTGGCGTAGGAATGAATAATCTAGCTGTGAGGTCATAGCTCTTTATAAGTAAGGATCTATGTATTATTTAAATTATTTATCACTGTTACTTTTGATGATGTTTCGGAAATATCTGGAATCCTTCTTTGCATTTGTAAATTAATGCGATGATTATTTTCAGATTTTATCTTTATACTCTTAAATAGATAATTTTATTTAATCACTAAGTTTTACTTGCCTAATTAATTACTTTAAAATATAATATGATAAATAAGGTCTCTTAAATAAATGTATATCTGTGAATATATAATTAATAAATCTTTGCTTAGGATTTATCTTGATTTTCAAATTAAACATATAGAAACATGTATGTTAATAATGATAAAACCTATCATGGAAAAAATGAATTATTTTATTAATCAGCATTAATGTAAGGAAATAGGTCCATTTATAGGGAATAAAAACAAAGTGACCATCATTAAAAGTTAGATTTTCCCTGTGTGTATGACTGCCCTTAATGAACCGTGGTTATAGTGAACCAAAAGTTTAGTCCCATTGGCTTTCACTATAGAGGGCTTTTATGTATATTATTGTTTCTCTATGTATATGTTTAATATTGTTAACAGTAATGACAAAAACCACTTTCAAGCTGTGCTTTCAACTTTCACCATATCACACCAGAAGTGATTTAAAATATGCTCTGTTAGAGATGGCTATATAGCAGCCCAAAACTCCAACTATCTTTTGCTCTTTTATAAATATATATATATATACAAGGTGATAAGACCAAATCCAAGTAAATAAATAGTGTGGGACGTTTCAGTAACAGCGTTGTTACCATCTTCAGACAAAAGTACTGAATGAGAAACACAAGGTAATAAGACCAAATCCAAATAAATAAATGGTGTGGGACGTTTTGGTAACAGCGTTGTTACCAAAACGTCCCACACTATTTATTTTTTTGGATTTGGTCTTATTACCTTGTGTTTATAATCTATAATCCAAATTGTGCCTTATCTACTGAATGAGAAATTTTACCACAGTATGTTTTAAATAGTTATTGTTATCAAGTGTGTAAACAAGATAACAGATAAGAAGATACAAGATAATTTTCTGAGAAACACAGAATATTATATATATTCTTATCTGCTATCTTGTTTACACACTTGATAACAGTAACTATTTAAAACATGCTGTGGTAAAATTTATCATTCAATACTTTTGTCTGAAGATGGTAACAAAGCTGTTACCAAAATGTCACACACTATTTATTTACTTGGATTTGGTCTTATTACCTTGTGTTTATAATTTATAATCCAAATTGTGCCTTATCATAAATATATTAATATTCACACACATTGTTATACAATATTGATAAAATGAATACATATCAATTAGGTTAATATAGAATGATTTCTTCAATCAAAGCTAAACTATATAAGAAATAGATGAAGTTGATAAACATTGATGAAATATTTTATAAGAAAATTAGGTGATGATGAAAATAAAAATATATATATATATATTCTTGTAAATCATTGAGATTTTATCACAAAGCCAAAGTTACACATAAATAAAGTTAATTTTTATCAAGATATTTCTTCTTCTTTCTTATCTCCACTCAATCATATTAGGGTATCAAGCTTGTAAAGCTTGAGACTTTTGATGGTGTCTGTCGGGGATTAGTAGAGAACATCAATGGATGAGTCAATACAGTCAATAATCTTTTTTGGAATTGCAGTTTGAAAATTGCACTTAGTACATAGGGGGAAAACCTTGCAACAATTCTGGAAAGTCATTGTCTGTAGATGACCAGCCTTATGTCTGGAAATCAAAGACTGTTGTTCTCTTGGGAGGACAGAACCAGTGCTAGTCCCTCTTGCTCTGTAACATTCATGTGCAGCATTAGATTTCCATTCTTGCAGGCATTGGGTCTTGATGATATGGAGGAGGTCTCTTTCTTCTAGTTGGGTGGTAGATTCCCTAACTTCAGGTAGGCCAAGAGCTCCAGCCTTTGTCAGAGAGTCTTCCAGCTCATTTTCAAGAATTCCAACGTGAGCTGGAAGCCATTGCACTTTGACAGAGCTGTTGGCTGGGAGTCGGTTTACAGACTTAGCGATGCTCTTGAGAAGAGGTTCTTGACTGGAGAAGCAACTTTGAAGGGTATAAATGGCTGCTCTTGAGTCAGAGTAGATTATTATTTGTTGAAAGTTGTCTAGGGAGGGAAAGGGAGATTTTTCCAGGATCTTATCTTTGTAGATAGCAATTCCACTGCCAGAGTGTCCAGTTTCAAGTTGGCTGCCATCAGTGTAAATTGTGATATCAAAGAGGGAGCTATTTTCCTCAATGATTTGGAAGCCAAGAGCTTTAAGTATTTCTGGCTGGGTTTCATGTTTGTGGAGATTAGCTGGTAGATGAAGGAAACAGATGATTTTGTCGCGAGTTCTGTGTGGGGGATAGAAAGTTCTGTGTTTGGGAATAATTGGGATGTCTGAAAGATTAGAGTTGTGAGCCATGTTGAGAGGAATGGGGATTTTGTCTTTGATTTGGGACCCAATTTCTAATAAATATTCCTGCAAGATGTTCTGTTGGAGAGTTAATCTTTTTGGATATGAATTTTGAGAAGCATATTTTTCTCCTTAGGTGCAGCGGAAGAAGGTTATATTTGAGTTCTGCAATGTGATTTGGACAGGATCCTTGAAGGCCGCTGATGATTTTAGCTGCACTTGCCTGGACTCTGTCTATTCTGGATAGATTGGTTTTACTTGCATTAATCCAGGCTGGGGTAGCATATTCCAAAATAGGTCTTACGAGGGCAAGGTACGTTGTGCCTGATATATTGGTTTTTACACCCCAGTTTAAGCCTGATATTTTTTTCAGGATTCTGAGTCTATTCTTTGCTTTGTTTATCATGGTGTCAATATGTTTTTTTTTTAAAGTGAGAGCAGGGTCAAGTGTGACACCAAAATATCTTGGGGAATCAGAATATTGGATTATTAAGTTGTTCAAAGAAATATTTGGGGTCCAGTGGCGAAGGTGGTTGTTGAAGGTGAAGAGGCCAATTTCATATTTACTGATGTTGATAGATAGTTTCAGTTTCTGGGTTACTGTTTGCAGATTTTTCATGGCTTTATTCAGAGAGTGTTCTGCATTGGAGAGGTTGTTTTTGGAGACCCAGATGATTATATCATCTGCATAAATGGAAATTTTAGCTGGTGGTTTGATGAAATTGTGAATATCATTTAGCTAAATTTTAAAGAGAATAGGTCTTAGGATTAATCTTTGGGGTAGATTTTTTGTTGTTGAAATTAACCTGTATAGTGCTTTTGGATAGAAAATGCTGATCCAACTTAGCATACCTTCCTCTATTCTAATTTTATCGAGTTTGAGAATTAGCTTTTCCTTCCAGACTCTGTTTAAGGCTTGGGAAAGGTCGATGAAGGCTGCTAGAGTGGATTTTGTAGGTTTATGATGAAAGTTGTCCTGGATTTGTTGAACAAAGTAAAAAATTGAATTCTCTGTGCTTTGATATTTTTAAAAGATCTTTGATGAGGGTCTAGTAGGTTGTTTAGGTTAAGATAAAAAGTTATTCTATTGAGAATCATGTGTTCCATTATTTTGCAAAGAATAGAGGTCAGAGAGATAGGTCTGTATTTGGTTGGCTGGTTCTCAGGCTTGTCTGGTTTGTGGATTGGGATGATTGTGGCATGTTTCCACTCTTTAGGGAGGGTAGACGAGCTACAACTGTAATTGAAAATTCTTTAGAGTTCTAGTTTGGCATGGGAGCTGAGATTTTTCAACATGGGTCCAGTGATTTCTGGACCAGGAGCTTTTGTAAGGTCAAGATAACTTAAATCTTCATAAAGTTCATGCTCTTAAGGTTTAATGAAAATGTTGTGGTTGGGTTTGGATTTTGAAAGGTTTCTGGTGAGCCTAGATTTTCTACCTATTATTTTATCATGTAAATCAAAATTAAGTTTTTGCAGTGGAGCTGTAATGGTGGATACAATTATTTACTATGTTGTATTTATCTGTAAGGGAATTTCCAGATTTATCCTTTAAAGTATTTGATCTGCTGGGAGTTGGAGTGTCCTGATTGAGGCAATGTAGTAGTCTCCATAGTTTTGTGTCGCTGGTTTTTTGGTCAATTGGAGAGCAGAGTTCAATCCACTTATTCCGTTTTATTTGGTCAGCCTTAGGCTTAATTTTTGCAGCAAATTGATTGTTATCTCTGGTGAGGAGGGTGTTGTTGTTGTCAATAAGGTCTAGATAAACTTGATTCCTATCTTCGATTTCATCTTTCAAAAGATCTAGTACATCTCTGTATTCTGTAGAATTTTCTGTTTCTCTGGGGATATTTTGTTTGGCAGAAATTAGGACTGCAGACCTCCAGTTCTTCCATCTGTCTTCCAAGGAGGATATTAGTGGGATTTTGCTGAAAAGACCCTCTATCGATGTTCTAAATGAATTCCAGGAGGCTTTCTTATAGTTCCAGAAGAGTCTTTGTGAAGATTTCGGGAGTTGGAGATTTCTGTTAGCAAAGGAAGATGGTCACTTCCGATGCTTTTCAGGGTGCTGTTTTTTTATGAACGGTTGCATAGATGGAAAGGTGATTGTTAGATCTAGTATTTGCGGAGTTCCATAGGAGTGAGAGATGTAGGTAGGACCATGGAATACAATTGTGAAGTTGTTGTCATCAATGAAGGTGCTAGAGTCTCAGTGTTGTTGAGGGAACACCCCCAAGATTGATGCTTGCCGTTGAAGTCACCAAGGATGAGTATATTGGGGTCAAGTAGGTGTGTGATTAAGTCCAGTTCAGGACCTGGTTTTTGAGGTCAATTAAGATATTTGATTGTTAGAGCAAGATTGATTTTCGTAGTTGAGAGGTGTAAATAAACACCTTAGATCAACCAAGAACCTGACCCGGAACAAGTCATACACCTTTCTATCGAACACATTAAAAATTTAAAAAATTAATTATAATGAAAAGGATTACATTTTAAAAATATTAAAACTGCTTTAGCACTAAACTTGACCATATGGATTATAAGCAGATAAAATCCTATAGTGAAAAAATGTCAATAAACCTAAAGTTCCTAAGCTATGATACTAGACACAAGGCCACGAACCCATAATACCCTTAAAGAATAATGGAATACTTAGAGCATAATAATTTTTAAATAAATAATGATTAAAATTTGTACGTTGAATGCACATATTGATCAACTTTAAGATAAACCCATACAACTTTAATATTAGTTCTAGAAATTTTCTGTTCCTATCATGTTCATTGTTGACATAGGCTTAACAGTGTAACTCTTTTTAGAGAAGTGGTACAATAAAAAATTTTCTAAAGTTACACTGAACCTGATTTGTAGTCCAGAAGTGTTGTATTCAAGAAGCTATCAATGTCCTTGATCATCTCCCATTTATTTATATAAGGTTGGTAGACCAACATTGCTACACTTCTCAATCTTCACATGTCTTCAAAGAAATCTTATATATAAATATCTTATTTTTGAATTGTCCCTTTCAAGATGACAAACACAAAATACATTTATAAAACATCAAAATCGTATCCTCTACAATATCATAAATCAAATTAGGTTATAGCTTCTTTAAACACTTATAATATTTAAATATTTTCTATCAGATGATCACAATCGACATTTCCTCAATAAGCAAAATTAGTTTGTAAAATATATATATACATTTTATTTTGAAATAAAAAATAACACCTTTCAACACTTGACCTTTTTATCTTTTATTTTTTTCTTTTGTTTTTTCATGTGTTAAGCGTATTTATGCAAGTTTAGCCTTAAATACCCATTTCTTTGTTTTTCAAGAAGCGTCTGGGACCAAAATTCTTTTTTTGGTCGCAGTGGTACATCATACTCCACGCTGACGAGCGCGAAAAGCATGAAACGCATTCGTGGATGGCTTTTCTTGATTTATCAAGAAATTGGGTTGTCCGAATATCAGGGAACAGGCTAAATCAATGTTCAGTTGATTTCTGTTCCACCAGATGGCACTCTGCCTTTTGTAAGGCACATGTGCTCCTGGTCAGGATATTCCATTTTTATTATTGATTTCAACACCTGACCTAATTAACTTTTATTTTTTCTTTCGTTTTTTCATATATATATATATATATATATATATATAATTTAGAGATATTATGCCCAATACTTACCACATATGTCCACAAGGAGACTGTAAGCTAACATGGCTGCTATATTGGAAAGCTGGTTGGGTGCGAGACAACACAGGCTCCTATAACATATTCAGATTATTTATTTATTGTTATATATCAATGTTATTTATTTAGTATTGCACATTTGAAAATGCATTATATAATTATAGGTGCAGACATGGCTACAATATTGTCAGGAAGACAGCGTTTCCTGGTATTCCCTCTTATCTGGACCGACCGGTTGGAGAAAACAGTGGCGCGACTAAAAAGGAGGAAAGATCTCAGTTCTCCCCTCTGGCTCTAACGGCTGGGTCGATTTGGCTCATGTAAATAGAAACTCTTATTTATATTTAAAATATCGCATATAACTAATTAAATGAATATTTAAAGTAATTCGAAGGCCTAGTTAATTATTTTTCATCGCGACATTTGTAGTTACCGACGAAGAACTGAAGGGCCACCAAATAATCAAAGGACTCAGTGGCGTACTGAAGATGACAGACCGATCTGCTTCCACTGTGGGTGCCCTGGCCACGTTGCACGTTATTGCAGAGACAGATGCCAAACTTTTGCGGATGCCAGACTTGGAAAAGAAACAGTCGATTTCGGAAGACCAAGAACGGAAAATTACACCATGGGCGAATCAGGAAGCTAACTATCCCAAGGAAGATTTAGAAACCCGTCGCCATATCCCCACCGCGGAAGATTCCTAGCTCCCAGAAATACCTCACAATCCCCTGCTCGCCGTCCCAGCCGCTCACCTAGTCGCCGCAGTGAGGAAAACTAGATGGCGCGCCCTCTGGAGGTGTGGCCGCCACAGACGAAAATCCTCCCTGCCATATAGCCGCTACAATGGACAAGCTCTTGTGGACTCCGGCGCTGATTACTCAGTAATTTCTGAAACTTTTAGACATTCTATAAAGGCTCCAGTTTTTAAAGAAAATAGACCACTTTTAAGAGCCGCGGACAAGAAGCCTATCGTGACCCTTGGTAAGTGCTCTTTAGAAGTTCAAATCAAAGGGGGGAGGGACTCGATATTATTTTTTATTTTGTAGTAGCCGCTGAATGTAGCCACGATGTTATACTGGGCTGGGATTTCTTCAGAGCCACAGATGCCATTATAGATTGTGGGAAAGACAAATTGTATTTAAGCGAAGCTGAAAAATTCTACGAATGGAAAGACCTGAAACTTTGTGCTGCTATGGACTGTATTCTACCGCCGAAATCTTTTGGCAAGATAGTTGTCACCAACCAGGATGTATTTGGCAGCAAAGATGTAGTCATTACAGGTTCCAAACGCCTGCAGTTGGAAAAAGGACTTTTTATTCCCTCTTCCCTCTTTAGGTTCTTACATGGCAGAGCGGTGTTATGGGTGACTAACAGTACTCACCAGTCCCAAGTGATACCTTCGGATATGAAGGTAGGAACAATGCAAGATCTAGAAGTAGGGAGCATATCGAATCTTGACGCTTGTTCTGAAATAGCTGGAAAAGACGAAGTAACTTCTCCAGATGTGAGAGAATGTTTAATTTCAATGATTTCTACTGATTTGGAGGAAACAAAGAAAAACAGATTACTCACGTGCCTAAATGAGTTTGCTGATATATTCGCCCTTAAGAAAAAGAGCTTCCCTATCTCTGGCGAAATAAAACAAAATCGATACGAGCCTCCTTATAGAGTGTCTCCCGCTGAAAGACGTGTCATTCGGAGTGAAGTAGAGAAAATGATGGAGACTCAAATCATCCGGCCATCATCAAGTCCATGGGCCTCTCCCTTTATAATATAAGAAAGACAGCTCGTTGAGATTCTGTGTCGACTATCGTCGTCTAAACAAAATTACAAAGAAAGATGTTTACCCTCTCCCTCGTATCGATGACGCGCTGGACACCCTCTCTGGATCCAGGTACTTCTCCACTATGGATATGAGATCGGGTTACTGGCAAATCCAATTAGATGTTAAGGACCGGGAGAAAATGGCATTTATCACTCCAGATGGGTTTTATGAATTTAATGTAATGACATTCGGTCTATGCAACGCACCAGCAACTTTCGAGCAAATGATAGACAACGTCCTACGGGGATTGAAATGGGACATGTGTTTATTCTACTTAGACGACATTGTAGTCTATGGATCGACCTTTAAAGAACATTTAACACGTTTATACAAAGTTTTGAGATGCATTCAGCAGGCTGGGGGGGGGGCTGTGCCTGAATTATAAAAAGTGTCATTTCGCCTCGAGACAAATAACTATCCTCGGGCACGTCGTTAATGAATTTAGAATGCAGCCAGAACCAAGAAAAGGGAAAGCCATTGTCAACTTTCCAAAACCCCGTAATATCAGTGAGACCAGAAGTTTTCTTGGGTTAAGTTCGTACTATAGACGTTTCATCAAAAGCTATGCCAACAAGTCTCGAACCTTGAATAGCCTTTTAAAGAAAGACGAAAAATTCATTTGGGGCGAAGAACAAGATGAATCTTTCCGGATTCTCAAACAGGAATATGGATCTTCGCCTGTGTTAGGACATTTCATAGAAGGTGCGGAAACTCATGTCCATACTGATGCAAGCGGTTATGGTTTAGAGGCAGTTCTTGTTCAAATCCAGAATGATGCGGAGAGACCTATAGCCTATGCCTCGCGAACACTAACCAAAGCGGAAAATAATTATTCCACTACAGAAAAGGAATGCCTTGCAGTTGTTTGGGCCCTTGGTAAATTCCGCCCGTACCTATATGGCAGACCCTTTACTGTGGTTACCGACCATCACTCGCTATGTTGGCTGGTAGGCTTGAAAGATCCATCCGGCCGCTTAGCCCGTTGGGCCCTCAAACTACAAGAATACGACATAAACATCGTTTACAAAAGCGGACGGAAGCATAAAGGCGCTGACTGTTTGTCAAGAAGCCCCGTGGCTGATACCGTGGAGATAAAAGGGCACATTATTTCTATCCAAGACGTTGCAGAAGAACAAAGTAAAGACCCTCATTTGGTTGGGATCCGTGAAAAATTTGCCAATGAAAATTTGAAAGGGTATCAGATGATTGGAGGCGTTCTCTATAAGAAAAATTACGACCCTGATGGCACACAATGGCTGCTAGTAGTCCCAAAAAAGATGAGGCACGAAATTCTTAAAGATGTCCACGACACTCCAATGGCCGGTCATTTGGGGTTTGCCAAGACCTATGACGGCGTTAGAAAGAGATCCTATTGGCCTGGACTTTATAGGACAGTTTCCCAATACATTGCTTATTGTAAAGAATTCCAGAGAAGGAAGGGCGTGCCTCAGAAACCTCCTGGACTACTGGTCCTAATACCGCCAACTACCTCGCCTTTTCAAAAGATAGGAATTGATTATCTGGGAAGATTCCCCATATCTCGCACGGGAAATGGATGGATAATAGTTGCAACTGATTATCTCACCAGATTTGCGATAACAAAGGCCGCGACAACAGCGGAAGCTACTGAATTAGCAACCTTCTTTATTGAAGACGTCATACTCAAGCACGGCGCTCCTCGGGAAATCATGTCTCAGACCACACGAGAAATAAATATTCTAAATGAAACAATACACAGATTCACCACGGCGTACCACCCTCAAACAAATGGTTTGACAGAAAGACTCAACAAGACCTTAACTGAGATGATCTCGGTGTATGTTGACGTTGATCAGAAAAATTGGGACAGCATCCTACCATATGTGACCTTCGCCTACAATACCGCTCGACAAGAGACAACAGGATACAGCCCGTTCTTCCTCGTCCACTGCCGTACCAGCCGGCAGGAACTGCAGAAGATTATGTGGGCCATCTTGTGACCAACGCTGAGGACGCACGGATGTTAGCCCGTCTTAAATCCTGCAGGCTCAGAGCAAAGACAAAGAACGCTACGACAAAAGCATCTGGAGGTGACGTACAAGGAAGGTGATTTGGTGTGGGTGTTCATCCCAGTCCGTACCGTTGGCTAGTCGGAGAAGTTATTGAAGAGATATTTCGGACCCTATCGAGTGATCAGAAAAATATCGAGTGTAAATTATCAAGTAGAAGGCGTGACGAATACTAGGAGAAGACGAAAACCCAAGATATCATCCATGTAGTGAGAATGAAGCCCTACCTCGACCCCGAAGTCCAAGAACAGATTGCCCAGAGTCATGTGACCGACTAGTAAACATCGGGACGCTGTTTCTCTTGTGGAGGGAGTGATGTCAGGAGGACAGAGTTTCCTGGTATTCCCTCTTATCTGGACCGACCGGTTGGAGAAAACAGTGGCGCGACGAAAAAGGAGGAAGATCTCAGTTCTCCCCTCTGGCTCTAACGGCTGGGTCGATTTGGCTCATGTAAATAGTACTTCTTATTTTATATTTAAAATCTCGCATATAACTAATTAAATAAATATTTAAAGTAATTCGAAGGTCTAGTTAATTATTTTTCATCGCAACAATATAAAAACCTTGCATAGAAAACAAGTTTATATTATGTACATATATTCCTTTTTTGCATAAAAAATATTTATTCATATATTATTATACCATATATTACCACATATTACCATTACACAATAGAAGAAATCAAATAATTATTCAATTAATAGAAGTTAAAGCTTGGTAGATTTGGGCTATATATTTTTTTAACAAATAGATTTTATTTGCAAAAGAATTAATATAACATGTAATTGATTTACATCATTGTCAACAAGAAACATGATACTCAGAAAAGATTTTTAAAAATCAGATACATAGATATAAATAAGTTTTTCTCCATTTCAAAATTATGAAATGCTTGAAAGGCAATTAAAAAGAATAATTATAAAGTCATCAACCTATTTCAAACAGACCTCACTACAGATGAAATAAAGTTACTGTCAAAAGGTTTAAAAGCGCATAGGAAAATAGAAAAAAAAACAGATTCTATAAAAATTATCAATTTTGTTGAAGTGTCAATAACATACTTCAATACAAGAGCGAAATCAGGCATATGATCACCAATATTCTTACACACCAGTTTATATTCAATTGCAGAACCTGAATAAAATGAATTATCAAAAACCTCAAAAACAGAAAAGACAGTAATCACACAAGCACACAAACGTTGCACAATTGTTGTCATGAATCGAATGGAGTATTGCAAGAAGAAGGATAAAATTTTAGAAATCAAACCACATTTGAACTCATTAGTGAAATAAGAAGAATATGTATGCATATATTGAAAAAGAATCAAACAAGATGTCGAATAAGAAACAAAAAACAAAAGATGAACATAATTAATTTCTCTCGAACTTAGATAGTAATAGTTATATTTGAGATAGACCAAAATTAGATAAGCTAAACATTCATCTTAGACCCATAGTAGCCTTTCACCAATTACCATTGGCTCCGATAGCCAAATTTGTGTCAGCTTTTTTTACAGCCTATAATCAGAAGTAATTTTTTTCCATTTTCAATTACTAAAGTAATTATATTTGTGAAGGAATTTTCTTAACACACCAAAATAAATAATAACCACATTTTAGTTTCATTTGGGGAAGAGGCATTGTATCCTATTTTCCACCATGAAATGATTGTTAAAAAATACTAAACCATTTTAATAGAAAATAGCACATATTCCTTGAACATAGATAAAATTATAAAATTAATATCATTATGTTTAGAGATAAATCTATTTACATTTATCTAAAACATAAGCGAATTAAAGTCTCTCTTATGGGAAGTCCTTTATTGACTTGTATAGTAGATATACTCATGCACTGTATATATAAATGGATCATTTCTTTATATTCAAATGATACAATTATATACAGAAGATATATTGATGACATTTTGTATTGGCACAAGGGATAACAATATCCTAGTTTCCATCAATAGTTACCACATAAGCATTAAATTTACAGTATAAAAAGAAACCAATAGCTCCCTTTCATTTTTACATTTAAAAAGCAATCAAATAGTGGAAGAATTACAAACAACAGTTTATTGAAAATCAACACCCATACCTAACTATATAGAATTTTCTACGTATTGCCTGCTTAACCACAAAATCAACACAATTAAACCTGCTCTAAAGAATATATAAACATTGTAAATTAATTTTGTACAAATAAATTTACTGCCAATGTGTTTCTTTTATATATCATAAAATATTATCTCTACAGACCTTACTGCGATGATATGAGTTATTGAATGAGAGGGCTTGGCTCATCAGTAGTGAACCCTCTCAGCAGTTTCTCCAAATTAATCTCTAGACTGCTCTATTATTGTATTGGATTGGTTTGGGATATACCCTGCATTTTCTATGGAAGGCAGCTTAGGGGTATTAAGTGAACTATGAACATAAGCTTATAGGTCTGTAGAGATACAAACATATAATTTCAAGGTATTGCATCGAGCAAAACTCTTTCGCAAAATATGGTTTCATAACGAATATATATTAGTAAATTTAATTTATAAATTCAATTTCCATCTATCGTTAAATTTTGCAAAGAGTAGTAGTAGTAGTAGCCCTCTCATTCAATAACTTATAACATTGCAGTAAGGTCTGTAGAGATAATATTTGATGATATTTAAAAGAAACACATTGCCAGAGAATTTATTAGTTCAAAATTTTAAAGATAGATGGCAAATAAATTAATAAATATAAACATTGTTCTGCATTCAGCAGAAGAGAGAGATGCAAAACATCTTTTGAAATTTAATATCATCAGATTAACCTAAATCATTCATACTAAGACATTTTCACAAATCTACAGAAGAACATTGTATAACCATCTAAAATCCATAATTTAGCCGATATTTGTTTTGTTTTTATGTTGGAGATTTTTAAGGGTATGAAGGCACTGGGAGAGTATAGTGTTGGTCTGCTGATTTTGTATATATTTTAAAAATTATCATCATATATTTTCATAAGAAAACTAAGTAAGCAAATATCACTGTAATAGAATTATATATACAATTTTAAAATATGTAAACTATATTTTAGCAAATAAATATGTATATAATTAGATCTATATTTTCAGTGTGTATAATTGGCTGGAAGTCATAATTCTAAGTTTCCATGTTGAAGGGCATGTTGGCCCGAATGCTAGAGTAAAAAAATAGTTAAAGCAACCTGGTTCTGGATTGCTTGGTGATTTTGTAAAATATCCTAATATGATTGAGTGGAGAAGAAGAAGAGGAGAAAAGTTTATTTTCAAGCCAAAATACTCCAAAAAAGTAAATGAATATTGTTGCACAAGATAAGACAAAAAATAAGGATTGAATTCAGAAAGAAAGGGCATATCTCCCTCTTTTAAAAGTGCATTAAAACAACCCATATTTGATTACCTCAATATAGAAATGCTAAAATGGTGGTAAATAAATATGCAAACAGGCAAGATTTGTTACTCTTTACAATAAATAGCGGTTTTTAAATTTTTAGTTGCATTTATGG
Organism: Cordylochernes scorpioides; assembly: GCA_030710605.1. NCBI lineage: Eukaryota > Metazoa > Arthropoda > Arachnida > Pseudoscorpiones > Chernetidae > Cordylochernes > Cordylochernes scorpioides. The sequence continues at coordinate 89,987,703 of CP092886.1, read as the reverse complement.
GATTAATCTTGAATTATTTTTGATATGCCTTGGCACTTTGAAATAATTAAATTAAGAAATCATCACAAAACATTTTAAAATTATTTTAACACTATTAAAACAAATAATGAAATTTCAAGAAAATTGGTATTGCTAATATCTTTTTTCGACGCAAGCTGTTCTTTTAAAAATGTAAAAATTAATTAACAATGACTGAAGTTTCCGACTGGATTGCAGTAGCAAATAAAATTAATTGTGTTATTGTGGATATTCATTTGAATCAATTCATCTAATAACTTAATACAGTAAAACCCCTCTATAGTGAACCCCAATGGGATAGAGCTTTTGGTTCACTATAGCCACGGTTTGGCCATTTTTTTTTAATTTTCCAAATTTTTAGACTGTATAATTAAAAAACATGAGACATGGGGAGAACTTGGGAGAACTGTTTTTTTTTTTCCTGGTTCTTCGAATTCCAGTTTCCACATATTCTTCTGAAGTGTATATTAAATTTTGTTTTTAACCTGTAATTCAAACCATTTCTGGCTTTAAAATTATTTGTAATTTTTATTTAGCCTAGTTAAACTTGATATAGAACACTTCTAAAAGTGGGAATGCTGCCACTTTTTTTTTTTTTTTAGAACGCCCTTCTTTGTTTATTTTCTTTATTTTGGAAGCCATTTGTATTTTTCTTCTATTTCAAAATTGTCGAATGCAAAGATATTCTATTGATTTAAAGTATCATGTGTAAAAATTTATACAACATACAGCAAAAATAGAATGGAAATGAAAACAAACAATGCCGCTAATTTTTTTATTTTGAAATCGCGATCCGTGAGCTGAAAAATGCTTGAAAATTTGTTGTTTTAAAATTTTTTTAAATCACAATTTTAAGTTTGTTATAAGCATAGTATTTTTAATAGATTTTATCATTTTGGGACCGAAAATAGGTTTGTTATAGGGGTAGTTCGTTATTTGAAAAATCGCAAAGTTCGTTATAACTATGGTATTTTCAATGGAATGGAATTGGGTATCGCCGTGGATTCGTTATAAGGGAAGGTTCGCTATATCTGGGGTTCGTATTAGCGGGGTTTTACTGTATTATGTCTCAATATATTGTACTCAGTCTATTCAAAGATATGTTTCTACTGAAAGAATCAAATATTTGTAGCTACTTTTTATATTTCAACACTAAGAATTTCATAAACTACTTTCTCTATCAATAACCTAAAATGCCATTTATGCTGTTGCAGTGATATAGAGAGAGAGAGTTCACAAAGTCTTTAGAGTGAGAAGTTGATCAATCAATTAAAATCTTGCCTAAAGTCACATAGTTAAGCATTTGATTGCTCACTTATTTAGCTAACTGATAGTCTGAAAAGTTACTTTAACATGAGTAATGATTCCATGATTTACAATTATTCCAGAATTGGTCAAATACACTTTCTTAATTAATCAAGAAATGCTAGCCAAGTATGCGTTTTGGGCTCTTGGTGATCATCAGCATGGTGCAAGCTGTATCTCAACGAACAAAACTGTTATTTAAGGCATAATGTAAAAAAATCATGAAATGGGTATTTAACATGCCAACTATGTGAAAAAAAAAAGTAATTCTGAAAAGAATTCTTTTGATCGTGCAAATAAAATTTTCTGATGGTTTGTTGCATCAGAAGATGCCTTTTTCTTAATTTATCCTCTTGATCCTAGTACAATTTCATTTTATACTTTTTTCACATAGATAGGCGTTGTCATGCACTTCCGACCTTAAATACCCGTTTCAAGATTTTCAAGATGCCTTAAAGACTAGTTTTTTGGTCATTGAGGTAGAACTTGCACTACACTAATGAGAGCCAACAGCCTGAAATGGATACATGTTATCTTTTCTTGATTAATCAAGAAAGGGTATTTCACAAATTCTGTTATAATTGATAATCAACAAATAGTTGATATTTATTTTAAAAAAATAAAGTCATACCCTTTATGTGGGAACGAGCCATTTTTACAATAATAGATCATATTTTACAAGGCAAAAAATTGCTTTATCTTCGAAATAGTTTTCATATTTTGGTGTTTGGTTTTTAAATTAGACACTATTATATAGCTTCCAAAAATAAATCTCAACTTTTTACTGGATCTAAATTTGAAACAGGCAATAAAACCAAATCATATTCAATAAATTTTGTGACATTTCAGTAAAAGCATTGAATGATGGAGGTAGCAAAACTGATTCCAAAATATTACTCACTATTAATTTGAGTCTGGTCTTATTAGCTTGTGCTTATGATCTCTAATACAAATTATATTTTAATAGAGTATAAATTTAAATTGTGCTTCACACACACACGCACAGATATTCTATTTATATAAATAACTAGCGAATGTGTACCCGGCTTCGCCCGGGTTTTATCCGAGTGAAAGTTTGCCTAACGAATATTATTGAAAATAATATTCCGGAACACACAGAATATTATGATAATAATGATAATAATATTCGTTACATTATCCCTATGTATATGTATGTATGTGTGTATCCATGTCGGCTATACACGTCCACAATACTTAACAAATCTGACTGAAATTTTAACAGTATAGGGAGTAGAATCTGGAAAAACTTATAGTGAAAATTTCAGGTCTCTATCCCGAATATTCTTTGAGATATTTGCAGATTTTCTTTTTCGCTCGCAAGCAGCGCCTCTAGCGGTGAAGATGGGAGGTAATAACAGCTGACCTAATGTACATGTAAAACGTGTTTTGACAGGACATAGAGAAAAACTGGAAAAGATATTTATCAGATTTTAGCCACTAAAAAATAAAATTGACAGGTTCTGGGCAAAAATAGTTGTTTTTTTTTTAGTCAGACAAAGTTTGGAGCGGGACGTTTCACAAGAGTGACATCCACGGCGCCAATTTATAATTGTAACGAATAGTATTTGAATAAAAACATTTAATCGGGTAAAACCTGGGCGTTGCACGGGTCGGGTCATTAGTTTTTCGAGCAAACATATCCACTCTCTCTACTGCATAGAATTTTAATGAGATATATATAAATAAAAATATTTAGAGATATACTACATGATCCCAGCAAAAAGGCCGAGAAACGATATTTTATATGTAGAGTTGACCTGGCTTCGTGTGCCTTCTGCTCGAGTGAATGTTTCGCGGTAGAATTTTGTTCCTGCCTACTAAAAATTATTATCTGGCTCCGCCCGTGGACTGCTTTAGTGAATATTCCCCTAAAGAATTTTGTTAATGTCAATCAAGCATGATACAGCAATATTGTCATTATCATTTCTGACTAAAAGGAAAGGGAGAGATAGAGTATTTACAATTAAGGTATAGTAAACATGGTGACTTTTTTATTGTGCCCCTGTTCTTCTCTCTTCCACGAGTGCAATTTTATTTACAACCGCTTTTTGATAGTTGAACAGTTCTATTGCCCTACTTTTCTTATCTGAAACAGTTTTTATTATCTTTATTGAGTTCAAATGCGGTCTAGGAAGACTTTTCAGGATCTTTTTTCTCTCTCCTTCCAGATCCCCGCACTCAGCAGTAAAATGGTATATTTCATCGGTTATCTGACTTCCTCATAACCTACAGTACAAATCTTTCTTAATTACGTAAATATGATTTTCTTTGATCAATGTTGATATTAATCTGATCTGAGCAATAAAACTCACTAAAGCTGAGGACAGATTGCATGAAAAATAATGTTCTGGAATGAATGAATCATAAAGTAACCTATAGTTTGAGTATGTTTTTGTAAGAGATAATTTTGCCAGATCTTGCTGCAATAGCTGTTCAATTTTTATTTTTAGTATATTCGGAAGTTTGATCTGTATGTCATCATAATTTAACCTATAGTTTAGCCGTGTGAGTCCACAATGATTGATGATATCCATGATATTTTTACAGAATCCTATAGGTTTTTTTGTCATTAAGGAAATTTCCTTCAATCTATTCCAGCATAGCTTAGGTAGTCTATTGTCTTCCATTTTTTGTAATCTAATGAAATATTTCATAATTAATTTGATCGTTGTAAAAGTCAGAGATATTCTGCCTGTTTCCAGCCTTACAATATACCCTGGTATATATCTTGGTAGATTCAAAACGTATTGATTTTATTCAACTTATCGAGTATTTTTCAAGGGACCGGGAAAAAATGTTCACTAGATAAAACGATGATTTTGTAATGTAGAAAATTGAAAAAGAAAAAATTCAGGATGACATGGCACACAGAGACCGGGAAACAATGTTTACTTTATCAAGAGTTTCAAATTTACGAGTGTCAAATTATCAAAATATATATATTATTTTTTTATAAGTTCATAGAGAATTGTTTTAACAAATGTTCGTTAAATAAACCTTTACTCAGGTAAAACCGGGTGAAGCCGGGTACATCCGCTAGTAATTGTTATACGCATTTTAATATAATTTTGAAACACATAATTTTTTGAAAACATTTATTATATTTTAAATAACATATTGTCACTTTTGTGAATTTGATAATTAATTATTTCTTTTTCTCAATGAATTATATATATTAATTTAAAAATTCATTTTTGTTATCATCATCACATACAATGTAAGTTTTTATATAAACAAACGATAATAAACAACAGCAACAATGTAATTTGCATCTTCACTATAATAAAACAACTACAAAATAAATTAACAATGTAAAAATAAATTTTAACATTACATTTTAAAATTTAACACAAAAACGTTACATTTTCTTCAAATATATATTAACATTGAAATTCCAAGTTTTTTTGCGTCATTGGAATATTATATTACTAAATTCTCAAATTAATTTATTATACTTGGAACACATTTTAAGACCAATTTTAACAACCCTAAACTTCAAAATTGAGAATGTCCAACAAAATAAAAGATCATGGAACTTTAGAAAAGCCGACTGGAAAAAATTCACAGAAAAGCTCGAAGAACTGTGCAAAGAAGAATCAAATTACAGAGCGCTTGACAAAAACTTGGAAAAATTCTCTTTGAACATATCCAAAGCTGCAAAAGCATCGATACCTAGAGGCAGACGTAAAGACCTGTGGATACCTTTCTGGAAGGACCACAGCATCGAGGCAATGATTGCAGAGAGAGACAATATCAATGAACTTCTCAAAACAAATAAAACAGAAGAAAACAGAAAGAAACTCATTGAAATTAGTCACAAAATAGAACAAGAAATTTGGATATGCAAACAAGAAAAATGGGCAGAATTCTGCGAAAAAATGGATCCAAGAAAGGACAGCCAACACTGGAATATAATTAGAGTGTTGGAAAACAATCAAAACCAACACCAATCCTCCAATACTCTAACCGATATGAATAGAACAGCGAGAACGAACAAACAGATGGCTGACATAATTGCTGAATATCTTTCAAGCACTTCCAGACTCAACTACACAAATGAAGACAGGACTCTAAAAAATAATATAAACAAGTTAGTTAAACAAGCAAGAAATTACCATCAACAAGATATTTTTTCGAGAGACTTCACACTGAATGAGCTAAACTCATCAATAGAAAAGTTAGATCCCAAGAGGTCACCAGGAGATGATCTAATCTTTGGTCAAATGATTAAACACTTTGGAGACAAAGCTAAAAATCAACTCCTACAAATACTGAACATTTCATGGCAAACTGGTAAACTACCAAAGAATTGGAAGATATCAATTATAGTGCCAATACTGAAACCAAACAAAGATGCCAAGGAATGCAAGAATTATCGGCCAATTGCTCTCACCAGCATACTTTGTAAAATAACAGAACGAATTATCCACTCTAGGCTCATAGTCTGGCTCACTAACAATAATAAAATAAACTTCTACCAAACTGCCTATAGATCCAGACACTGTACAACTGATCAACTGTTCTACTTCTGCCAATCAATAATAGATTCTTTCCAGGAAAAACCAACAAAGAAGACAACGGCCGTATTCCTGGATATGACCTCAGCTTTTGATCGAGTGTGGAGGGAGAAATTACTTGAAAGGCTGCACAACATCGGAGTAAGAGGAAAAGCCTTAATCTGGATTGCAGACTTCTTAAGGGGAAGAAGGATAAAGGTTCGGGTTAATGGAGCATTTTCCAAGGACAGAAGAACATGGGCTGGTGTACCTCAGGGATCTGTGCTCAGTCCTTTACTCTTCCTGCTATATATTAACGACATCCATCCTTACCTCACTGAAGACACAAAGGTTGCCTGTTATGCAGATGATATAGCCATATGGCACACAAGTAGCAGTATAGAAAAATCAGAAAAAATACTGAACGCATCAATGAGAGGACTGGAGAAGTGGGCAATGGAACTCAAAATGACCATAAACCCAATAAAAACAAACCTATGCGTCTTCTCCACTGACAGGAAAAACAGGCATAAATTTAATCCCAAAATAAGTATAAACAACCAAATAATTGATAAAATTAGAAATCCAAAATACCTAGGTGTGAAACTTGATGAGGAATTGCGTTTTACAGAACACATAATTAGCACCTCAAATAGAGCTACCAGAAAACTAAATATTCTGAGAAGGTTATGTGGAACAAATTGGGGAGCAAAACCCAAAACCCTCAGAACAACATATACCACCTTAATAAGGCCAATAATGGAGTATGCAACACCTGTCTGGGCTCCCTCAAGCTCATCACTAAAAGGAAGACTAGACAGTGTTCAAGCAAAAGCGGCCAAAATAATCCCTGGTGCTGTTTCTTCCACCAATAATGAGAAAATTCAAAGAGAATGTGGCCTAGACCTACTCGAAAGCAGAAGACAATTAAAAACAATAAAATTCACAAATAGCTTAAAAAGTAAAAAAGCCGAACACATATCCCATAGAACCTATTTAAACTGGACACAAAAAGAAAGACTTAAAAGATCTTCAACACTTCAGTACGACAACAACATTAGAAAAGGCATAAACATGAAACACAGTGACTTTCAAATTCAAGAAGAACCAACATTTCCTACCACATTACCTTCAAATATCATCATCAATCTCAACCTGAATGAACCCTGCAATAAAAAAGAGAACAAAACCATACTTAAAAAGAAGGGACTTGATACAATTGATTTATATGATCAGAAAAATTATTTATTAGCATACACAGATGGATCATCAGACCTTACTCTGAGTAATGGAGGGGCCGGAATTAACATAATACTCCAAGATGGAACACACATCAAAATCAAAGAAGGAGCAGGAAAGATTTCGTCAAACTTCACTTGTGAACTGACAGCTATCTGGAAAGCCCTTGATGTATGCCTGAACCAACCATCCCTGCATCAAGCAGAAGGAATCATAATATACAGCGACTCCAGATCCGCTCTAGAAGCAATTCAGAAGGGCAATACTAGAATCACGCAGAAAATACACTCATTATTTACCCAACTGGAAACATTGGAGAAGAACTGCATTCTACAATGGATTCCTGCCCATGTTGGGATTGAGGGTAATGAAATGGCAGATGAATTGGCAAAGGAAGCCAGAAAGCTGAGCCAAAGGAAAGAACAAATGTCAGTATTTGACGCTGATGCTTTGGCAAAATACAAGATAATAAAACAAAAAATAAGAAAAGTTCAAATATGTGAAATAAACTCTGAGAGAAAACTGACAAAAACCATAACAAGACTTAGAACAAAACACCATAAAGGAATGACAATACATCCAGATGGCACAAGAACTTATAAAGCGTGCAACAACTGTCCTGGTGTGGAACTAGCACCTACTCACATATTCTCTTGCCCAGCAATGGCCGCAGCCTTGCAGAAAATTGACTTAGACCCAGAGGAGCAGCTTTACACACCCAAGATAGTGGATATTGCTGCTGCTGTGATGGAGATGCATGGAGACATCTGAGACTTTTCTTTGGACACGACAACAACAACAACAACAACATTTTAAGCATTGTTACAATTTATAAATATATTTTCACCAGATGCCGCTAGAGGCGCTGCTTGCGAGTGAAAGTAGAAAATTTGCAAATAATATTTATTTCAAACCAAATTCAAAACAGAAACCTTCCCAGTAGTATAGTAAATAACCTTCTAAAGTTTCACGGCGATTGGATAATCTTACCTTTTAAAAACATTCATCATGTGAACAAACTAACATTCATCGTGTAAACAAATCACGTGTTAATTATTAACCAAATTCATTTATCATCGCGACAAGTGCTGCGCCCAAGCGGTAAAAGGCTGGAATTAACGCTTTTTTGTTTTATATTATTTAAAAAAAGCACATTAACCTTTTTAGTTTTTTGAATAGCCTTTATGTTAAACAATATCTTCAACTACCTACATGCAAAATTTCATTATGATTTATTTTGTAGATTTTGCACAACGCGATAACAAACATCGATTTTGGATTTCATTTTTATAGATATAAGGAAAGGATAAGGATGTATTTTTATGTATTGTTATTGAGGACATCAAAAATTTGGAGAAAATTCAAATAAAAAAATATTTGAATCACATATTGAGAGTGTATTGTAAAATTGCTGAAAAAATATATTATGGAAGAAATGTAAATATAAAAAATATATCTCTGAAATTGGATTAATAACTAAAACACACAAAGCTCTTGTGTCACCTAGGATCATGAATGCTTTCATACATTTCTCAACCTCCAGAATCAATCTCAAAACAAAAATCTGGTCTTTCGAAAAAATATTTGAAAAAGATTTTATAAATTGATGAGGCACAATTTGGATTGTAGATTATAAACACAAGGTAATAAGACCAAATCCAAATAAATAAATAGTGTGTGACGTTTCGGTAACAGCGTTGTTACCATCTTCAGACAAAAGTACTGAATGAGAGAATTTTACCACAGCATGCATTTGAATAGTTCCTGTTATCTCTCTCTCTCAAGTGTGTAAACAAGATAACAGATAATAAGATATTTATCTGATAAACAGATGGGATAAACACCTGCTGATTAATATTCTTAGAATTAAAAGTTTTTTCAAATATAATTAAAAGCATATCTATAAATATCATTTATATTTCCTCTTTCTTCCATTCTGTTAATTGTAGCACATTTCTTTTGAATGAAAAATGCTTCTTTAAATTGTCTCTTAAAATAATTTTTTTCATAATCTAGTATCTTTGTTTCTTTTAGGTTGAAATTATTATGTCCTGTGATTTTTCTATGTTCTACAAGTGCAGAATTCTAAATTTTATCCCATTTCAGACAGGAACTATTTAAAAGCATGCTGTGGTAAAATTCTCTCATTCAGTACTTTTGTCTGAAGATGGTAACAAAGCTGTTACTGAAACGTCACACACTATTTATTTATTTGGATTTGGTCTTATTACCTTGTGTTTAAGATTTTATAAAGTAAAAAAAAAGGTAAAAAAGCTCAATACAATTCATTGAATTGTAGCTAGAGGTTTTATAATTGCTATTTTTCCGTCTTTATTTATTCATTTGTATTTGGCCTTGTTAAAACTTAGGGCCAGGTGGACGTATATTTACATTCGCCCTTAAAATGGCAAACGCCCGGCGAACGTATATTTATGTTTCGCATCTTTAAAAACGGGTATAAAATCTGCCGTTGAAGTATGTTCCTCGGGATTTTGCACACAATATTCTTAACATCAAAATATATTTCCTAACATTAACATGCGTAACTTCGCTGTTATCGATTAAATACAAAAAAAAAAAATCAACAGAGTTAATTTTATTTATATATAAATACAGAATTAAATTTCAACAGAGTTAATTTTTTTTACATACTAGCTAATAATCTCAATCTAAAAAATATTCAAAACAAGCAATTTTAAGATAACACCATATGAAAAACAGTCTGCCAAGAAAACAACAACGATATTACATCTTTCTCACATATTCACACACAATCTTGATTAATAATTGAAACTTATCTTTAACATTGTTTATTATACTTCAACTTTTATTTCTACATTTGTTTTTAAATACCCAATTGTTTTATCATGTTTCTAATTTCGCTTAACAAATATACAAATTTATAGTGACCAACATATGCAAATTTTATCTTTATTTTTATTTAACTTGATATCGTAAACATAACATCCATTGTAAGCATTTTTCTGTTCACCTTCCGTGGTTTCTCTTTTCTCTGATAGTTTTTAGGTGTAGTATATTTTCTTATTACTAGACTACAAACATTCCCTCGAGAAAAACCTGGGCGAAGCCGGGTACATTTGGCAACTCTGTATTTTGTTCTTCTAACTCGTAACTTTTAAACAAGAAGTTTATATTTTTTGTTCTTTCCTGTGTTTAAAATTGGATCTTAAATAAAATAATGATATAAAAAAGGATTATATTTTTAAAATCAACCCAAATTAACACAATTGGCAGCAGAGTCCATGGTTTATTGAATACTGTAATAAAAGGAAATAATAGCAAACGACTTAAGCCTAATCGGTATTTATGCGTAAAGCAAAATAAATTTTGTTATCTAGAGAAAATCTTCAACAAAATATTGTTTTTCTTTTTAATATTCAATATAAACAAAAAAATTGTTGGAAAATAAAATGAACGAAATACCAATTGCAAAATTTGATGGTGATAATTTTCCAAGTTGGAAATATAGGGTTGAATCGTTTTGGAAAGGAAAGATTTGATCAATTTTTTGATTGAAGATCCTCCAGGAGAAAATTCAGAAAGACAAAAATGGAAAATAAAAGACTCGCAAGCAAAAGGTATTATAACTTGTGCCATGACAGATTCTCAGGTTTCATTAATTCTCACATGCAAAACATCAAAACAAATATGGGCATCCTTAACCAAAAGATATGAAGGAGACATTAAAAAGAAAAGTATTGTAGCACGGAATAATGTTTCTCGCCTTCGGATGTATCCTGAAGAAAGTTGGAAAGACTACCTTCATAGATCAGAAAAATTATTAGAAAATGCGAGAATTATGGGAGCCACCATAGATGATGAAGAATTTATCTATTCGGTAATTAAAGGCCTGCCACAAAAATACAATATTATTGCCATGCAAATAAATACTATGAATAATCCTACACTTTCAGATATTAAATCACACTTTTCCCTGTATCAAGAAAGGTACCATGAGAAAGATTTTTCATCCTCATCTGCATATAAAGCATCACAAAGTGAATCAAAGAAATTTTATCCAAAAAATAAATTTAAATATAAACCTGAGTGTTATATCTGTAACGAAATAGGACACAAAGCTAATGACTGCTGGCATAATCCAAAAAAATAAAGACAATAATAATAGAAGAGAAGATCTTAACAAACCCAGCACAAGTGGCTATAAACCTAAATTTGGAAATCAGCAGAAACAAACTGGAAATTCACATAATGAAAAGGCAGCAAATTGTCTGATAGCCAAAAATCAAGAAAAGAGTGAACAGGAATGGATAATTGATAGTGGTGCTACAAGCCATATGACATCCTGTTTTGAACTTTTAAAAAATTCATAAAATAAGGAAAGGAAAATAATCCTTGCTGATGACACTCAAATTGAATCCAGAGCTATAGGAAATGTGAAAATCAAAACAAAATAAGAAAATTTACTTATCCTCAAAGATGTACTATTTGTTCCACAAATCAAAGGAAATTTGTTGTCTGTAGGAAAATTAGTACAAGACTACCAAAGAATAATTTTTAGCAAAGACAAAAATGTACTATAATAGATTTCAAGGATCAAGTCATATTGGAAGCTCCAAAAATTGATGATTTTTATATAATAAACTCCTCTGGTTCAAGGGATGAAGAAGATAAAGTCTTCAAAGTTAATTGGTATATTTGGCATAAAAGATTGGGCCACCCTAATGATAATTACATGACTATAATGAAAAACAAAAAATTAGTAAACAAATTTGATTGCATATCTAAAGAAGATTTAAATGATTGCATTACATGTATTAAATCTAAATACTCAAGAAAACCTTTTAAAAGAATTTAAAAAATTCAAACCTCACAATCATTAGAACTTTTGCTTATTGATTTAATTGGGCCCATAAAAGAAGAATCTATTGGTGTAAAGCAAGATTTATTCTTACTATAGTAGATGACTATTCAAGGAAATTATTCACTAGATTCTTAAAAGCAAAATCAGAAAATCAAGAAATAATTAAAGAATTTATAGAATATATAGAGAACACCACCAATAAAAGGATTTAAAAATTCAGGAGTGATAATGGTACTGAATTCAACAACCAAGAATCCAAGAACATCAAAGAACTACCTTTTTTCCCCTGCTCAAAATGGAAAATGTGAAAGAGCTAACAGAAGCCTAATAGAAGGAACAAGAGCCCTATTAGTAGAATATGGATCACCAATAAAATTTTGGGCTGAAGCTATGAATACCTATACATACCTTAAAAAAAAAACTCCTTCTTACCATAATACTAACAAGACTCCAGAAGAAATGTTCACTGGAAGAAAACCTAGTCTCTCACTTAAAGGTTTTCGGTTGCAAAGTAGAATTCTGGACACCTAAACATAAAAGATCTAAATTTGAAAAAATTACTTAAACAGGCATTTTTGTGGGATATTCTTCAAGCAGAAAAGCATATAGAATTTGCAACCCAGAAAATTTTACAATTACAGAAACAAGAGATGTTGCCTTTTTAGAAAATCAAAAAGGTGCAGAACTATTAACTTCCAATGAACAAGACAGCACAGATTACTCAATCAAGATAGATCGACCTGCAGAAGAAGAAACAAATTCATCATCAGGAGATGGAGAATCCTCTGTTGAAATTCAGAATCCAGCATCAAATACAAGATACAACTTTAGACACACACATAGACCAGGCTACTATTATGAACCAAGTTTGAGTGAAGAAGAATATGAAGAAAATTCGATTATTCAAGCCCCAAATGATACTCTATTAATGACTCAGTATCAAAACCATATACCAAAAACTTATAAAGAAGTAATTGAATGCCCACAAGCAAGTAAATGGACAGAAGCCATGAAAAAAGAAATAATTTCTTTATTAGAACACCATGTATGGGACATTGAACCACTTCCTAAAGGAACAAAACCAATCAAAAGCAAATGGATTTTTACCATTAAAAATGACCCCATAATAGGAAAAAGATACAGAGCCAGATTGGTTGCAGCTGGTTATTCTCAAAAATATGGAATTGATTACTATCAAACATTTTCACCAGTTATAAGTTCTGATACACTCAGAATATTACTTTGATATGCTGCAATGCAAAATTATGATTTTAAAAATTATGATATTGAAACAGCTTATTTGTATGGTGACCTCCAAGAAAAACAATATATGTTACAACATGAAGGTTTTGAAATGGGTGATAAAAACATGGTTTGCAAGCTCAAAAAGGCAATATATGGTCTTCATCAATCAGCCAAAGTATTTTATGATACCCTCAAAAGTCATCTTTTAGATGGTTTTAAAAATCTAACCTCGGATAAATGTGTATTTATATATGAGAAGAACAATTCTAAGATAATTCTGGGAATATATGTGGATGATATTCTAGCCATATATTCAGATTCAAATATACTAAATCAAGCCATATCAAAAATTGAAAATAAATTCAAACTCAAGGATAATACTAAAAATACCAATTTGCTAGGAATGGAAATATACAGAGAAAATGGCAAAATATTAATTAACCAGAAAGCTTATATTGAAAATATCTTAATAAAATTTGAAATGGAAAATTGCAAAACTAAATCAACACCTTTAGATGTGAATATTGATTTTTCACAATATGAAAACTCCAAGAAATGTGATCCAAAAAAATGCCAAGAAATCATAGGAAATTTGCAGTTTCTAAGTGTAAAAACAAGACCTGACCTATCTCTTCCTCTGACACAGCTTTCAAAATATTCACAGGATCCAAGAGAAATTCATTTTAATGCATTAAAAGGAATTTTTGGATACTTGAAAAAACTATTAACTTTGCTTTATGTTACAATAAAGGTAATACCCAACTTAGAAGTTATTCTGATGGAAATTGGAAAGATGGTAAGTACAAAAAGAAATCAGTTACTGGATATTTGTTTACTGTTGGAGACAATTTGATATCTTGTGTGGAACTCTAAATTTCAAGCACAGCCTTCACTTTCTACTTGTGATAGTGAATTACAAGCATTGTTAAGTTGCTATAAGAAGTCAATCCATTTACAATACATTATTGAGGAACTATTTCAATTAGAAAATGGCTATCAACCCACTAAAATATACTGTGACAATATTTCAGCTATAAAACTTTGTACAAATTTTAATATATCTGCCAATTCAGCACATATGATCAGAACTATTTCTTACTTACATGAACAAATAATTTCAAATAATTTCATTTTAGAATATATACAATCTGAAAATAATCTTTCTGATTTTTTAACTAAAGCTTTACCTAAATATTAGTTGTCTAATGCTCTAGAATGTTTGGGATTTTGACGACTTTGAAATGTGTTTTTAGCTTAAAAATGTTTAAAGTCTTGATATATATTTAAACAGTACAATTTGAGTGATAATATTGCCATATTGTTTTTATAATTCAAAGGGACTAATATAAATATGTAATGTTATATATTTCTTATATATTTAATTTAGTGAACAAATAAAATGGCGGTTGATTTAATTAGCTGTAACATTCCCTGGACTTGTCCCGCCATCTCTCGGAGGCTATTGAAACTGTTTTGAAATATGTATATAATTTGATAATCGATCATCATTTTTGTGTCATTTACTGGGGGCAATTGTGAATATATATATAAATATATAAATGACCAAAAATGATTTAACAACTCTGTATTTTGTTCTTCTAACTCGTAACTTGTAAACAAGAAGTTTATAATATTTTTTGTTCTTTCCTGTTTTTAAATTGGATCTTAAATAAAATAATGATATAAAAATGGATTATATTTTTTATCTCAACCCAAATTAACACAAAATGTCCATCAACTATTGGCTAGTTGCCAACATCTGTCCCCCTCCTCCCCTCCTCCCAGATTCCATTTTTGTGACTCATATGCCCAAGTACGGTCATTTGTTTATCTTCTGTTTCCTTGACGTAGAGTGCTCTTCTCTCTTTTTTGTTCTTCATTCACTCACTCAAAAAATGGATCCCAACATGCCCAGTACCTCATGAATTGATTTATTCAATGTTCCTGAGGCAGATAAAGAGTTTGAGGATTTTTTCTTAGCAGATTCTGGGTCTGAACTAGATGATTCTATTGAAGATCCTCAATTTACTTTGGAAGGTCTAGAATCTGATACGACTGAAATTTATTATGAAGAAAGTGAGGAAGAGGTAACTATTTTTATTTTTCTTTCATCCTATTCATATATTTCACCTTTTTTTAGCAAATAAGACAATCTACCCCTGAAGATGAAGGATGGACAGAGGTAAGATTATCTTTTGAAAAGCCTACATTTTCTGGAACCTATGGATCAAAAGCAGCCTTTTTCCTGGAACTCTCTCTCCATTTTCAGTATTCAAGCAGTTTTTTTATGAAGAATTATTCAGAACAATAAAGTTAGAAACTAACAAATATGCAAGGAAGGTGATTGATAAAGAGAGAAAGAAAGGCCCTCGGGAAAACTTTTTCTATTGCTGAATTGAAGATATTATTGTCAATAATCATTCAAAGGAGCCTTATAGTAAAACCAAGGCTAAGAGAATATTGATCAAACCACATTGGAATGAGAACAGCTTTTTGCAAATCGACAGGAATGGCAAGGGAAAGATTTGAAGCAATTTTATCAATGCTCCATCTGAATGATAATATGTTATACATTCCAATGGACAACCAGGATATGATCCAATTTACAAGATAAGAACCTTATTTGATTCCATTGTCAATAAATTCAGAACCTGCTACTCGCCTGATGAAAAATTGACAATTGATGAGGCCATTTGTCCATTTTGTGGACAGGTTCATTTCTGAGTATATATAAAGGGCAAACCTCATAAATATGGGATCAAGATTTATGAGATTTGTGAATCAAGTACAGGGTATACCTGTAACCTGGATATATATACTGGAAAGCATCCTCATCAAGAACTTCAATATAATTCTATATTGAGCTTAGTTAAGAGGATTGCTGAACCTTACTACCAGAAAGGCCACATCATCTATTTCGATAGATGGTTTTCCTCTCCCCAACTTTCCAATCATTTATGCTAAAAGAAAACACATGCAGTAGGAAGAGTCAGGCATAACAGAAAGGGATTGCCAAAAAATCTTCCACGAAAAAAACTGAAAAAAGGTGAAAGCCTCTTTTGTCAAAACAGACAGCTTCTCACATTGAAATGGCGTGACACCAGGGATGTCTCTATGATATCAACAATCCAAGATTCCATTATGATCCAGGCTCAAAAGAAAATAAGAAGTCAGCCTCAAACTCTTTCGATAAACAAACCTGCTATTATAGTTGACTACAATAAAAACAAGGCTGGTGTCGATAGAAGTGATATAAAGTGATGGAAAAGGCTTTTCTTCCACATTTTTGGTCTCATGATTGTCTATAGCCATATTATAAATGATAAATTGACCACGGGTCGAAAAATGCCACTTAGAGAATATCATTTGGCTATCATGGAAAGGTTGATGGAAGAAGCAGGTACAGAAATTTTGGATGAACAGCCAAGTGCATCTGGATCATCAAGGCTGATTGGAAACATTTACTCACCAAAATTCCTGCTACTGGCACAGCCACCATCCAGAGAAGGGGCAAAGTTTGCTCTGATAAAGAAAAAGAGCATCTGGTAAAAGAGTGAGGAAGGACACCAGCTATATGTGCGAGACCTGTCTGGTTCCTTTATGCATCGTTGTTGGTTTTAAGGCCTTCCACACAAAAGAGAGGTACTGGGAGTGATTTATATTAAAGTTTGATTCCTCTTCGATCTTTTCCTCAAAAAAAAAATTTTCATCATGTATATTATTTTTATATACAGTAAAACCCCTTTATGGTGAACCCAATGGGACAGAGCTTTTGGTTCACTATAGCCACGGTTCACTATAGCTAGTTTGGCCATTTTTTTTAACTTTTCAAAATTTTTAGACCGTATAATTAAAAAAAAGCCATACAAACAGGAAAAGGCAGCCACTTAATAATGGCCACTTTGTTTTAATTCCCTAAATTGACCTATTTATTTACAGTAATGCTGAATATCAAAAGAAGTCATTTTTGTTAATAGGTTCTTCTTATCATTAGCATACATGTTTATATATAAACCTATGTATATTTAAAAATTAAGCCAAATCCCCTTGGCAAAACATTATTAATTATATATTTAAAAAGTATAAGAGAACATTATAGTATTAATAGTATTTTAGAACATCTTTCTCAAATAATATAATATTAAATTGAGTTGAAAAAATGCCTCTAATACCTTGTTGTTTGAAAGTGAAAAGTAAAATTTGATAATCAGAATTGCCTTAAAATATTATTTCCATCAAGGGAATAAAGCTCAGTGTATTCTGAATCAATTAAAGATGAATCAAAAGTATCCAATTCAGAAAAATTGGACGTGAAACATGTTGGTACGATAGCGCGATCGGTAAAATTGCGAATAAAAAACGCCAATTTGCAAACACAAAATCGGTGGTAAAACGGCCGGCCAGCGGGAATATCGGCGAACCCTGAATGAGTCATATACCTAATAAGAATTCCATTCTAAAAATAGAACTGTAGTGGTAGTTTTTGGGAATTTATAAGTCGATTTGTTTGTAGCCAATGAGACATGGGGAGAACTTGGGGGAACTTTTTTTTTTCCTGGTTCTTCGAATTCCAGTTTCCACATATTCTTCTGAAGTGTATATTAAATTTTGTTTTTAACCTGTAATTCTAACCAGTTCTGGCTTTAAAATTATTTGTAATTTTTATTTAGCCTAGTCAAACATGATATAGAACGCTTCAAAAAGGGGGAATGCTGCCACTGTTTTTTTTTTTTTTAGAACGCCCTTCTTTATTTATTTTCTTTATTTTGGAAGACATTTGTATTTTTCTTCTATTTCAAAATTGTCGAATGCAAAGATATTCTATTAAATTAAAGTATAATGTGTAAAAATTTATACAACATAGAGCAAAAATAGAATGGAAATGAAAACAAACAAGGCCGCTAATTTTTTAATTTTGAAATCGCGATCCGTGAGCTGAAACATGCTCGAAAATTTGTTGTTTTAATTTTTTTTTAAATCACAATTTCAAGTTCGTTATAAGCATAGTATTTTTAATAGATTTTATCATTTTGGAACCGAAAATAGGTTCTTTATAGGGGTAGTTCTTTATTTGAAAAATCGCAAAGTTCGTTATAACGATGGTATTTTCAATGGAATGGAATTGGAAATCGCCGTGGGTTCGTTATAAGGGAAGGTTCGCTATATCCAGGGTTAGTATTAGCGGGGTTTTACTGTATTTGATTTATGAAGTGGATTTGGCCCATTTGTATTTTTTATCTCTCTTTTATGTACATACTAGATGAATGGCCCGGGCAACGCCCGGGTTTTACCCGAGTGCGTATATATTTTTAAAATGTTTTAATTAAAATACTATTCGTTACAATTATAAATTGGCGCCGTGGATGTCTCTTTTGTGAAACGTCCCGCCCCAAACTGTGTGTGTCTTGAAAATATAAAAATAAAAATGTGAACGGAAAAATATGTCCAGGGTAGCCTAGTGGTCATGGCATCTGCCCGGTAAGCGGAAGGTCGTGGGTTCGAGATTCCCATCCCTTGACCCTTTTTTTATTTTATCCATTCTGACCAAAATCTATCCGTGAGCTTCACACAGTGAACTTCACACAGACAGAATAAGGCAATTATATAAGTAGATAATCCAAATTGGGCCTTATCACACACTATTTTTTTATTTGGCCTTATTACCTTGTGTTTATAATCTATAACGTAATGCCGGCGGCGCGTGCCCGTTGGCTGCCGGCAAGCACGTGACCTCCCTGTGCGCGCGCATCCGTGACAGAGGCGGCCGATGAGGAATGAGGCAAGAAGGTCGTGACTATATATAGGGATGATAATAATAATATAATAATAATAATTATTAATTATTATTATCATTAGATAATGATAATGATCATAATGATGATGCGCGCATCCGTGACTAAGGCCGATGAGGAAAGACGGTCGTGACTATATATGTTGACTAGCCAAATGATCCGGGCAACGCCCGTGTTTTACCCGATTGAATGTTTTTATTTAAATACTATTTGTTACAATTATAAATTGGAGCCGTGGATGTCACTCTTGTGAAACGTCCCGCTCCAAACTTTACATGTACATTAGGTCAGCTGGTATTACCCCTCATTTTCACCGCTAGAGACGCGAGCGAATTGACTTTTTGTAAATATACATAATTATAAAGATAGAAGCTTCTATAGAAGATAATGATCATAATGATGATGCGCGCGCATCCGTGACAGCGATGAGGAATTGAGGAAAGACGGTCGTGACTATATATGTTGATAATAAAATAATATAGTAATTATTATTATTATCATTAGATAATGATAATGATCATAATGATGATGCGCGCGCATCCGTGACAGCGATGAGGAATTGAGGAAAGACGGTCGTGACTATATATGTTGATAATGAAATAATATAATTATTATTATTATTATCATTAGATAATGATAATGATCGTAATGATGATGTGCGCGCATCCGTGACAGCGATGAGGAATTGAGGAAAGACGGTCATGACTATATATGTTGATAATAATAATAATATAATAATAATAATAATTATCATTAGATAATGATAATGATCATAATGATGATGCACGCGCATCCGTGACTGAGGCCGATGAGGAAAGACAGTCGTGACTATATATATTAATCTCTTATAATTATCATGTATAAATATTCTTAAATTTACATTTAACAATAATTTTGAAGTGTATTTAATTGGTCCTCATTAAATTATTTTATAAATATCGAGTTCTTAATGATTTATGAATTTTTAAAAAACACTCAAAACTTGAACGTCCCGGGAGATTAGGTATACCTGTAATTACGACCTTCAAGTGATAATTGCGAAACTCATGGAGGTGGAAATTCTTTTGTCTAGGTTTTCTATTATTTAATTTTTTTTTTTTTTGAAGGACACAAAGTCAATTTTTTTTCACATTTGGTTATCTCATTGTTTTAAGGACGGTCTATTCCAAAGTGCATGGATTGCTAGGCCGTAAGAAAAAAAGTTACTTTATACAAATTTTTAATTAAAAAAATTGTTTGAAAAATGAAATTTTCTTTTTGATATAATCTATGGAATTTGAAATGAAAATTAAATGTTACAAATTATATAAATATAGTGTTATTTTTTTATTTTTCTCAATTTTCATTGAGATCATACAAAATACAGTAAAACCCCGCTAATACGAACCTTCCCTTATAACGAACCCACGCCGATTCCCAATTCCATTCCATTGAAAATACCATCGTTATAACGAACTTTGCGATTTTTAGAATAACGAACTACCCCTATAACGAACATATTTTCGGTCCCAAAATAATAAAATCTATTTAAAATACTATGCTTATAACGAACTTAGAATTGTAATTAAAAAAAAATATTAAAAAACCAAAATTTAAGCATGTTTCAGCTCGCGGATCGCGATTTCAAAACAATAAATTTAGCGGCATTGTTTGTTTTGAATTTTGCACTTTATTTTTGCTGTATGTTGTATAAATTTTAACACATTATGCTTTTTATTAAAAAGAATATATTTGGATCCATTAAATTTGAAATATAAAAATACAAATGGCTTCCAAAATGAAGAAAACAAAAGCGTTATATCTTAAAAAAAAAAAAGGCCATTTTCAGAACTTTTCAAAGTGAAACAACACAGACAAAATGTTAAGAACATATTAAAATAAGAGAATATAACTTTTCTATTATAAAAGATGAAATATAAAGCTATTAAAATTTGTTACAAAGAGGAATCAACCTCAACTTTTGCCGCGATCGCGATCGTACGTTTCAGGGCTAAAAAAAAAATCCAAATAAATGGTCCCGTGATGAAACAAAAACTATTTTTATTACATTAATTATGGTGATTTTAAAGTCAGCAATGTTTTGCATGACAGGTTAAAAAAAAACGAAATCTAGACCTTGAAGAATATGTGGGAAAATGAAATGGAAGAAAACACTAACTTTATTTGAATGGTGCAATGCTTGAAGAATGCTTTGAAGCAACAAGGTGTTAGAACAAGTAAACAATGTATTATATAATGTGATAATGATGTTTTAAAATCATTTTATATCTTTGAATATATATTTAATAAAACTTTGCCTCGGATTTGTCTTGATTTTTAAATTAGACATAGAGGTACATGTATGCTAATTGACAAGAAGAACCTATCATCTAATGATTTCTATTATTATTCAGTATTAATGTAAGGAAATTGGTCAATTAAGGGAATTAAAACAAAGTGACCAATATTAAGAGGAAGCCTCTTCTTGTGTGTATGGCTGTCCTTTAATTATACGGTCTAAAATATTTGAAAAGTAAAAAAAAATAGCCAAACCGTGGCTATAGTGAACGGTAGCTATAGTGAACCAAAAGCTCTGTCCCATTGGGGTTCACTATAGAGGGGTTTTACTGTACTAATTTGTCGTATTTTATTTTTCAATATTCTGTGTGAAAGCTAGATTTTGAATAGGAACTAACCGGTAGCTGGTTGCAGGCTAATTAACTTAAAAAGGTTTTGTTTGGTATTCCTATTTTTTTTATTTTCTTGCTAAATGCAATAAATAATTCTTTTGTTGCTTTAAAGAGAGTTGTAATTATTTAAAATACTACAATTTATCGTAGCAGAGGGTGGTTCAATTTAAAACTTGAGAAAAAGCGAAAGTATTTTATCAGAAGTTTGATACGTTTATTCTAATCGGTAAACAAAGATCTCTTCTGCATCAACGTATGTAAATTTTGAAATATATTTCAATAGAATTTGAATTATATTGATAAAAAGAGTTTTAAATAGAAGGATTAAAAAAAAAACATTTTTGAATTATAAACTACCTTTAAACTATATTGTTTAATTTTTAAAAGTTGAAAAACAAGGCTAAAATGGATTGCAATTTTTCGCCAACGACAAAAATTGAACCTTTAACAGGAAGAAATTATCAGATTTGGGCTTTAAAAGTCGGAGCACTTTTACGTGGAAAGAAATTATTTAAAGCGTAATTTCGGATCCTGAGCCTGATATAAAAGATGAAGTCGCTTGGCAAATATGGAGTGAAAAGAATGACGAAGCCTTTGGAATTATAGTTATAACTCTATCAGATGAACAAGCAGGAATGTTTCTAGATGAAACTAAAGCAAAGAAAGTATGGGATGAATTAAATAAAATCTACACTGGCAACCTAGAAGATAAGATCATTGATATTTAACTTGAACTTAAGAATATCAAGATGAAAAATAATGAATCCATAAATGAATATATGGCTAGAGCCAAAAATATTGCCTCTCAAAGTTCTTCACTCGGACACCAAATATCCCAAAGAGAACTAGCGTTTCATATTGTGCGAGGTATCCATCCAAGATTGGAAAAGATCGCTGTTGTACTGATAACTAAAAGAGTATTAACTCTTGATGAAATTCGGCAGTCACTTAGAGAGGAAGAGAATCGAATGAATTCTAAGATGAATGGGAGTCATTCTGATGAAAATGAACAGGCTTACAGAAGTAAAGACAGAAGAAATCACTATCAACAGAATCGACAAGAGGAGTGTTTTGATTGCCATAAAAAATGACATTTAGCTAAAGATTGCTGGTTCAAAAGTAAGCGAACTCAAGAACAACATGGGAGAAGATATGAAAATTCAAATACGAACTACTTTGTATAACAAACAAAATTTCAGAAATAATGCGAATTCCGTCTCAAGCAAGCCTGCGGAACAAACTTTCAATACCAGCACAGATCGAGTTTTTGAAAACTCCTCAAATAATTATAGTCAGATACAAACCTGGTGTCTTGACTCAGGGTGTACTACGCACTTATCCCCACACTTGGACTGGATGGAAAATGTAATGCCTTATGAAAGTGAGTTAAATTTGGCGGAAGAAGGTAAAGTTACACATGCTACAGCTGAAGGTGATATCAAGGTTTCTACTTGTACTGAAAACGGAATTGAGAATGTTCAAATTAAAGGAGTACTGCATGTACCTAACTTAAGGTCAATTCTTTTATCAATATACGAATTAACTAACAAAGGAAATACTGTAATTTTCAATAGAGATGAAGCAAAGATTTACAATGAACAGGATGATTTAATTGCAGAGGCTCAAATCCAGGATAGGATGTATGTAATGGAAACAAGGTCCAGAGATGAATACTCGGAAAAGATGGAGAATGTCATGACCAAAAAAGATATTTTCTCAAATGACAATATCAGCTTGTGGCATAGAAGACTGAATCATTTGAACGAAGCGTACATGAAGGAGATAATTCAACGGAATGTGGTATTGGGGTTTAATGTTAAATTTAAGAACTTGCCAGAATGTGAAGCTTGTATAATGGGGAAATTGACTCGACAACCTCACCATCCCGTTACCACCAACTGTACAACCAAACCCCTTGAATTGGTTCATAAGGATTTATGTGGTCCAATGCCATACCAATCTCTAGGTGGATCAAAATACCTTTTTGTTCTGGTTGATGACTTCAGCCGAAGAACCTTTATCTACTTTCTGAAAAACAAAGATGAAACTTTGGGGAAGTTTGAAGAATTAAAGGCAAGAGTGGAAAATGAGCTATACCTGAAAATAAAGGATGTGCGAACTGATAATGGCACAGAGTTCACTAATCACAGATTCAAGAATTTCTTAATTAAAAATGGAATACACCACCAACTCTCCACCACCTACTCGCCACAAAGTAACGGAGTTGCGGAGAGAGTAAACAGAACCCTAATTGAAACAGCAAGGACATTATTGTTTGATTCAGGATTACCCATGGCTTTCTGGGCGGAGGCAGTCGCTACTGCATCATATGTCAAAAACTGTACTCCACATAGGTCAATCAAGCTTGATACACCAATGGAGAAATGGAAAGGAAGAAAACCCTCCATTCGACATTTCAGAATATTCGGTTGTTTGGCGTTTTGGCCCATTACACAACAAAATAGAAGTAAATTTATGCCTAAAAGTCGAAAAGGAATTTTTGTAGGCTATTCTCTGAAAAGAAAGGCTTATCGAGTGTATGACATAATCACTAAAAAAATAGAAGTAAGATCATTAAAATTTGCCGAAAATGAAAAAGGAATTGATTATGCAAAAAATCTTCAAGAAGACACAAATTACAACCATTTTGCATATAAAAAGGAAGAGGAAAATGATATTGAAATCGACCTTCGGACGCCTCCAGAAACCTCAGAACTAAATGAAGAAACAATTCCCACGCTAGACGAACCTAACGAGGAAAGAATTGTAAGGTCAGGTCGCAAAAAGGGAGATACTCAAAAAGTTTTAGAGGAAAAACACAGAGCAAAACTGAGAGAAGGAGAAATGAAATTGCTTGAACAAGGCGTTCGAAGTTCGCAAAGAATAAAAGAAAAAAATAACGTGAATTTTATATTAGAACCAGAAGAACGTATTCCCGAAAATTATGAGGAGGCGATTAACTACGAGAATAAATTTGAATAGCTCGAAGCAATGAAAGAAGAACTTTACTCTATTAACAAGCATAAGGTATGGACTCTCGTTCAAAGAGAAAAGAATATGAAGATCATAAACTGCAAATGGATCTTTTGCATAAAGAGTACGCCTTGTGAAGGTGTTTATAGAAGAAAAGCTAGATTAGTTGCTATTGGTTGTAATCAAAAATATGGCGTAGAATAATAGGAATCATTTTCACCAGTGATCAGAAAAGAAAGTCTTTGTGCAATTGTAGCCCTAGCAGCTCAGTTGAATTTGGTTATAACATCATATGATGTGAAGACCGCTTACCTTTACGGAGAATTGAAGGAAACTATTTTTATGAAACAGCCGGAAGGATTTGTTGAAAAAGGTGAAGAAGACAAAGTTTGCAAATTGTTAAAAAGTATATATGGACTTCCACAATCGGGACATTGTTGGAATAAAAAGATCACAACAAGATACTGATACAACTGGGAATAGAAAGATCGCAATATGATCCATGTGTGTACACTTTTAGAAAAGGAAAGGAATATTGGGTTCATACGTGTATGATCTAATAATAGCCGGTATGGATAAAACCTTCAATGGAAAACTAGCATCAGGGATAGGAAGATTTGTTGCTTTAAAAGAAAAAGGGGAGAATGAACCTTTCATTGGTATAGAGATAAAGAAAACAGAATACGGTTTTGATCTATCACAAGCCCATTATATCGATAAAATCTTGAAGAAATTTGCACTCGAAGAATGTAACATTGTACAAACTCCGGAGATCGAGACCAAAGTTTTGATGAATGTCAAGACTCCAAACCAGTAGACAGGACATTGTATCAAGAGATGATCGGATCCCTGATGTATTTGACAACCAGAACTCGTCCAGATATTTCTTTTAATGTGAGCAATTTATCTCGATTTTGCAATGATGCAAGAGAAATACATTTAACAGGTTTTAAGAGAATATATAGATACCTGAAGAGCACCAGAGATAAAATGTTAAGATACAAGCCATCAGAAAATAGAATTCTTGTCAGCACAGATGCAAGCTGGTGTTCAACAAGTGATGCACAGTCCTATTCCGGATACACAGTTAAACTGGGAAACAACCTGATCAGTTGGAGAAGCAAGAAACAAAGTTTGGTGGCTCTGTCTACATGCGAAGCCGAACTGATTTCGATATGCGAATGCATCTGCAAAGTAAAATGGATTAAAGGACTTTTAGAAGAACTATGTAGGGATGCGAACTTTCCTACAACGCTTAAAACAGATAGTCAATCTTCTATCAAGTGGATTAAATCTGAAAAAATAACTTCCCGGACGAAACATATAAAACAAAAATTGTATTTTATAAAAGATGTTGTGGAAGAAGGAACAATCGACCTTGAATTTGTTAGGAGTGACGAAATGGAAGCGGACCTATTAACAAAGAGTCTTCCCAAGGAGAAACTTAAAAACTGTATAAACTCTCTCAAACTTGTTTGATAGAAGCTTCCACACAGGGGAGGGATGGTCGTATTTTATTTTTCAATACTCTGTGTGAAAGCTAGATTTTGAATAGGAACTAACCTGTAGGTGGTTGCAGGTTAATTAACCTAAAAAGGTTTTGTTTGGTATTCCTATTTTTTTCTTTTCTTGCTGAATGCAATAAATAATTCTTTTGTTGCTTTAAAGAGAGTTGTAATTATTTAAAATACTACAAAATTCAATCCGCATACTATATAGACTGTGTAGGGAATCAAAGGTAAAATAAAAGGTTAATATTATCAAATAAGCTATATGAACATTTATATATTACCGTATAACCTCTTCAATTCTACGCACCATACCATGTTTTGATGTCCCATCCTACAAATAACAAATGAAATTTGACAATGTAAATAAATTGACAGTTGATTGTTGTTTACATACAACTTTACTGCTAAAAATGTATAAAAGTGGCGAATGGCGGCTGACGAACCGTGCTTTTGCCCTTTTGGTCTCTTATTAATTTTTTTTTTTTATTTTGCAGTCCCATTACGAGTGTTATTGCTTTTTTTTTTACGCTGGCTATTTAGGCATAGTTCACTGAGAGTATTAAAATTATTTTCTTTTCAATTTTCAACAGAAATATATATTTTTAAAATTTATTAATATATGGTGCTTTTTTAAAATAAATGATTCAGTGTAATGAAACCACAATGATAATGTTGGAAAAAAAGGAATAGTAAATCATTGATCTTGCAATACTTTTAGACTGACAACACTGTAATATAAAAACGAGAACAAAGGAGTGTTTTGGTTTTGTTTACAAAATTAGTAATTGTAATGTAAATTGTTAAATGTTCTTTTCTCTCTCTCTCTTTAAAAATAATAAATTTAAAATACTCTCTCTTTCTTAAAAGGTAAAATTACCTAATTCTTTAAAACCATTTCAGCTGTAAGTAAACTTGTTATTTGTTGTTTCATTGTCTTAACCATAAGAGATTCCCAACATGGTAGCAGAGCATGGTTTTTGGAATCGCGGTAAAATATATATAAAATATAGGATTAAATATAAATAAAAACAAAAATAGCTGTCAGCGAAGATATCACAAATATTGTGAGACTTAAAAATCCTGAAAATTTTTATTTATGGAATTTTCAGATAAAAATTATTTTAAAAGCAAATGGCCTTCTAGATATTGTAAATGGAAAATCGTTGTTTGAAGACTTGAAAGATAAAACTGGAAAAGATAAATGGAGCCTAAAAGACGCCAAAGCACAAAAATACATAATGTTAACCATTGAAAAGTATGTTTTAACACATATTCTAAATTGCAAAACTTCAAAAGAAATGTATGAAAAACAAGTAGCCATTTATCAAAGAGAAGATGAGCAATTAAAATGCAAATTACTACAAGAATATGATGGATTCAAATTTGACAAAAATACAGATATGGCAACAAATATAAGCAGAAGGCAAAATTTAGTATTCAAACTAAATAATGTGAAACAAGAAATTGAGGAAAGCTTTGTAATTTCTAAAATACTGAGCATTTTGCCAGACTACTTTAATTACTTCAGCACAGCGTGGGACTCGACACCAAAAAGTGAGAAAACGTTAACAAACTTAATATCAAGACTATCACTTGAAGAAACTAAACAAAAAGTAAAGCCTGAAGAGGGAATAGCCATGAGTGCTACTAAAGTAAAGCACATTTTAACTGCAAAAAGAGCGGGCACTTAGCAAAATACTGTAGACTAAATAAAAAATGGTGTACCATCTGTAAAAAGACAAATCATACTCAAGACGAATGCTTCTTTAAGAAATCTCAAAATAAATTCCAGGAAAATATTCCTTGCCGAATTTGTAAAAAGACAAATCATAAAGAAAAGGATTGCTTTTTCAGAAACAAAAATGAAGAAAAATTGTCCTATTTTGCAGGAGAGACTTTGTATTTTAAAAATGAGGAATTGCTAGAATTCATTGTAGACAGTGGCTCAACAAGTCATATGATAAATAGTAAAAGGTTTTTACTAGATGAAGTAGATTGCAACTCAAAAATATCAATAGCAAAAAAGGAAGAAACTCTAATAGCAAAATCAGTCTGAAAAATTTAAGGGAAGAAATGTGATCTCAAAGAGGTGATGTTTGTACCAAACTTGACAAATAATTTACTATCTGTAAGTGCCATTACCAGAAAAAAAGGCAAAGTCGTCTTTTGTAGTATTTTAAATAATCACAACTCTCTTTGAAGCAACAAAAGAATTATTTATTGCCTTTAGCAAGACAAGAAGAAAACAAAAACCAACACAGAATGCCAAAACCAAAACTTCTAGGTTAGTTCCTATTCCCAATCTAGCTTTCACACAGAGTATTCAAAAATAAAATACGACAATCCCCCCCCTGTGTGGAAGCTTCTATCAAACAAGTCCGAGAGAGTTTATACAGTTTTTAAGTTTCTCCTTGGGAAGACTCTTTGTTAATAGGACCGCTTCCATTTCGTCACTCCTAACAAATTCAAGGTCGATTGTTCCTTCTTCCACAGCATCTTTTACAAAATACAATTTTCGGTTTATATGTTTTGTCCGGGAAGTTATTTTTTCAGATTTAATCCACTTGATAGCAGATTGACTATCTGTTTTAAGCGTTGTAGGAAAGTTCGCATCCCAACATAGTTCTTCTAAAAGTCCTTTAATCCATTTTACTTCGCAGATGCATTCGCATATCGAAATCAGTTCGGCTTCGCATGTAGACAGAGCCACCAAACTTTGTTTCTTGCTTCTCCAACTGATCAGGTTGTTTCCCAGTTTAACTGTGAATCCGGAATAGGACTTTGCATCACTTGTTGAACACCAGCTTGCATCTGTGCTGACAAGAATGCTATTTTCTGATGGCTTGTAGCTTAACATTTTATCTCTGGTGCCCTTCAGGTATCTATATATTCTCTTAAAACCTGTTAAATGTATTTCTCTTGCATCATTGCAAAATCGGGATAAATTGCTCACATTAAAAGAAATATCTGGACGAGTTCCGGTTGCCAAATACATCAGGGATACGATCATCTCTTGATACAATGTCCTGTCTACTGGTTTGGTGTCTTAACATTCATCAAAACTTTGGTCTCGATCTCCCGGAGTTTGTACAATGTTACATTCTTCGAGTGCAAATTTCTTCAAGATTTTATCGATATAATGGGCTTGTGATAGATCAAAACCGTATTCTGTTTTCTTTATCTCTATACCAATGAAAGGTTCATTCTCCCCTTTTTCTTTTAAAGCAACAAATCTTCCTATCTCTGATGCTAGTTTTTCATTAAAGGTTTTATCCGTTCCGGCTATTATTAGATCATCCACGTATAAACCCAATATTCCATATTCCTTTCCTTTTCTAAAAGTGTACACACATGGATCATATTGCGATCTTTCTATTCCCAGTTGTATCAGTATCTTGTTGTGATCTTTTTATTCCAACAATGTCCCGATTGTGGAAGTCCCTATATACTTTTTAACAATTTGCAAACTTTGTCATCTTCGCCTTTTTCAACAAATCCTTCTGGCTGTTTCATAAAAATAGTTTCCTTCAATTCTCCGTAAAGGTAGGCGGTCTTCACATCATATGATGTTATAACCAAATTCAACTGAGCTGCTAGGGCTACAATTGCACGAAGACTTTCTTTTCAGATCACTGGTGAAAATGATTCCTCATATTCAATGCAATATTTTTGATTACAACCAATAGCAAATAATATAGCTTTTCTTCTATAAACACCTTCACTAGGCGTACTCTTTTTGCTAAAGATCCATTTGCAGCTTATGATCTTCATATTCTTTTCTCTTTGAACGAGAATCCATACCTTATGCTTGTCAATAGAGTAAAGTTCTTTCATTGCATCGAGCCATTCATATTTATTCTCGCAGTTAATCGCCTCCTCATAATTTTCTGGAATACGTTCTTCTGGTTCTAATATAAAATTCACGTTATTTCTTTCTTTTATTCTTTGCGAACGTCGAACGCCTTGTTCAAGCAATTTCATTTCTTCTTCTCTCAGTTTTGCTCTGTGTTTTTGCTCTAAAACTTTTTGAGTATCTCCCTTTTTGCGACCTGACCTTACAATTCTTTCCTCGTTAGGTTCGTCTAGCGTGGGAATCGTTTCTTCATTTAGTTCGGAGGTTTCTGGACCCGTCCGATGGTCGATTTCAATATCATCTTCCTCTTCCTTTTTATATGAAAAATGGTCGTAATTTGTGTCTTCTTGAAGATTTTTTGCATAATCAATTCCTTTCTCATTTTCGACAAATTTTACTGATCTTGCTTCTTCTATTTTCTTAGTGATTATGTCATACACTCAATAAGCCTTTCTTTTCAGAGAATAGCCTACAAAAATATCTTTTCGACTTTTAGGCATAAATTTACTTCTATGTTGTTGTGTAATGGGCCAAAACGCTAAACAACCGAATATTCTTAAATGTCGAATGGAGGGTTTTCTTCCTTTCCATTTCTCCATTGGTGTATCAAGCTTGATTGACCTATGTGGAGTACAGTTTTTGACATATGATGCAGTAGCGACTGCCTCCGCCCAGAAAGCCATGGGTAATCTTGAATCAAACAATAATGTCCTTGCTGTTTCAATTAGGGTTCGGTTTACTCTCTCCGCAACTCTGTTACTTTGTGGCGAGTAGGTGGTGGAGAGTTGGTGGTGTATTCCATTTTTAATTAAGAAATTCTTGAATCTGTGATTAGTGAACTCTGTGCCATTATCAGTTCGCACATCCTTTATTTTCAGGTTTAGCTCATTTTCTACTCTTGCCTTAAATTCTTCAAACTTCCCAAAAGTTTCATCTTTGTTTTTCAGAAAGTAGATAAAGGTTCTTCGGCTGAAGTCATCAACCAGAACAACAAAGTATTTTGATCCACCTAGAGATTGGTATGGCATTGGACCACATAAATCCATACGTACCAATTCAAGGGGTTTGGTTGTACAGTTTGTGGTAACGGGAGGTTAAGGTTGTCGAGTCAATTTCCCCATTATACAAGCTGCACATTCTGGCAAGTTCTTAAATTTAACATTAACCCCCAATACCACATTCCGTTGAATTATCTCTTTCATGTACGCTTCGTTCAAATGATTCAGTCTTCTATGCCACAAGCTGATATTGTCATTTGAGAAATCATCTTTTGTGGTCATGACATTCTCCGTCTTTTCCGAGTATTCATCTCTGGACCTTGTTTCTATTACATACATCCTATCCTGGATTTGAGCCTCTGCAATTAAATCATCCTGTTCATTGTAAATATTTGCTCCATCTCTATTGAAAATTACAGTATTTCCTTTGTTAGTTAATTCGTATATTGATAAAAGATTAGACCTTAAGTTAGGTACATGCAGAACTCCTTTAATTTAAACATTCTCAATTCCGTTTTCGGTACAAGTAGAAACCTTGATATCACCTTTAGCTGTGGCATGTGTAACTTTACCTTCTTCCGCCAAATTTATCTCACTTTCATAAGGCATTACATTTTCCATCCAGTCCCAGTGTGGGGATAAGTGCGTAGTACACCCTGAGTCAAGACACCAGGTTTGTATCTGACTATAATTATTTGAGGAGTTTTCAAAAACTCGATCTGTGCTGGTATTGAAAGTTTGTTCCGCAGGCTTGCTTGAGACGGTATTCGGATTATTTCTGAAATTTTGTTTGTTATAATTCGTATTTGAATTTGAATTTCTTTTCCCATGTTGTTTTTGAGTTCGCTTATTTTTGAACCAGCAATCCTTAGCTAAATGTCCTTTTTTATGGCAAACAAAAAACTCCTTTTGTCGATTCTGTTGATAGTGATTTATTCTGTCTTTACTTCTGTAAGCCTGTTCAATTTCATCAGAATGACTCCCATTCATCTTAGAATTCATTCGATTCTCTTCCTCTCTAAATGACTGCCGAAATACATCAAGAGTTAATTCTCTTCTAGTTCTCAGTACAACAGCGATCTTTTCCAATCTTGGATGGATACCTCGCACAATATGAAATGCTAGTTCTCTTTGGGATATTTGGTGTCCGAGTGAAGAACTTTGAGAGGCAATATTTTTGGCTCTAGCCATATATTCATTTATGGATTCATTATTTTTCATCTTGATATTCTTAAGTTCAAGTCCAATATCAATGATCTTATCTTCTAGGTTGCCCATGTAGATTTTCTTTAATTCATCCCATACTTTCTTTGCTTTAGTTTCATCTAGAAACATTCCTTCTTGTTCATCTGATAGAGTTGTAACTATAATTCCAAAGGCTTCGTCATTCTTTTCACTCCATATTTGCCAAGCGAATTCATCTTTTATATCAGGCTCGGGATCCGAAATTACGCATTTAAATAATTTCTTTCCAAGTAAAAGTGCTCCGACTTTTAAAGCCCAAATCGGATAATTTGTTCCTGTTAAAGGTTCAATTTTTGTCGTTGGCGAATAATTGCAATCCATTTTAGGATTGTTTTGCAACTTTTTAAAAATTAAACAATATAGTTTAAAGGTAGTTGATAATTCAAAAATGTTTTTTTTTCAATCCTTCTATTTAAAACTTTCTTTTATCAATATAATTCAAATTCTATTGAAACATATTTCAAAATTTACATACCTTGATGCAGAAGAGATCTTTGTTTACCGATTAGAATAAACGTATCGAACTTCTGATAAAATATTTTAGCTTTTTCTCAAGGTTTAAATTGAACTGCGCTCTGCTACCATAAATTGTAGTATTTTAAATAATTACAAATATCTTTAAAGCAACAAAAGAATTATTTATTGCATTTAGCAATACAAGAAGAAAACAAAAACCAACACGGAATGCCAAAACCAAAACTTCTAGGTTAGTTCCTATTCCCAATCTAGCTTTCACACAGAGTATTCAAAAATAAAATACGACATCTTTGAAGATGAAAAGGTATTTGTCGTAAAAAAAATGGAATAAAAGTTTTAGAAGGATAAAAACATGAAAATGGACTCTATACAATAAATATAGAAACAGAAAATCTCCCGAAATTAAAGAATCTCACCTAACAGCTACCCAAAATGAAGAAATGCTCAAATGGCACAGAAAATGGGACACATAAGTTTTTCAAGCTTAAAACAATTAAAATATATGATCAATGGAATAAACATAGAAAAAATAATTCAAGATGAAATTTGTGAAACATGCATTAAAGCTAAACAGGTAAGAAAGCCGTTCAATTCCATTAGAACAAAATCAAAAAGACCTTTAGAAATAATCCATACAGATGAATGTGGACCTTTAGATCCCACTACCCATGACAACAAAATGTGTTTTCAAAAATTTCTTGATGACTACACACATTTTTGTCATGTGTATTTATTACAAAATAAATATGAAGTAAAAGGATATCTAAAAGAATTCATTAGAGAAGCAGAAAACCAAATGAATCTAAAAGTTTCAAAAATATGATTTGACAATGGGGGAGAATATGTAAATGAAGATATAAAATCCTGGTGCAAAGCTAAAGGAATCATTATGGATCTCACCATACCTCACTCACCTCAGCTAAACGGCAAAGCCGAAAGATTAAATAGAACCCTTATGTAGAAAACTAGAGCCCTTTTGATTGATTCTGGTGGAGAAAAATACATGTGGGGAGAAGCTGTAAGGGTTTCAGCCTATTTGCTGAACCGAAGCCCTATTCAAGAATTAAAGAAAACCCCTGCAGAACTTTGGTTCAACAAAAGACCAAATTTGTCAAACTTACAATTTTTTGGTTGTGAAGCTTATGTCAAAACCCTAAAACACGTGAAGAAATTGGTAGACAGAAGTAAAAAATATACCTTTATAGGTTATGGACCAATTGGTTATCGCCTTTGGGATGAACAAAGCAAACAAATCTTTACAGCTAGAGATGTAATCTTTTTAGATAAAGGATGTATAAATAAAGAAGAAAAATACCTATTGTCGAACCAGAAGAAGAATCTGAAGATCAACTAGAATTAAATGAAGAACCAAGTCTAGCAGAAGTCTCTGAAGACAAAGAAAATATCCCTACAAAACCAAGTGTTCTTCAAAATATAATCTTAGACCAAGAAGTAGTTTACAAACACCATCAAGATATGAAGACTTCTATTTAGAATGGGACGGAACAACAGAATCAGCTCTTCTAACTTATTCGGAAGCTATATTTGGTCCAAATAAAGAAAAATGGAAAAAGGCAATTAAAGAAGAAAAATAGTCTCTTGCCAAAAATGAAGTTTGGGAAATAGTAAAAGAAAATGAAGCATCAAGCAAGAAGATTCTGACCTCTAAATGGCTCTTCAAAGTGAAAGAAGATGGCCGCTCCAAAGCAAGACTAGTTGTAAAAGGCTTTGAACAAGAAGCAGGAATTGATTATGATGAGACATCCAGTTATAAGCACTGTCTCTTTAAGGATATAATTTGCTCTAATGGCTAACGAAAAGTTTGTTTTTAAAACATTTGACATAAAAACAACTTTTCTATATGGGTTTTTGGATGAAGAACTATATGTTCAATTGCCAGAAGGTTATAAAAGGAATATATGTAGGTTAAGAAAGGCATTGTATGGTTTAAAGCAAGCCCCATTAAAATGGAATGAAAGATTAAAAACCGTTCTCAAATCCCAAGATTTCATACAACTAAAATCAGAGCCATGTCTTTTTAAAACCAACAAAGTAAATATGTACATTGCAATATATGTAGATGATGGTATCTTAATGGGAGATAATAAAGAATAATTAAATAATATTTTAGAAAAACTATCCCAAGAGTTTGAAGTTAAAATAAACAATGATCCAAGAACTTTTTTGGGTATAAATTTGTTTTGAGGAAAAAAAAAATAATATTTTACTTTCACAAGAAAATTATGCAAAATCAGTTTTTGAAATATATACAGTAAAAACCCGCTAATACAAACCCTGGATATAGCGAACCTTCCGTTATAATGAACCCACGGTGATTCCCGATTCCATTCCATTGAAAATACCATCGTAATAACAAACTTTGTGATTTTTAAAATAACGAACTACCCCCTATAACGAACCTATTTTCGGTCCCAAAATGATAAAATCTATTAAAAATACTATGTTTATAACGAACTTAAAATTATCATTTAAAAAAAAAATAAAACATCAAAATTTTGAGCATGTTTCAGCTCACGGATCGTGATTTCAAAACAAAAATTAGCGGCATTGTTTGTTTTCATTTCCATTCTATTTTTGCTGTATGTTGTGTAAATTTTTACACATTATACTTTTATTTAATAGAATATCTTTGCATTCGACAATTTTGAAATCGAAGAAAAATACAAATGGCTTCCAAAATGAAGAAAAGAAACAAAGAGTGGCGTTCTAAAAAAAAAAACAGTGGCAGCCTGTCCTTTTAGAAGAGTTTTATATCAAGTTTAACCTAGGCTAAAACATAATTCCAAATAATTTTGAAGCCAGAACTGGTTTGAATAACAGGTTAAAACAAAATTTAATATACACTTCAGAATAATATGTGGAAACTGGAATTGGAAGGAGAGAAGGAAGGTGTTGTCTTTGTCTTAAATTTGAAAAAAAAGACAATACAAGGTCCCGATGGCTTAACCTGAACTAAAAGCTCCTAGCTTTACAGTAATGCTGGAAACTGACTTGAAAATTATAAATTGATAAATCAATACCTTTGTTGCAGTGATCAGTATAATTGAGTCACAACGCTGGATGGCGAGGCCTAAATTAGAAAACAGTGATGAATAATTCAATACTTATTGAAAGAAATATTTATTTAAAAATCACACAAATTAATATTAATACAAATATTATTCAAAACAATTATTAAAATTTATGAGAGATAGTTCTTTTTCAGGCCTGTCAAAACCAAACGTTGGCGTTGAGACAGCTTTTGTTTACCGGATTTGCGGGGTAATCCTTTTCTTGCTCGCGCATGCGCGGGGGACAGCAGGTGCAATGTTGCCAGGCTCGGTTGGCCCAAAAGTACCTATTTTCGCGTCAGAAGGAAAAAAAAAACAGTTCCCTCAACCCGTGTCTCATGGGCCACAAACAAATCGACTTATAAATTCTCAAAAACTACCACTACAGTTCTATTTATAGAATGGAATTCTTGTTAGGTATATGACTCATTAAGAGTTCGCGGATAGTCCTCCTGGCCGGCCGTTTCCCTACCGATTTGGTGTTTGTAAATTGGCATTTTTAATTCGCAATTTTACCGATCGCGCTATCGTGCAACATGTTTCGCATCCGATTTTTCTGTATTGGATACTTTTGATTCATCCTCAATTGATTCAGAATAAACGGAGCTCTTTTCCTTTGATGGAAATAACAATATTTTAAGACAATTCTGATTTTCTAATTTTACTTTTCACTTTCAAACAACAAGGTATTAGAGGCATTTTTTCAAATAAATTTAGTATTATATTATTTGAGAAAGATGTTCAAAAATACTCTTATACCTTTCAAATATATAATTAATAATGTTTTGCCTAGGGAATTTGGCTTATTTTTTAAATAATACATAGGTTTATATATAAACATGTATGCTAATGATAAGAAGAACCTATTAACAAAAATGACTTCTTTTGATATTCAGCATTAATGTAAAGAAATAGGTCAATTTAGGGAATTAAAACAAAGTGACCATTATTAAGTGGCTGCCTTTTCCTGTTTGTATGGCTGTTTTTTAATTATACGGTCTGAAAATTTAGAAAAGTTGAAAAAAAAAATGGCCAAACCGTGGCTATAGTGAACCGTGGCTATAGTGACCCAAAAGCTCGGTCCCATTGGGGTTCACTATAGAGGGGTTTTCTGTAATATGCAAAACTCAAAACCAGTACCCACTCCCATTATGATGTAGTAAAATAATTATATATATAGACAAAACTTAGAAATATCAAATGATAACAAATTTCCCTACAGACAAGCAATTGGAAGCCTTTTATATTTGACAAACAAAACTAGACCAGACATGACCTTTGCCACAAATTTTGAAAGCAGGTCAATGCATGATCCTACAACTCAAGATATTATAAACATCAAAAGAACCCTAAGATATTTAAATCACACCACCAATTTGGGCATATCATATGATGGAAAGATGCCATTTGAATTAAATGTGTATTGTGATTCTGACTTTGCTGGAGATATTAAAACTAGAAAAAGTACCACAGGATATATAGTTTACTCATGTGGAGGTCCCATAATTTGGTGCTCCGGAAAGCAACCTGTAATTGCCCTTTCCAGCACTGAAGCAGAGTTCATTGCTGCAGCAGATGCATGCAAAGAAGTGTCATACATAATATCCCTATTAGAAGAATTAATTCCAGATAATTTTGATATAAATCTCTATGTTGGTAACCAAAGCACTATAAAAATTATAAAATCAGGCCAATTCAGCACTAACACTAAACCTATTGATGTCAAATATCATTTTGTGAAAGATCAAGCTCAAAAGTTTAGCTTGATATATTGTCCAACAGAACACCAAATTGCAGACATCTTAACAACACCTCTAGCCAGACCAAAGTTTGACAAATTCAAATCCCTTCTTATGACATCCATTTAAAACATATGTGAAGAAACTGTTGAATGTGATAAGATCACTGATTTAAGAGGGAATGTTGGAAAAAAGAAAAATAGTAAATCAATGATCTCGCAATACTTTTAGACTGACAACACTGTAATATAAAAACGAGAACAAAGGAGTGTTTTTGTTTTGTTTACAAAATTAGTAATTGTAATGTAAATTGTTAAATGTTCTTTTCTCTCTCTCTCTTTGAAAATAATAAATTTAAAATACTCTTTCTTAAAAGGTAAAATTGCCTAATTCTTTAAAACCATTTCAGCAGTAAGTAAACTTGTTATTTGTTGTTTCATTGTCTGAACCATAAGAGATTCCCAACAGATATTGAGAATATTTTATTTCAATATTCCACTTCCCTGTTAATTTAACACTTTGGACATAAAGAATGCAAATTCCCGTTCCCGACTTCTGAAAATAAATATAAAACTGCCGACGGCCGATAAAAATTCATGTCTACTGGGATCTTGTTCTTACCTTCTTGCCTATCTATCAGTTGGTTGGCGGGGATGTCATCTGACCATCTGTAAATGTAAATCATCACATGAGACCACCATTTCAGCTGTCCGTATTGCCTATCTTTCTCCCTTGTTTGTATCACTTTCCTATCGCTTTTTCTAATGAAACCTGTTCCCTAGTAAATTGACCTCTCAATACTACTTGAAATCTTAGTTTATTAGATAATGTAGAGTATATAATTGATGTCCAGTGACTCTTTGTGTGAATACTTCATCTAAGTTTTTCATATTAAGATACGATATTGGCATTAACATTACCTTTTTATTTTAAATTAATATTATAGAGAAATGTATGTGTAAATATCTTATCTGATAATATATTTATATCTTTTATTTTACCTTTTACTTTCTACTCACTTTATATAGTATGAGGAGTGAATTTGTATTTTTAACGATCTCAATAAAAAAACACTATTTTTATAACTTTTAAATCTTTTGATTCCACACAAACTATATATATTATACTAAAATGAAATTTACATTTTTAGAACCTCCCTGTAAAGAACACCTAATTTCAGAGCCAAAGTGTAATTTAGGGAGAGTTGTCCTCTAACCGGAGAGTTGCTAAATTGTAGAAATGGCAATTTGGCAAACGAAAACTGTGCTTTGTGGAGAGGTGTGTGCTAGCGGGTTGTCCGCTAAAGGGAAGTTCTACTGTATATTCAATTTTTTTTTATAAACAGCTTGAATTTCATATGGCCCAGTGGACCAACCACACAACTCTGGAATCGTCCATCATCAAAGTGTTAAAATTTCAAATAGATGGTAAATGTGCCAATAGCTATTTTATAAAAATTTTAAAAAATCAATTGTTTGAGCAGTTAGTAACTACCATGGCAGACGTGTGAAGATGAAGAACTTGAATATAAATAAAGAGTGGCAGAAGTCACAACAATACACAATTCTTATTAACTATTTTCAATTTATATATATAAAAAAAAAGATGTGTTCTCTAATAAAAAAAAAAGAAAATAAAACCTAATCCAAATAATTTATTGGATTATTGAATAACTATTAGGATTAGGTGTTATTTTCTTTTTATTATTATTATAATCTATAATCCGATTTGTACTTTATCAGATAAGTTCTCTAGTCAATGCCTTGCAGATGAATTCATCACCCAGGACATTGGAAATGAAAGCACCCAAATTTTCCAGTAGTACATGTAGTAAAATGGATCAAGCAACTTAGCCAAGATTATATGAAAAATGTTTGTCGGAATAATGGCTGGTTGAAAGATCAAATAAAAATTTATGATAGGAAAATTACTTAACAATAACAGTTCAATTGAGTTTTGATTAAAGACTTGCTGAAGAAAATAATTTTATCAGGGAAGTTTGGAAATGAAAATGTGTCCTCATTTCGTGATAATCACATAGATAATAATGATAGAGCCCTTAAATTGGGATATCAGGGTGTCTCTTTGATTGATTACTTTTATCAAAAGCAGAGAAAAATTCAAAAATGTCAATACCTGGTTTAAATTAGGAAATTTTGATAATTGGAGTGATCCACGGACCTATAAGTACTATAATGGAAACTCAGATTCAATTGTCAACCTCAAATCTACTTATATAATTGCCTTATTCTGAAGCTCACGGATAGAATGCGCGCCCATTGGCTGCCGCCGGCGAACACGTGTCCTCCCTGCCCCCCTCTAAACAACCCTGTTATCAGCTGTGTGATACATACACCTGTCTATAGCGGCCATTCTAGACAACCCTGTTATCAGCAGTGTGTTACATCCACCTGTCTATACAGACCACCCTGTCTATAGCGGACACTTTAGGCAACCCTGTAATCAGCAGTGTGTTACATCCACCTGTCTATACAGACCACCCTGTATATAGCGGCCATTCTAGAAAACCCTGTTATCAGCTGTGTGAACATACACCTGTCTATAGCGGCCACTCTAGACAACAGTTATCAGCTGTGTGATACATCCACCTGTCTATACAGACCACCCTGTCTATAGCGGCCACTCTAGACAACCCTGTTATCGGCTGTGTGATACATACACCTGTCTATACAGACCACCCTGTCTATAGCGGCCACTCTAGACAACCCTGTTATTGGCTGTGTGATACATACACCTGTCTATACAGACCACCCTGTCTATAGCGGCCACTCTAGACAACCCTGTTATCAGCTGTGTGATACATACACCTGTCTATACAGACCACCCTGTCTATAGCGACCACCCAAGACAACGTTTTTAAAATATATTCGCACTCGGGTAAAACCCGGGCGTTGCCCGGGCCATTCGTCTAGTATTGAAAATAAAGAAACTATCTATACTGGCGAATATCCGTTCCAGTTTGAAGAAAATAAAACATTACAGTTAAAACCTTACAGGAATTCTAATGATTGTTCCATCAAAAAGCCAACTTATTTTGCTGTGCTTGGCAAAAATGATTGATCGCTCCAAACAGTAAAGGATGAATCTCTAAAAAAATATTCAAAAAGGGGTTGTTAGATTTCAATGATAATATCAGTTTTTTTCCTATCTTGCAACTAAACTGATTCTATGTTACCTGTTAAGATAAACAGTGCAAAAGTCAAGGCTTTCATGGATCCAGCCTCTTCAATCAACATTATTCAAGAGATATTCTGGAGAAATATCAATAGGATAATTGCCCTTCAGAGACCAGAATAAAAAATGATGCAAGAATCTCCCTGCAACTGAGAAGGTATAGCTAGAAATCCAAGTTTATAACCAACAGATAATGATAACAGTCCCAGTACTG
This sequence comes from Cordylochernes scorpioides, assembly GCA_030710605.1. NCBI lineage: Eukaryota > Metazoa > Arthropoda > Arachnida > Pseudoscorpiones > Chernetidae > Cordylochernes > Cordylochernes scorpioides. The sequence continues at coordinate 89,946,799 of CP092886.1, read as the reverse complement.
AAAGAAATGCCATTTGAACTTTTGATAGGTGAACCAACCATGAAACTTACAGAATTCAATGGGAGTTCAATACCAATCATAACAGGTGCTTGTCTTTATTATCTAAAGAATTTGTTTTTATATCAAGGACAATTTAAAGAAAGTATTACCCAAACTCGGTGATTTTTTCAAAGGGGAATCACCTATTAATGATGTCAACTTTTTTATTGAAGCAGATAAGAATATGCTGATGTGCAAACCCTATCCAATTTCAGGACTAAAGAGGTTGTGGATTGCTGGAAAGATTACTAAGATGCTCGATCACTTGCCCTACTTCTAAATATATATCACCTTGTTTTGGTTCCCAAGAAGGATTTGTCCTACTGATTCTGTGTTGACTACCAACGCTTATAAAGACCCTCTTAGGACCCTTTCCTAAAATCAATACCATCATCAATATATTTGGAGGCTGTCGATACTTTACAAAATTGACTTGAAGAATAGATACAAGAAAATATGACCAAATCCAAATAAAATAATTGTGTTACCGAAACGTCACACACAATTTATTTGGATTAGGTCGTATTTTCTTGTGTCTATAATCTATAATCCAAATTGTGCTATATCAGACTTGGAGAATAGTTTCTGGCAGTAGGGTCTTACTGAACCCCTGCAAGTTTTTTACCATTGTGACACCAGATGGCTCATACAAGTTTACTAGGCTACCATTTTGATGGAAAATCTCTTCTCTAATGTTTCAAAGGGTGATAAGTAAAATCTTGATAATTTTGTAGATTAAAGCAAAGGAACCTCTTGTTACCACAAACCAAAATCTCTCTCTATCGTAATAGGGAACAATAGGAATTTTACAGGGCTTGCAGAGAGGAACCACAAAGAATCCTTGCCTCATATGCAAGTAGTACAGCAGAGACAGAAAGAATCATTATATACAAAAAATATGGCCTGAAATAAGTATGTTTCGATTAGGTGAACAAAACGTTGAAAATCAACCACTTTTCCATAAAGTAAAAATGCTTCTTCTCCCTTTACATATCAAATTAGGGTTAAAGAAAAATTTTGTAAAGGTTTTAAAGAAAGATAGTGATGCTGTCAAATATTTAATGACTAAATTTCTGAAGATTATTTGTTCTAAGATAACGGAAGGTATTTTCATTAAACCTCAAATTTGTAAACTAATAAATGACGAAGGATTTATTGCAACATTAGAAGATGAGAAAAATGCTTTGCTTGCACCCATCGACGTTGTCAAACACTTTTTAGGCAATAAGAAGTCACCGAATTATGCGAGAATCGACAAAAATCTGATTTCCAAATTCCAAAAGCTTGAGTGCATAACGAATCTAAAATTTCATTTTATGGATTCACATTTAAACTTTTTCAATGGTAATCTCGATGCAGAGAGTGAAGAACAAGATGAATGCTTCCACCAAGATATTAAAATCATTGAGCAACGATACAATGGTCTGTGGAATCAACATATGGTGGCGGATTATTGTTGGAATCTGATGCGTGATGACAAGCAAAATATAATAATCTTCACAGAAAAAATCTTTAAATCCACGAATAATTTTTTTTATTACTTCCTAAATAATACTGCATCTTTATAATGTTTATTAAATCAAATAAAATGTTTTTTCGCATACACAGCTTTTTGTTAAGACCATCTTATATATAAAAACAATTCTGATAATTTTGAAAAAGAAAGGGAAAGAAATTAGATTTTTTTATATATAAATGAAAATGAATGTGGATATACAGTAAGTAGAGTTTGATATATATATATATATATATCTAATGGCAGTTATTGAAGCAAAATATATTAACATGTATATATGTATAATATTGTTTTTTTCATTTGCACTATCTTTGGCGCATTTATTTATATAGTAATATGTTTAATGTCATAACTTTTCCTCCAATAAATGAATATCATGGGTAAAAGGCATTATATCCAAACTTGAGAAATTGAGCTAATTGAAAAAAGACATTGATACCACGTTAATCAGCACAAAAATTTAACCCAGACGCAAGGACGCGAATTCACGTCCCTCGGGTCAAGTGTTAAAATATTAGTTTATGAATAATAATCTATTAGTTATACACATTAAAATAAATTTTATTTATATTTGCACAAGGCTCTTAAAAATTCACTAAATAAAAATCAGCTAAAGAGAATGAATACTACTATATTTAGCATGCAACTATATTTTGCCTCTATTTTAACTTAAAATTTGAAGGATTCATTGAGCCCAAATAGCACTTCAATGATAAATTGCCCCAAAATACCTTTCCTATTTCATAATTGTGTGTGAATAGCAGACTCATGTATTATTTATAATATATGAAGTTATTCAATTTTTTTTATTTGAAAACTAATTGAAAGAAACGTTATCACACACTTCATAATACCTCCAAGATTTTCTATAGAACAACAAGGTGTAAGAGTTATTTACCTCTCAAAAGGTCGGTTAAAAATCAAAAAGTTAATTTTTTTTGTAAATTTTACCACAAATAAAAGATCCATTTTTCACATTTTGGACACTACAATATACAATGGTTACATTCATCCAAATTAAAATTTTCATGAGTGAATATTCCTTGCATTGCTGTTATTTTTCCACATTATATCTTCTTCAGTTATGTTTCCATTTTTAAAGTTGCATCATTTCATAATCTTTTCAAATAAACAAGGTGGCTTTGAATAATGTTATCAAAATATCAAGCTTTTTTTTTAAATAGTAGCCCCGATATTGGAAATATTTTGAATCGCATATCGGCTATTTGTACATTAACATATTGACCATTTCATTTTCAGATATATATTTTTCTTTATATAACCCATTTCTGATAATTCTTAAATATTCCATCAAGTTTTTCTTATTCTTGATGAAATTTTGTAATTGGGCTTTACCAAAATATTAATTCTTTTTCAATTTGTTAATTGCTAACACCAAATGTCATTTATTGACACATTTTGTTAATTAAAAATATTTAATTATTATTTTAGATATAATTAATTCATTAAAAAAAATAATATTTCTAATTTAATAACCTATCATTTGAGAAATAGAAATCAAAACGAGATGACAAGGAGGGTATAGTTCTTTATTCAAAAAGTGCTCAGTAATTGCATTGCAAAATTTTTAACAAAATTATTTTATTGAATAAATTCAAATTTATTACGTTTTAAACATGAGAGAGAAACGTCTGTGGGCGGCATGGAATTCTAGGCGTAGTTAGATAACAAATTATTTATTGTAAAATAAACTTTTAATTACATTTATTTAATACAAATTATCAGAAGGGGTTTATTGATGTATACTACATGTTGAAGTTCTTTTTGTATCTGTGTGTGTGGTCAAATATCATTTCTATATTATAAAATGTTAGATATATGTGTTTGATATATTATAGATAAATATTTACATTTTATATGTTTTATGATTTATATTTAAAATGATGTATAATTATTTTATTATATCGATATGACAACACAATTAATATGATATTAATGTTAATTCATATAATTTTAATAAAGTATATTTTATGAGCATTATATATTTAAAAGATAATTTAATTTAATATTTGAATTAAATAGTTATTAAACAAATTAAAACTTATAATGAAAATATGAAATGTTAATATTTGGGAGCCGCTACACGTCAATTTTTATTTTTAATGGTTACTCATGAGAGACAAAGAATTGATTGTTAGTGGTCGCTGGTCGATCAAGGAGACAGTAGTTCATGAGAGATTCGCTAGGGTAGTAAAACGGGAGAAATTCGTTTGAGCCTTATAAGGTAGTCGCTCATTAGAGACTCTACTGTATTTGATAATGTGGGTAAATATGCGAGCAGATTATATTATGTGCAGACAGCAGTTTCAATACTAACGTAAACAAAGGTGTGTACGGACTGAAAACAGTGAAAAATGCCTATGTACTAATGAGGGTCAAATCCTGAAACCATAGTATACGGGTTGGATTTCTGTTTAAATTATTCAAAACTGGTGTTGTGGTTCATTTGTTATCACCATATTTTATTTTTTATTAGTGTGCATACTGAAAAATGCATTGTTTCAATTTATTTTTGAATATTACATAATCAATATAATACAAATATTACATATCTTAGAATGTGATACAGTAAAACCCTGCTAAAAAAACCTGGGATATAGGGAATCTCCCTTATAATAAACCTGAAATAGTGCCTATTTTTTATTATACGTTAAACTGTGGTTATAACGAACCATGGTTGTAGTGAACCACAGATTTAGTCCCATTAAGGTTTTTATAGAGGGGTTTTACTATGATTTTCATTGAGAATGATAATTTTTAAAAATGATTTTACCTGACCAACAACACCACGGCCTCTAACAGTTTCTAAAGATCCTGAAAGGCTGAATATGCGCCAATGCCTTTCACGTAATTGAACTGCAAGTTCGCTCATGTTTTCAAGTCGAATTGAATATCTCCACTGAAAAAAAAATTCAAAAATTAATACTTGGAATATATATAATCAATAAAACTCACCCAATAGACAGAAGTATTTTGAAGTGTCTGAAAGAATTCCATGAATATTATTATTCATAATAATATTTTAAAAGTCTATATACTTACTCTACGGCCCATATAAAACGGAATAACAGTAACTCTGATTTTTTCAGTTGTTTCCTTGTGAACATCTGTGAGCTCAAGCCATGGATGATTTTTTTCTTGCCATGTTCGGAGTGTTTCACGAAAAGCATAAGTTGGATCTAAACATTGTTTGGTTATTAATTTTGCAAATGGAAAAAAATTCAAAAGTTTACCTTTATCTGGATTATATTCTAAAAACTTATCGAAGAGCTCATGGCAAATGGGGTGTTTTTCAGTAGTTGTGTATGGTAGAATATCTTCATGAGCAACGTAATCCAAACCTAAACATGCAAATCATTAGTACAATAATTTTTTATTAAAATATTGTTTATATGACATCCATCCAATTTCAAAATATTTATACCCACAATAGATTTGGAAAATTCAAATGATAATAAACAATCCTAATGTAGTGGCTCTAATTATACTAATATATAGAAGCATTTGGCCACTTGATTTTAATTTGAGTTTTATATTTAGCTACCAGAGTCTTTTTAAAATCTTTTATTTAACTTGTTTCCATGTCTGTCTGTTCACGAATCTTGTAAAATATTTTTATTATACTTCTAGAGCACATAGAAATTAGAAATTTTGTAAACTTATTAGAACCTGAGGACTATGCGATTTGACAAATTTTCTGACTTCAGGGTTGTCAGGATGGCCAGAAACGGACCAATTTCCAAATTGCCTTTCAAAATTTTATATTAAATTTTAAAATGTTTCCAGATTACATGAAAATATGAAACTTTTAAAACTCACTTAGTCCAATGGACAATACAGTGTACATATTTTCAGACTTCTAGGTGATCGGGGTGGCTGGAAATTAAAAACTTTCTATATTTCTTTTTAAATCGTATGTTTGCCACAAAGTCAAGTCAGAAACAGTTGGGAGTTGCGAATTGATTTTTCAGTAATTGATCAAAACCCCAAAGGGATAAGAAATCGAATATTCAGGCTACTGTTTAAAACCTCCTTGGAAATACAAGCAAAGAGCTGTCAAAAGTCAATAAATATAATTTTTATGTGTCATAATTAACTAATCTGATTTCAATATCATCATACATTCATGCATATTTATATATATACAGTAGAACCAACTAATGCAAACCCCGGATATAGCGAACCTTCCCTTATAACGAAACTAAGGTGATTCTCAATTCCATTCCAGTGAAAATACTATTGTTAAATGAACTTTGCGATTTTTAAAATAATGAACTATCCCAATACCAAACCTATTTTCAGTCCTAAAATAATAAAATTTATTTATAATCTTAAGCTTATAACGAACTTAAAATTATAATAAAAAAAAATAAAACAGCAAAATTTTGAGCTTGTTTCAGCTCACGGATCGGGAAATTAGAAGAATAAATTTAGTGTTATTGTTTTTTTAATTTACATTCTATTTTTGTTCTATGTACTTTTATTAAATAGAATATCTTTGCAACCATCAAATTTGAAAAAGAAAAAATGCAAATAGCTTCAAAAACAAAGAAAACAAAAGCTTTCAAAAAACAAAAACAGTATTACTAAAGGAAAAAAAAGGCCATTTCAAAACTTTTCAAAGTGAAACAACACAGGCAAAATTTTATAACATGTTAAAATAAGAAAATGTAACTTTTATATTACAAGAGAAAAATAGAAATCATTTAAAAATTGTTAAAAGTAAATTATAATTTATAATTTCAATTTTGAAATATAAATTATCAATTATAATATCACAGGTTCTTATTAAACATAAGAAGTTTATCAATTGAAAAAGCCCTGTACGATTTATAATTGAATAAAATAAAGCATCAAGGGCTGCGTATAAAGATACGCAGCCCTTGATGCTTTATTTTATTCAATTATAAGAAGTTTATGTTTGAGCATTTAAAAATGCTTTTTTGGTAATCAAATGGCGCTGATTCTGAAACTGCCCTTAGTTTTACTGTATGTCATCAAAATCTATAGACCATGAAGTGTATTTCACCAAAATAATATTTTCATAAAGAAACTACCAAGTCATCATGATTGCTTCATAATTTTTACAATCGTCACATCTCAAAGTTCTAAAAAATACGCCATTAACTTCATATAAAAATAAAATTTCAACAATTAAAATAAATGAATGACACTAAACACTATACCATCACTTCTAATTTGAAATTGTCAAAAATTAAATAAGTATTTAAATTTTTAGAGAAAATATATTTTATTCACACAGATTAAATTTAATAAAAATTATTATTTCAGGCATCATTCATTTAAAAGCTATGCCATCAACTTTATGAAAATGAAATTTTAACACATTAATAAATTCACTTTCAGACATGGTTTCCAAAAGAAGATCCTGCAAAACGACCCAAATATTTTCTGTTATATATGTGGCAAATATACTGTAAAAGCGCAAAGAAATGCAATTATGACTTTGTAAAGCGGGCGTATTTCGCATATTTTGGTATAATATTAGGAGACCAGGACAAGATATGGGCTCCACATAAGGTATGCAAAATGTGTGCCTCAACACTCGCCTGTAGACAAAGGATGAAAGGCCATTGACATTTGGGATCCCTATAGTTTGGCGAGAGCCAAAAAATCATGACCGATTTTCAGTTAGACTTCCAATACCACACAGCCCAAATAGTTCCCTCCCAGTTTTTCATCCATTCATAATGATCCTCTTTATGATGAATCAGAAGACACCACACAAGAAGATATCAAACTGGATGATTCTGATAGTGAGAACTATGGAGAACAAGAAGGTCCAAAACGTTTTTCACAACCAAAACTGAATGATTTGACACGTGACCTGAGACTTTCAAATAAAGTTGTGGAACTACTTGCATCAAGATTAAAAGAGATGTGCCAATTTGAAGACGATGTCAACATAACATTTAATCGTACAAGAGAAAGTTCATTCCTCCATTTCTATCAGCAGGATGCAAATCTGATTTACTGCACTAATGTAAAAGTCTTACTACACCTTTTAGAACTAGACGAATACCAGTCTTAAGATTGACGTCTATTTATCGATGGTTCCGTGCATAGCCTCAAATGGGTTTTACTTCATAATGGAAATAAATATGCAACTATTCCAATAGCGTATACAACAAAAATAAAAATCAAATACAATGAGTATAATTGGTTTATTTGTGTTGATTAAAAATGGTTAACTATTTGCTGGGTTTCGAAGCGGATACAACAAGTATCGATGTTTTTTATGCATGTGGGATAGCAGGGTACGGCAAATACATTGGAGAACAAACAAATGGTCTCTTTGTAAAACGAAAATTGAAATTATACAGCGAAAGTTTCTTTTATAAATTCGCGGTATAATTTCAATTTTCGTTTTACAATCATCAGCCGCGTTATATTGTATTTTAAATGTTACTTTAAGTATTATTTACGAACGGAAAAATACGTCCAGGGTAGCCGAGTGGACAAGGCACCTGCCCGGTAAGCAGAAGGGTGTGGGTTCGATTCCCGCCCCTGGACACTTTTTATTTTTCCGTTCGCCATTACTCTTCATGTTTCACCTTTCCATACCTCATCCTCAAAGTTAGAAATGTCGCTATTTCTCTTTGAAAATAAATTTCGATTTTTATAAAAGAAACTTTCGCAGTATAATTTCAATTTTCGTTTTACAATCATCAGCCGCGTTATATTGTATTTTAAATGTTACTTTAAGTATTAGTTACGAACGGAAAAATACGTCCAGGGTAGCCGAGTGGACAAGGCACCTGCCCGGTAAGCAGAAGGGTGTGGGTTCGATTCCCGCCCCTGGACACTTTTTATTTTTCCGTTCGCCATTACTCTTCATGTTTCACCTTTCCATACCTCATCCTCAAAGTTAGAAATGTCGCTATTTCTCTTTGAAAATAAATTTTGATTTTTATAAAAGAAACTTTCGCGGTATAATTTCAATTTTCGTTTTACAATCATCAGCCGCGTTATATTGTATTTTAAATGTTACTTTAAGTATTAGTTACGAACGGAAAAATACGTCCAGGGTAGCCGAGTGGACAAGGCACCTGCCTGGTAAGCAGAAGGGTGTGGGTTCGATTCCCGCCCCTGGACACTTTTTATTTTTCCGTTCGCCATTACTCTTCATGTTTCACCTTTCCATACCTCATCCTCAAAGTTAGAAATGTCGCTATTTCTCTTTGAAAATAAATTTCGATTTTTATAAAAGAAACTTTCGCGGTATAATTTCAATTTTCATTTTACAATCATCAGCCGCGTTATATTGTATTTTAAATGGTCTCTTTGAGATGAACTTATAGTAGGAAAAGCTAATGTGATAGCAAACCTTCGGTATCTCAGGAAAAAAAATCATTCTACCACCATTACATATAAATCAAGGTTTATTTAAGCAGTTTGTAAAGGCTCTAGATGAAAAAAAAAATAGATAATGCCTCGAATATATGTCGTTTATTACAGATTTTAGCCTAGAAACGATAAAAGCAGGAGTTTTTGACAGTCCTCAAATCAAGAGGCTCCTGAATGACAAAAACTTTCTAATAACTATGAATGGAATTGAAGAAGCATCATGGTCAGGCTTTAAAGCTGTAGTACATGGATTTTTTAAGTACTAGAAGAGACGATAATTACAAAGAGCTTGTCCAAAATATGCTTAAAAGCTAATGAAGCTTTGGGTTTAAATATGAGTATTAAGGTTCTTTACTTGCATAGTCACCTGGACAAATTCCCTGATAATCTGGGTGCATATAGTTATGAACAAGGCAGGCGATTCCATCAATACATGAAAGTGATGGAAGAGAGATATCAAGGTGTCTGGGACTGCCATATGATGGCAGATTATTGCTGGAATCTTTCCCGCAACCTGCCGGAATACACTTATAAGAGAAAATCAAAAAGGTTGAAATTCATGAAGAATTGACTGTAGGATTTTACATTTTTTTTTGTATAAATTCAGTTTTCTTATACTAGAGTAAATAAAGTACCTTTTGTTATATCGTTCTCAGTTTTTATTTGCGTTCAATGTGTTTTTCCTACCGCTTATATGGAGTGATGCACAACATTGTGGCCTAAATATGTATATGTTATATCTCTAAAAATGGATGAGATACATAAAAACTAACATTATATTTGTATTCAGCATCACAAATTAAGTCAGAAACTGATGCATTATCAAAAACATATTTTTAGTGTAGACCAGTGTTATCGTTCAGGGAAATTGGTAGTTTGTTGGACGAAACAAAACAACTGTAATGCGAATATGTGATTTTTGGATGCAGGAAGGTATGACGGACCAACAAGTTTTATCTCATCCACCTCAGTGCACCACTTCACTTGCTGACAGGCAAATTGTGCTCATGGGAGTGACAGATCGCTCAGTCACATCACGAACCATAGCACAGCACATTCAGTCTGTAATGCATCATCCAGTGTGTGCGCATACCATTCGACGCTGTTTACAGCAGAGTAATCTGTCTCCAAGACGCCCATTGCTTCGTCTACCCTTGATGCAGAACCACAGATGTCTCTGCCACCAATGTGGAATAAAAGAAGGATTTTGATGGCAGAATGAAATGAAATTGTCTTTACTGAGAAGTTATGCTTCTGTCTGCAACACCACAATGGTCGGATCTGAGTCTGGAGACACCATGGAAAGAGGATGCTGAACAGCTGCGTTATGCACCATAATACTGGTCCTGCACCAGGAATTATGGTATGGGGTGGTATTAGATATCAATCTCACAATCCTCTAATATCCAGATCTCCAAGGTGAATGGCCACCAACTTCTGGGATTGGCTAACAGAGGCCTGGCCGAGCGCATCATAAACGAGGGCCTTGAGGTTGTGGGCACTCTCCGCAGGGTTTTTCCTTTCCGCAAAAGAGCGGAAAGGATAACGGTGGGCAACCTCCCCTTCTTCGTGGAGGACTCAGCCATCTTCAATGCCCTAAAGCCCTATGGGCGCATAACATCCATCGCGCCCAAAATGATAAGGGCCGGGCCATACATCTACTGCGACGGCCGCCGTGAGGCGTTCATTGTCCTCCACGATGGAGTGACTACCGAGAGGCTCCCCACCCGCCTCAATATTCCGATCAAAGGCGAGGCCTGGCCTGCCTACCTATCATCAGGCATCAAGTGCTCCAGATGCCATGGACAAGGGCACTGCAGGGCCAACTGCCCCCTGCTTGCAGGGCGGGTCAACACCACCAGATCGGCCCCACCAGCTTCCCCTGCCGGCCTCCAACCATCAACCACCCTTGCACCGCCTCAGCGGCCTACGTCCCAGCATTCAGCACCGGCACCACCCTTGGAGATCTCTGGTGCCTCGCCCGCGGCCCGAGCTGCAATCCACCCAGCAGGCGCACCCCGACCATCACCAACAGCGCCCTCGGCCTCACCTACGGAGGAGACGTCTCCACTTGTGACTCCTGATCCGTCATCGCAGGCTCCTAGAGATCCCGCATCCCAGGAGATCAGGCCTGCAAACATCACTCAAGACATCGTGATGACTGCCGTGGAAGAGTCCATCCCTTCCTCCGCGTCATCAAATAAGAAGTGCACGAGAATTGACCTCGCAGCCTTCATAAAGAGAAGCCCCAGCGTGTCCTTCACCGTTGCGGTCTTATACTGCGAAGATAGATTGGATTTACTCACGGGTCTCTCGCCCGGGCTTCCTTGACGCTGCTTTTGAGCGCACTCGGAACAGCCATCCCACCATTCGCAGGGGAATTCACAAGCTAAGGATAGCCTTGCCCTCCTGATAGGCCAGACGTCCCCTCGGTGAGGGCTCCGCCAAATGTACATAGTTTGCCCTCTTGACTCCTCGTGAGTAATTGTTGACCAGCGGTCAATAAAGTTATAATTTATATAGGTTATATTATATGATATATATATTTATATATGACAATAAATAATTGTCGAAAAAAATTGTCTCTAGTATTTTTGCGGTACTTTAAACAGCCAATGTTACATCTCCAAGGTGATGGAGCCAGTTGCCTTTCTTACATTAAAAGCTTGCCCACAGCCATATTTCAAAAGGATAATGTGCGACCACAAATGGCACCCATTGTTCAAAGGTTCTTTGTCAATCGCCAGATTGAATTGCTTCCCTGGCCAGCTCGCTCTCCGGAACTTTCACATATAGAAAACATGTGGTCCATGCTTGCTCAAAAATTGACACAGATTACATCCCCAGCTACTACACCAGATCAAATTTGGTAACGTGTAGAAGCTGCTTGGTCTGCTGTACCCCAAGAACACATCCAAAATATCTTTGAATCAATGCCAGTCGTGCGGCAGCGGTGATCTCCAACAATGGTGGCTACTACTCTGGATACTGATTCTGGCAGGAACCATACTTCATAGAAGTTTATAAATTTAAACATTTGATACTTGGTCAACATGTTATCTACAAAATAAATTTTGTGGTGATATCTTTTGTCTTTGGGTCGCCAGCAGTGTAAATTAATAGTGTGTGACATTTTGGCAACAGAGTTGTTACCATCATATGACAAAAGAATTAAAAAATTAATTTGATTCTTAATAATATATTCAAGATTTTTTTTAAATTTATTAATCAAGCAGGCGCGATATGGAAATATTTGCACCTATTACAGGGGAAAAAAACAAAATAGCAGACAAATTTGAAATCAGAATTAAAAATTTACAAATTTACACATGTATTATTCGACAGAGTTAATAAAATTTATATAAAATATATGGCTGAGTTAAGAAATTTAGATCAATTATATAAGGGAACAAATGATGTTTCACTTCTGCAAAGTTTGGACAATCGTAGATAAGCTGAAGAGCAGTTTGTTCACAAGCACAAGTTGGTGTTTCTGATAGGCCTCTTTTATGTAAATATTTCTGTAATTTCTGTGAGATTTTACAGATTGAGTGATTATAAAATTTGGAAGGAAATGTGTAGGAATGTTGTTTGGGAAAATAGTGTGAAATATATGATTAATCAGCATTATAAATGGATTGATACAAATGATTCAAAATAATAGCATTTTTATGGCATATATGGCATATATTTCTCTTGGTAATTTTGTTTTTCAGTTTGTATTTTATTGATTTATAATTAAAATAGTCTTTTATGAAAGTTGTATGGTTCAATATTTATGTCCACTTATATAAGAAAATTAGGTTGTAAAAAATGAAGTTTGTGTAAAGAACATAGAAATATATGGATACCATATTTCACTAGCATAAGTGGCTTTCGATCATATAAGTGATTTTAAATTGTACTTTTTTCTCATAGTCAAACCCCCAAGATTTTTGGCAAATTGAGAAAAGAATGTTCTTTATTTTGTTGCATTGGGCTACAATATCCTCTATGTGACTTATAAAGATGATCTTGTTTTTGTTTCTTTTGTTATAAGAGAAAGAGACTTCGAGTATCTTGATTCGATCGGTAATTTTCAGGCTTACTCCTTTGTGTTCTATTGCTAAATGAGGCTTGATTATGAGAATATGTTGGTTATTTTTTGGGTTGATAAAGAGTTTTGTTTCATCGCACCAATTGTCTATCACATAATGAACTTTTTGAATTAAATTTCACAAGTTTATTATATTTGTCGCCCAGAGAACAATATTCACATCATCTACATACAGTATAGGACGAATGTTTGATATTTGTGTGAGGCGGACAAGGAGGCTGTTAAGGATGACGTTCCAAATTAACAGGAACAGTGAATATTTAGGATTCTTAGAAAAAATAATTTGGTAATTTTTCTTTTTAACCGCTCGCTACTTAAAAACATGGAGAGAATTTTTTATCATACAGTACTTTTGTCTAAAGATGCAACAATGCTGTCACCAAAACTTCATGTATAATCAAAATTGCAATTTAGCATTCCTTGAGCATTATGTAGTCTTCGAATTTAAAAAAATATATATATTTTTTTTAAATATAAAATATATTTAAAAATTTCATTTTCATATTGATTAAAATAGTAAGAAGTATATAGGGTTTTGTAGGGTATAGGATATTGGCATATTGGCTAATTACTGGCAATAAACATTTAGAAAAAATATGGATGAATTTCATACAGAACTCAATTATTTCCTTCAAGGTGTTGGTAGTTTTGGACTATTGGTATATACATTAGACTTTTTTAAAGAGTCAAACAGCATTAAATTGTATGCTCTGAATTTGTCAATTTTAATCACTAAAATGAGAAATATGACAAGGAAATGAATCATCCAGTAATTGATTTTTTTCTTGGGCTATATGATAGCATCACATTTATGCAACACATTCACAAAACTATACTGTATATTTATTTAACACTTAAAGCCCAGCAGACGTATATTTACGTCCACCCTAAAAATGCCAAAAGCCCGGCGAAAGTATATTTACGTTCCACATCTTTAAAAATGGGTATAAAATCGGCCGTTAAAGTATGTTCCTCAGGATTTTGCATACAACGTCCTTGAAGTGTCTATCAACGATTGGCTAGTTGCTAACACGTGTTTCCCTCCTGCCCTCCCCCCAGATACCATTTTTGTGACTCATACCCACGTGCGGTCATTTTTTTTAATCTACTGTTTCCTTGACGTAGAGTGTTTCTCTCTTTTTTGTTCTTCATTCGCTCGCTTTAAAAATGGATTCTAACATGCCCAGTACCCCAGAAATTGATTTATTCAATGTTCCTGAAGCTGATGAAGAGTGAGGATTATTTCTTAACAGATTATGGGCCTGAACTAGATGATTCTATTGAAGATCCTCAATTTACTTTGGAAGGTCTAGAATCTGATACTAATGAAATTTATTATGAAGAAAATGAGGAAGAGGTAACTATTTTCATTTTTCTTTCACCCTATTCATATATTTCACCTTTTTTAATTTTTAGCAAATAAGACAACCTACCCCTGAAGATGAAGGATGGACCGAAGTAAGATTACCTTTTGAAAAGCCTATATTTTCTGGAACCTCTGGACCAAAGGCAGCTTTCTTTCCTGGAACTCTCTCTCCATATTCAGTATTCAAGCAGTTTTTTGATCAAGAATAGTTTAGAACGATAAAGTTGGAAACCAACAAATATGCAAGGATGGTGATTGATAAAGAGAGAAAGAAAGGCCCTTTGAATCCTAGGGGGTGTTGGCAAAGTGGAAAGCTGTTTCAATTGCTGAATTGAAGATAATTTTGGCAATAATCATTCATATGAGCATTGTAGTGAAACCAAGGCTTAGAGAATATTGGTCAAACCACATTGGAATGAGGACAGCTTTCTGCAAATCGACTGGAATGGCAGGGGAAAGATTTGAGGCAATTTTATCAATGCTCTATCTGAATGATAATATGCTATATATTCCACATGGACAATCAGGATATGATCCAATTTACAAGATAAGAACCTTATTTGATTCCCTTGTCAATAAATTTCGGACCTGGTACTCGTCTGATGAAAATTGACAATTGATGAGACCATTTGTCCTTTTCGTGGATGGGTTCATTTCCGAGTATATATAAAAGGCAAACCTCATAAATTTGGGATCAAGATTCGTGATTTTAAGTACAGGGTATACCTGTAACCTGGATATATATACTGGAAGGCATCCTCATCAAGACTTTCAATATAATTCTATATTGAGCTTAGTTGACAGGATTGTTGAGCCTTACTACCAGAAAGGCCACATCATCTAGTTTGATAGGTGTGGTTTTCCTCTCCCAAACTTTTCAATATTTATGGGAAAAGAAAAAACTTGTCAGGCATAACAGAAAGGGATCGCCAAAAAAAGCTTTCTCGAAAAAACTGAAAAAAAGGTGAAAGCCTCTTTTGTCAAAATAGCTTCTCGCATTGAAATTGTGTGACACCAGGGATGTCTTTATGATAGCAACAACTCAATATTCCAGCATGATCCATGCTCAAAATATAATAATAAGACAGCCTCAAACCATTTCGATAACCAAACCTGCCATTGTAGTTGACTACAATAAAAACAAGGCTAGTGTTGATAGAAGTGATCAATATATGGCATATTACTCTTTTCATCGGCGTACTCTAAAGTGGTGGAAAAAGCTTTTCCTCCATATTTTCGATATCACTATTGTCAATAGCCATATTCAATATAATAAATTGACCACGGGTTGAAAAATGCCACTTAGAGAATATCATTTGGATATCATGGAAAAGTTAATGGAAGAAGCAGGTACAGAAATTTTGGATAAACAGCCAAGTGCATCTGGATGATCAGAAAGGCTGATAGGAAAACATTTCCTCACCAAAATCTCTGCTACTGGCAAGGCCAGCAACCAGATGAGGTGCAAAGTTTGCTCTGATAAAGGTAAAAGAGTGAAGGACACCAGCTATATGTGTGAGATTTGCCTGGTTCCTTTATGTATTGTTGACTGTTTCAAGGCCTTTCACACAAAAGAGAGGTACTGGTAGTAATTTATATCAAATTTTGATTCCTCTTCAAACCTTTCCTCAGAAAAAAATTTCGCCATGTTTATTATTTTTATATATTTGATTTATGGAGTGGATTTGGTCAATTTGTATTTTTATCTCATTTATGTACATATCTCTCATAATTAACATGTATAAATAATCTCAAATTTACATTTAACAATAATTTTGAAGTGTATTTAATTGATTCTCATTAAAATATTTTATAAATATCGAGTTTTTAATGATTTATGAATTTTTTAAAAAAGACTCAAAGATTATGTCACCTGTACTTATGACCTTCAAGTGTTAATCAATAAAATATTTTCAAATTTTAATTATGAATTTGTATCCTATTTTTAAAATGCTTATCACATGAATTTTGAGATACCGTGGATATATTTAGAATATTTTAGAAATATATATCTCGAACAAATATCACAAGTAAAAAAAAAAAATCCCAAATAAATAAATTATATATACCATGTTTTACATCAACAATGTTCTTGCCAAAATTTCACATTTGATATTTTTTATTTGGATTTTGTCCTTTTTCTTGTTTCTTTATATAATATTGGGAGTGTAAATAAGTTTGTTTGGTTTTGATAAAGATGGCTCTATTAGGTTATTATTCCACTGTTTCATCTGGCAACACCATTATTATGAAAAGATATCATAAAGCTTCCCTTTTCAGTGACCGTCATTTCTCTGAAGTATAAACAACCTAGTTTCTCTTTGCTCCTAAATGTATCAAATAATGTGTTTTGTGGGGAGTTTAACTTCATTTCTTCAATATGAAGAAAAAAAGCTGCTGAGAGTCATCGTAGTTTATGATGACCATGCTCTAGCTGATCAAACGTTTCAGAAGTGGTTTTCATGGTTTAAAAGTGGTAATTTTGATTTGGAAGACGAAGAAAGACCCGTAGCGCCACCAAAGTTTGAGTGTGAATATTTAGAGGCAAAGCTTTATGAAGATCCAACACAAACAAGGTACTTGCAAAAACATTTGGAGTCACTCAACCAGCCTTTTTTTTTTTCTGCTTAAAAGAAATAGGAATGATCCGAAAGGTCGGAAATTGTGTGCCGTATGAATAGAAGCCAAAAGGCGTCAAACGCCATTTTTTCATGTGTGAACAACTGCCCGAATGTCAGGAAAGAGAAGGTTTTATGCATCGAATTTTAGCTGGTGATGAAAAATGGGTCCGTTATGATTATCCAAAACGTCGGGTAACGTATGGATACCCTGGTTGTGCCTCATGGTCGATGGCCAAGCCAAATATTCATGGCAAGAAGATTATGCTGTGTATTTGGTGGGACCAGCTAGAAGTGGTATATTATGAGCTGCTACAACAGAACAAAAATATCACAGTAGAAGTCTACTGAATACAATTGATGAATTTGAGTCGAGCATTGAAAGAAAAATGAATGCAATACGGCAATAGAAATGACCAAGTTATTTTGCAACATGATAATGCTCATCTACATGCTGCAGCACCCGTTAAAACGCACTTAAAAACGCTCAAATGGAAAGTCTTACCCCACCCACCTAGCCCAGACATTGCTCCTTCCGATTATTATATCTCCGGATCAATGCAACATGGCCAGGCTGACCAGCACTTCTCCAACTACAATGAAATCAAAAATTGGATCAATGATTGGATAGTGGCCAAAGAGCCGGCCTTTTTACGCGATGAGATCTGTTAATTTTCATAATGATAGGAAAAGGTAGGCTAGAGCGACAATACTTTGATCTTCGAAAGTATAACCAATTTTTCCTAATGAAGCTCCAAGTTTCGAAAAAACGCACAAACTTATTTATACTCCTAATAATATTCAAATTTTGATTGATATTTCCATTATGTGCTAAAAAATTTCAAATGCCAAGTTTACCTACAAAAATATTTTTTTACAAACCTAGATTAATGAATGTAGCAATGTTGCAGAAAAACTTCATGCAGAATTGACATTAATTTAGTCTTGTAATAACTTATTTTTTATTCAGTCATTAAGATATACATGTTTCTTATTTATTTTTTAAACAATAATTAAATCACTATATACAGTAAAACCCCCCTCTATAGTGAACCCCAATATGACAGAGCTTTTGGTTGCCTATAGCCACGGTTTGGCTTTTTTTTACTTTTCAAAATTTTTGACAGTATAAGGAACAGGCTGCATCCTAATAGTGGTCATTTTGTTTTAATATCCATAATTGACAATTTATTAATATTGATACTGAAAAATAAAAGAAATTATTCAACAATAGTTTCTTCTTATCATTTGCATACATGTACCTCTATGTCTAATTTCAAAATTAAGACAAATTCAAGGCAAAGTTTTATTAAATATATATTCAAAGATATGAAATGATTTTGAAACATCTTTATCAGATTGAATAATACAATGTTTACTTGAAAAAATGGCTCAATACCTTGTTCCTTTAAAGCACTTAAGAAGCATTGCACCTTTCAAATAAAGTAAATGGGCTTTTCTTCTTTTTCATGTTTCCACATATTCTTCTTAAATCTAGATTTCCTTTTGTTTTGAACCTGTCATGCAAACCATTGCTGGCTTTAAATTCGCCATAGTTCATTGCATAAAAAATAAATTTTGTTGCATAATGGGCCCGCTTATTTGGACTTTTTTTTTTAGCTCTAACACGTCGAACGCGGCTTAAGTTGAGGTTGATTCCTCTTTGTAAATAATCTTAATAGCCTTCCATTTTACCTCTCATTATAGAAAAGTTATATTTATTTTTTTAAGACTTCCTGAAATTTTGCCTGTGTTGTTACACTTTGAAAAGTTTTAAAAATGGGCTTTTTTAAAAAGTAATAACATTTTTGTTTTTAGAATGTCTTTGCTTTCTTTATTTTGGAAGGCATTTGCATTTTTCTATTTCAAATTTGATGGTTGCAAAGATATTCTATTTAATAAAAAGTATATTGTGTAAAGGTTTATACAACATACAGCAAAAATAAAATATAAATGAAAACAAACAATGCCGCTAGATTTATTGTTTTGAAATTGCGATCCGCAACCTGAAACATGCTAAAAATTTTATTTTAATTTTTTAAATTACAAATACAGTAAAACCCCGCTAATACGAACCCTGGATATAATGAACCTTCCCTTATAACGAACCCACGGCGATTCTCGATTCCGTTCCATTGAAAATACCATCGTTATAACGAACTTTGCGATTTTTTAAATAACGAACTACCCCTATAACGAACCTATTTTCGGTCCCAAAATAAAATCTATTTAAAATACTATGCTTATAATGAACTTAGAAATGTAATTTTAAAAAAATTAAAACAACCAAATTTTGAGCATGTTTCAGCTCGCGGATCGCGATTTAAAAACAATAAAATTAGCGCCATTTTTTGTTTTGAATTACATTCAATTTTTGCTGTATGTTGTATAAAATTTTACACATTATACTTTTTATTAAATAGAATATCTTTGCAGCCATCAAATTTGAAATAGAAAAAAATGTGAATGGTTTCCAAAATAGAGAAAACAAAAGCATTCTAAAAACGTTTTTAACTGAAAAAAAAAGGCCACTTTAAAAAAATATCAAAGTGAAACAATACAGGCAAAATTTCAGGACATGTTAAAATAAGAAAATATATTTTTTCTATTATAAGAGATGAAATAGAAGGCTATTATAATTGTTTACAAAGAGGAATCAACCTCAACTATTGCCGCGACAGCGATCGTATGTGTTAGGGCTAAAAAAAAAGTCCGAATAAACGGGCCTGTGATGCAACAAAATTTATTTTTTTATGCCATGAACTATGGCGATTTTAAAGCCAGCAATGGTTTGCATGACAGGTTCAAGACAAAAAGAAATCTAGACTTAAGAAGAATATATGGAAACATGAAAGAAAATAGAAGAAAAACATTAACTTTATTTGAAAGGTACAATGCTTGTTGAAGAGTGCTTTAAAGCAACAAGGTATTAGAGCCATATTTTCAAGTAAACATTGTATTATATAATGTGATAAAAATGTTTTAAAATTATTTTATATCTTTAATATATATTTAATAAAATTTTGCCTAGGATTTGTCTTGATCTTAAAATTAGACATAGAAGTAAAGGTATGCTAATGACAAGAAGAACCTATCATCTAATGATTTCTTTTATTATTCAGTATTAATGTAAGGGAATTGTTCAATAAAGAGAATTAAAACAAAACAAACTGACCACTATTAAGAGGCAGCCTCTTCCAATGTGTATGGCTGTCCTTTAATTATACTATCTAAAATTTTTGAAAAGTAAAAAAAAATGCCAAACAGCGGCTATAGTGAACTGTCGCTATAGTGAACCAAAAGCTCTGTCCTATTTGTGTTCACTATAGAGGGGTTTTAATGTATATTAGTTCGGGATAAGCATATTATTTTTAATAGATTTTATTATTTTGGGACCTAAAAAAGTTGGTTATAGGTTTAGTTTGTTATATTAAAATTCGCAAAGTTCAGTATAACGATTTTTTTCAATGTAATGGAATTGGGAATCGCCTTAGGTTCATTATAAGGGAAGGTTCGCTATATCCGGGGTTCGTATTAGAGGAGTTTTACTGTATATACAAATATAAAATTAAAGCAATTTAAAAAGATTATAAAATGAATAATATTTTATATTGAGATTAAATTATTATATATATAATAATAAATTACCCGGAATTGCGTAGAGTGATCTGCTGTTTTCTTGATGTCCAAGGAAGGTCACTGCTTCAGTTTGTGTTCTCTGTCAAAATAATTACAAAATTTTATTATCTTTATTTCAAGTGAAGTTTTCAACATGTATTCATTAAGACTAAGTTATAAGACATATATTTTTGGGAGAGGGGGGAAAGAGAACATAAGAGAGATATTTAAATTGATGAGGCACAATTTGGATTATAAATTATAAACACAAGGTAATAAGACCAAATCCAAATAAATAAATAGTGTGTGACGTTTCGGTAACATCATTGTTACCATCTTCAGACTTCAGTACTTTTGTCTGAAGATGGTAACAACGCTGTTACCGAAACGTCACACACTATTTATTTATTTGGATTTGGTCTTATTAGCTTGAG
Organism: Cordylochernes scorpioides; assembly: GCA_030710605.1. Classification (NCBI taxonomy): domain Eukaryota; kingdom Metazoa; phylum Arthropoda; class Arachnida; order Pseudoscorpiones; family Chernetidae; genus Cordylochernes; species Cordylochernes scorpioides. The sequence goes on along the minus strand of CP092886.1, from coordinate 89,925,723 downwards.
AGATATTTAAATTTAACCCCTAACTGGACGGGTGATGTTTCTTACCAAATTGAACAGGTTGGGTTGATTCAACCCACTTATGTAACTTTATGAAATAAGGGCGCCAAATAATGAATGAAATCATTATTAACCCTCGAGCGCGCACGCTAAAAATGTAACATACTTGCGTGCGCTGGGAGAAATATACCCGATATTATATATATAAATAAATATTTTCAACATGAATATTATCTGAGGAAAAACAAAATCTTTTCTATTTCAAAGTAACAACATTTTAATTTTTAAAAAAGGCAATTATTAATCAAATATTTTTATTTTTTACATAGATTAAACATTTTTAAAATTATTCTTGGATAATGCTCAAAATTGGTAGTGGTATATAAAATAGGAATCTATTGCTCCTTTCCAATATTAAAAATATAAAATTCCATGAGAAAAATTAAAAAAAATTATATACAATCATTGCAAACCGCAATTGTATGTCCTTTATGAATTGGCTTTACACATTTATGGCACAAAGTCGAGGTCTTCCTGTCCCTACTGGAGGAACACTCTACATCTGGTAGGAAGCTTTATCTTGCGGTTCTTGACCTTCTTGATGGCTTGAAGTGCTTTCTAAAAATGAATTGAAATGAATATTTAGAGTATACATTAAGGATTTTAATTAACTTATCTGTAAAAAAAAAAGCATTTTTTTTACTTAGTCCTCTAGAAAGTGAAGAAATGCTTTTTCTTCTATTTAGTTGCTCTTTGATGAGTTAAAGGATCAAAAATTTCAAGAATTTTCTTCTAAAGAGCTTCTAAGGGTGTATTTTAATTTTTAGCTTCTTCACCTTTCAAGCCTAGTAAATGTGTAATGACATTAGGCATTCTCAGCTTTACTGTTTGTGAAGGACAATTTTTGGACCATTTGGTTTTCAAAGCTCTCCCAATATAAAATGTGTAATATCTGAATATATTCCAGTGTCACTTCCTGTAAAATGTTCGCTTAGATGATCTTCCTCAATATCACTTTCTACAATAATCTCTTCTTGATCTAATAAATATGACTTTCTTCCCTCCATTTTATATAGATTTATAGGCTGATGAATATATCAAACCTATAATAGTTATTTTTTAAATTATTAATTATAATTATCTATCTCTCTCAAAAAAAATTATCAAAGAAAAATGCAAAAAAAATAAAAATTACGTGAGTGCGCGCACTGGGTGATTTTTACTTGACAGTGACAATAGATGGAATTTCAGCGGCAGCTGTCAAAATGTGAAACCAAAATTTTTGAATAAATGAGGGGGTCATTAAGCTAAATGAAACCACATCTCCGCCAACAGATTTTTTAATGGTTAATTCTCCATTTAAATGTTGACATGGGTAATTTTCACCCGGCGTGCGCAATGCCGGGTTAAAAATATATATTTAATGAATATAAATGTTAATATACACATTTTTACTTTTAAAAATCCTAAAAATATCTATTTACAGTTTTCACAAATTATTAAGAAATGTTTTTTGCAAATGCTTAATTGACATACAGAGCAAAAGGCTTTTATTTTTACCGCATTTTTGATGCAACATTTGTAGCACCTTTTTGGAGTATCAAATTCTTGTAGCATCGTGGATTCCTTTGATGTACTTGAACCATCAGTCTTTTTGAATTTTTCTTCTATAATTTTAGCAGGAGAGAATTGAGTTTACATGTGGCCAGGTGTTTGCAATCAAGTCTCTTCCAAGATGAAAATTAAAATTTATCCTTTCTTTTTTATCTATCTGATTATTGATTTTCTTATTTTTTTAGGGGGAACATTGAGACTAAATTGGTTGTTCCAGAGAAATCAAAATAAATGTTTCTGATTATCTATTAGGGTGCAGTTTAAATTGTGTTTGATTCTGAGGTTTGTTCTTTCTCATTGTTCCTAAATATGTAAGGTTATGTTTTTTCAACTTATTAACAAATTCTAGTAGGTGAACCATTAATCTGCTGTAATATCTCTATTACTCTTCCAAAGTAGTCGACTACTCTAAAACTATTTGGGTTGGCAGGGATAGTTTTCAGTTGATATGATTGATAATTATACCTATCGAAAGAAAGAAGTTTTATTTTATGAAAGGAAGCTTAAAATAGCAGAAGATAGTGACTCAAGTATAAGCTATGAACTACAATAAAATGAAAAATTCCCAATGCTTCTGGAATGCCTGGGCGGAATCCACTCTCACATGTAAATTAACCCCCCCTCCCAAAACTTCTATTTACAAACAATGGAAGGAAATTGTTTTTATCACTGTTAAATTAGAATACATGGAGGGTGATAGCTCTCATTAAATGAAAAATATATTTTTTACCTATTAAAGTTTATGCATGGGCGGTTTAAACTCAACCTGTCCAGTAAAGGGTTTAAAGATTCGCAACATTTGGTATTATATAATTATTTTTTATTTAATGAATTAAAAATGTATATCTATTAGGCTTACTCAGTTTTATCAGTTACTCTAAAACATTAACACATTCAAATAAAAGTCAGAAATAACAACCAGTCTTCAAAAGTTTTCACTTTAATAAAGATAAGTGATAATGCATATTTTAAAATGACTTTAAAAGCTATTTTAATATATACCTTTGTTTTTCAATATTTATTGTTTTGCCTGTCTAACAAGTGACAGAAAATTTCAAGATTAAGTAATTCTATAAATGTTCCATGTAATAAATTTGAGAGAGAGATAACTGTGTATATCAGATAAATTGTATGGTCCTTGGCGTCGAAACTGAAGTTAGGAGGCGGAAGAAAGGAATTTGATTCCATGTCAGATTTGATTGCACAGGAGTGGAATTAATTAAAAAGGCACTTACTTGGGCTCTTCACGATCCCGCCGCTGCCACCATGTTGTGTTGTGCCCGTTGTTTTGTCAATAAGTTTGTTCCAAACTTAGCGGAAATCACAAAGCCACTAAACGACCTAAGAAAGAAAGATGTTAGTTTCATCTGGGGTCACCACAGAAAAAAGCGTTCGAGAAAGTCAAAGACTTTCTGGCCAGTGACCGAGTTCTGGCAAGCTTTGACATCTCTAAGGAGACCATGGTCTCAGCTGATGCATCATCGTATGGCCTGGAAGCTGTCCTCAAGCAAGAGCATGAAGCCAACGAGTGGCGCCCAGTGGCCTTTGCATCACGAACGCTGACGAAGACGGAACAGGGATACGCTCAAATAGAGAAGGAAGCCCTTGCAATCACATGGGCGTGTGAGCGCTTCAAGGACTTTGTGGTTGGAAAAACCTTTCTCAACGAAACAGATCACAAACCTTTAGTCCCCATCTTCACCACTAAAGATCTGAACGATCTAACGCCAAGGCTTCAACGGTATCATATGAGGATGCTTCAGTTCTCGTTTCATATCTTTCATACACCGGGGAAGGACCTAATCACCGCTGATGCCCTTTCAAGACAACCACTACCAGGTCATCTTCCCGAAGATGAAGAGCTCCAGGAAGAAGTTGAACATTTTGTGCGTAGCATCGTCCTGCATCAATCCACGACAGACGACCGACTTGCCAAAATAGCCCTCAACCAGAAGCTGGAGCCTACCCTTCAAAATGTGGCATTTTATTCCAAAAACGGTTGGCATGCCAAATGTCAGCTCTCTCCCTTAGAACGCTCGTTCTACGATGTTCGCGACGAGATAGGGGAAGAGAACGGCTTACTAATGAGAGGACTGCGAGTGATCATCCCCTCTAACATGCGAAAAGATGTTTTGGACCGCATCCACGCAGGTCATCAAGGAATAACAAAATGTCGAGCAAGAGCAAAGGATCATGTTTGGTGGCCAGGAATAGGTCAAGAAATCCAGGATATGGTAAAAACCTGTGAGAAATGCATAGAGAATCAACCTTTAAAGCACGAACCACTCATCCCCAACTACTTTCCGGAAAGACCGTGGCAAAAGGTCGGGATGGATCTCTTCCATTACGAAGGAAGTGAGTATTTAGTCGTCGTAGACTACTTTTCTCGATTTATCGAGGTCGTACGACTTACTAAACTTTCCTCGGAAGCTGTGGTAGATCACTGCAAAGCTATCTTTGCTCGTCATGGCATCCCTGACATTGTAATCAGTGATAACAGACCACAATTTCGCCCATCAACAACTTCGGCTTTTACGAAGTTTGCTTCTGAAGTTGGGTTTCGACACATCACTTCCAGCCCAAAGCATCCACAATCAAATGGTCAAGCAGAGGCTGCTGTCAAAATTGTGAAAAACCTGATGAAAAAGAATAAAGATCCGGTCCTAGCACTCATGGAGTATCGGGCAACACCCCTGGCAAACGGACTCTCCCCTGCGGAACTTCTATTTGGACGGAAAATTCGCACTATGGTTCCCTGCACTTCATCATCACTAACCCCTAAAACAGTGGATCAATCCAAACTCAGGGGGGAAGAGGAGCAGCGGAAGATGGCGCAGAAAACGGCTTTTGACAGACGCCATGCGGCCACGAAAAAGGCGGAACTAATTGCAGGAGAGAAAGTTTGGGTGAAGGATCTTCGAGAGTGGGGAAGTGTCCTTGAGAAGGCTTCAGCGCCCCGCTCATACACCGTGGAAACTCCTGTAGGGACCTATAGGCGGAACTCTCTTCTTCTGGCTTCTTCCCAACAACAGGTCGACCCCAGTGAGACATCTCCTGACAGTGACAGTGAACTCCCCGCTGAAACGGAGGAAACTCCGGGAAATGAACTGCCTGCAGAGGAGCAACAACAGCTGCTAGCAATCGCTCCAGAGATAAAGCAGCTGTCTCCCTCACCTGGGAAAGTGTTGCGGTATGGGAGAAGATACAAGCGCGTCCAGCACTAACCTCCTCTAAACTTTTTGGGGGAGATGCTGAGGGTCCAGGCAAGAATCCTCAAGCGCCTAGCAGCGCCAGTGTGGCGGCGGGAACCGGCCGAAACTGGATCCCGCCAGTTTGTTTTGGTGTCGGCTGCGTGCGGAGGACTAACTCCGCGTCTAGCTGTGTGTGGTATTCTCCTTATGTTCCGGCACTGGTTATAAATAAAACCGGTACCAAAGGAGCTCCGACGACTCGGAGTGGATTATTGACAAAACAACGGGCACAACACAACAGGGAAAAAGAGTGAAAATTTATTGAGAGTAGACTATTTCAACGAATCAATATTTCGAAAAAAAGAAATTTATATTTGATCTATATGATTTCACTATACAGTAAAACCCTGCTAATAGGAATCCAGGATATAGCGAACCTTCCCTTATGGAGAACCTAAGGCTATTCACAATTCTATTCAATTGAAATTATCATCATTATAATGAACTTTGCAATTTTTGAAATAGCGAACTACCCCATAAAGACCTAAATTCAAATCCCAAAAAAATAAAATATATTTAAAATACTAGGCTTAAAACAAACTTAAAATTGTAATTAATAGATTAATTTTAATTAATAACAAAATTTTTAGGGAATGTTTGAGCTCATAGATCGCGATTTAAAAACTGTAAATTTAAGGACATTGTTTGTTCACATTCACGTTCTATTTTTACCCCAAGTTTTATTAACATTTTACACATCACATTTTATTGGATAGAAAATCTTTGCATTTGACAATTTTGATATAGAAAAAGAATTAAAATGGCTTCCAAAATAAAAAAAGCAAAGTAGGAGTTCTGGAAACAAAACCCGATACTAGAAAAAAGTCATTATCAAAGATTTTCAAAGTACAACAACATAGGAAATATTTCAGAACATGTTATAAAATAAGAAAATATAACTTTTCAATCAAAAGAGATTGAAAAAATTGAAGGCTCTTATAAATTGGTACAAAAAAATGCCACGATCTACTGGTTAAGATGAACAATTTAGAAGCATTCTTCTATATCTAATTTAACCTAGGCTAAAAAAAGTATAAATTATTTTAAAGCCAGAAATGGTTTTAATAACAGGAACAAAACAACTATATCTATATATTTCCGCAGATAATGTCTAACCTGGAAATGGAAAAAAAAAAGTCAATTATCAACACTTTAAACACCAGTGCTACGTCTCACGGGACACATGAATCAGCTTATAAATATTCAGAAACAATTGCTACAGTTATATTTCAGAACAAAAGCCTTTTTAAGTATATGATCCATTCAGGGTTCACAAATATTCTCACTGGCAGCCCATTTTACTACAAATTTTGTGTTTGCAATTTCACTCTTTTTTAAAGGTGATTTTACCCATCGCGTGTATCAAAATTCTTTTTGTTGAATTTTTGGGGTCAGATACTTTAGATTCATCTTTAATCAATTCAGAATACTTGAAATATATTCCTTTGATGGAAATAACGATATTTTAGACAATTCTGCTTATGAATGGGAGGATGTAACATAGGATGATAGAAAACTCAGCAAGAAAATTATTGGTCCAAATGCAAAAGCAATTAAACCACTCGAAGATAAAACAAATTTACAAAATAAAAAAACCAATATTAAAATTACAAAAAAATTATAACTCTTTCTATATATATAAATTTGCTTCCCAAGACATCCTCCCATTTATTCATACTAAGCTCTCATTATATTTTGAGGGTTTTGTTTGAAAGAATATACAATTTCTAATTGTGATTTTCTTTTTTTTCTCTTTCTTTAATATATTTAACACAATAATGTCCACATTTAACTTTTAGTTACTGGCGCCTAATTTAGTTACACAATTACTGGCGTTTGGCCTCTCAGGACAACTTTTAAAATCAATAATAAACCATGTTAATTATAATATTAAAAATAAATTAAACATATTCACATAATTTCCAAAGAATAAACTTTTTTTTTTTCGAATAAACAGAGCTCTAAATTAAATTAAATGAAAATGTACAAGAAACTCGTTCTATCTAAATATTTCAATAGAGTGATCTTTGCGGATTGGTTCTCTGCATTCTTTGCATTGCATTTGAGTTCGATGATATTTTTTACATAGTTAGAATCTTTTGCGTTTTTTGGGACAAGGACTGCACTTGTGGATTCCTAGAGAACACACTTTATTGATATTTCGTATAAAAATCAAATAAATATTTGCCTACCTCAAGTGTGAAGTTCCAGCATGCTTCTGTATTAATACTTGCAGATCTCTTGACAAATTTTTGGCATGATTTCTCATATTCAAGGCACCTCTCATTAGTTGTAGAGCAAGCTTCTTTACAAAATATTTTTGAGCCATTCCACTGTCTTTCTTGACAGCCTTATAAATTACTGCTGAATTTATTGCAACCACATCCAAAATGTTAAAAAAAATAACCACAGGGGCCATCTTTTAGTCATTATTCCAACAGAATACATGGCACATTTCTGATCAACTATATCCACACCACCTTTGGTCATATTATAAAATGTGATTATCTTGGGCTTTTGTTGTTCAGCAGTTTCTTGATCAATGGCTGTAGTCGAATGCATTGTGGAGAGTAATGTAACAGTTTTCCCAATTTTAGGGACATAGTGTAGTATTCTGTGATTAAATATTGACAATATATCATCATCATAGAGCGTGTGAAGCGAAAAACATTGGATTTGAATATAAAGAAAATTGTAAAATAAAATAAATGTAGCCTTTTAAATATATATAATTGTAATAAAATAATTTCATCTGGTAAGTAATGTTTAATTAATAAATTAAATAATAACTATACAACATAAATTGGCGACGAGAATTTGAAAATATAACTGTAGCCCTAAAAAAAAAGCAAGTATGGCAGCCAACCTGACACCACCTTTATCCATGAATATGAATGCTAGCAATTTATTTGCGGAATATAAGCAATGGATGGAATCCTATGCCATTTTTGAAATAGTATCTGGAATTTCAAAAATATCGGATGAAATTAAGAGAGCAACTCTATTGCATTGTTTAGGGCCAAATGTACAACTTATATTTTTCAACTTGCCAGATGAAAAGGAAAATTATGAACAAACTAAAATGGCTTTAGATAAATATTTCAGACCTCATAAAAATGTGGTCACTGAGAGATTTAAATTTAGACAAAGAGTCCAGAAAGATGATTAATTGATCGACAACTACCTAATTTCTTTAAGAGAGCTTTCTAAATCTTGTCAATTTGGGAATTTAGATGCTGATATGATAAGAGACTAAATAATTGAAAAATGTAACAACAAAAAACTTGAAGAAAAATTGTTGCAACAAGAAAATTTGACACTATCAAAAACCATTGATATTGCTAGAATGTTAGGAATTTCTAGAAAAGAAATTAGACTACTTGAACCTCAAAATGATCAAACACTAAATTGAGTTAAAATTATACCTAAAAAACACTATAATGATTATAATTTCAACAAAGGTAGATTCACTAATCAAGGTACCCCATCATTTTCAGGTACCTCAAAGCCTAAATGTTATCGCTGTGGATTAGATACACATTCAGCACAAGAATGTGGTGCTAAAAAAATGACTTGTTCATATTGCAATAAATTAGGACATCTTTTTAGAGCTTGCAGGAACCGCCCAAATCAAAATAATAATAGAAACCACAAAAGTTTCAATCAAACTAGAGTTAAGACCATACAAGAAGAAAATAAGATTGAAGTAGGTGAAAGTTCAGATGAATATACCTACTATACAGGTGCTGAAAATAAAGAAAAAGTGCAAATAGATGGTAGTGAAATAAATATGATAATTGATTCAGGGAGTGATAGAACTTTCATAAGCTATAATAAGATGCTTGAATTATATGGCCATAAAATTATGCCAAAATTACATGACACCACCCGAACCTTTTTTGCCTATGGTCAAGATAGATCTCTTCCATGTTATGGTTATTTCAATGCTGTGATTTCTTTGAAAGAAAATTCAATTTCAGAAGAAATGTATGTGATTAATAAAAAAGTTGAATCTTTGTTGGGAGGCAAGGCTAGTTTTGAACTAGGTATAATTAAAAGGGTAAATCATGTAAAAGAATCAATGTCTACTAATATAGAAACTCTTGTTCAAGAACATAAACATCTTTTCCATGGACTTGGAACTATAAAAGGCTATAGTCATAAAGTGACATTGAAAGACAACTATAGGCCCATTCCCAGAGATGTCGTCGTATACCTTATGCAATGGTAGAAGCAGTAAATCAAGAGCTTGATAAGATGCTAGAGAATGGAATCATTGAAGAAGTGCATCAAGGTTCTGAATGGGTTTCTAACATAATAGTTGTTCCAAAAAGGGATAGTGAGGAAATTAGATTATGCATAGACCTTCCGGAAGTGAAGAAAGCAATATTGAGAGAAAGACATCCAATTCCTACAATTGACAATATGTTACATGCCTTAAAGGTGCTAAAGTATTTGCAAAGCTGGATGAAAAAAAAAAGGGTTTTGGCAGGTTGACTTAGACCCTCAATCAAGACCCCTTACAACTTTCATCATGCACACACACCCACCGTGGTTGTTACAGATTTTGTAAAGTTCCTTTTGGTCTATCAAGTTCTCCAGAGGCATATCAGAAAGGAATAGATTTAATTTTGCTTGATTTGAAAGGTGTAATTTGTTACTTGGACGATGTCGTAGCTTACGCCAAAGATAGACAAGAACTAGAAGAAAGGGTTAGAAAAGTCTTACAAAGATTTGATAAAGTAGGCATTAGGCTCAACAGGAATAAGTGCAAATTTGCCATGGAAGAATTGGATATTTTAGGTCACATTGTTAGTAGTGAAGGTATTAAACCTGATAATAGGAAAATAGAAGCAGTCTTAAATTTTCCAATACAAAAAATATTGAGATGTTAAGGTCATTCTTAGGAACTTGTGGGTTTTTAAGAAAATTCATACCTAATTTTTCTAAATTGGCAGAACCTCTAAATAATTTGACTAGAAAAATGTTAGGTGGAATTGGGATTTGAAAACAAAGCATTTCAGGATCTTAGAGAGTCACTAACAAAAGAGCCATGCTTGGCATATTACAATTTGAACTCACCAACTGAATTAATCACAGATGCAAGCCCTATTGGTCTTGGAGCAGTATTAATACAAACACAACAAAATGGCATTAAAAGACCCATTGCATATGCCAGCAGATCCTTAACTGATACTGAAAAAAGATATTCACAAATAGAAAAAGAGACATTGGGATGTGTATGGGCAATTGAACATTTTATCACCTATATTTGGGGAAGGAAATTTGTGTTAAAAACAGATCACAAACCTCTAATTTATATGCTGAATCCTAAAAATGGAGCTGTTTTGCCTCCAAGAATTAAAAAATTGAGTTGGAGATTACAACCATATGACTTTGAAATTGAATTCATTCAAGGAAAGCAAAATATTGCAGATATATTTTCAAGACAACCTCTTTCTAACATAAGTGATGAGAAATGGCTGGAGGACTATGTTCATAAAGTCTTATCCATCACTTCTGAAGAGCTTCAAGCACTTGTCTTTGAAAGAGATAAGAGTTTGTACAGAGCAAGATCCTTTGTTTCAAAAACTGAAAGAGATGGTTCATGCAACATCTTCGTACACATTTATTTTTAGCAAATCTTTATTGTCTTAGTAAAGTCTGATACAGCCTTTTATTGTTTATTTTCGGAACGCCAAAGAGTGACAAAAACAAATCAAAAAGGGATGATGATAACCTGCGTCTTGCAGATTAACATTTTCATAGAAACATATATATATACATATTTATTGCTAGCTATATATCACCATCTTCTCTCTTCAAACACGAAATCTCACAGGCGGTCTCCTCGCTCGAGGTGGGTTCCGCCTTAGGACAGGACCCTCCTCTTTCAAGGCCTCGGGGTCCAGCGAGCGAAGAGGCTCCAATGACTTTCCATCGTCTGTATCACTCTGAACCTCTGAATCTTGATCCGACCGCTGGCTAGTTAGTCCTGGCGACAGCGACTCCATATAACCTCTGTCTCGTACAACCTCCGAGATTATGGCACTGGGACCTGCTCCTCTTGAGTGCTCGGGTTGACGCTCTCCATCTCCACTCTCATCTTCCTCACCATTCCTCCACCTTTTTCTAATTTGATCCCTGTGATAGGCCTTTACCTGTCCGTGGATCAAAATGGTGTAGACTCTAGTTCCCTTCTTGCCCACAATTTTTCCTGGGATCCATTTATCACCACCTCTAAAGTTTTTACACCACACTAAATCATCTATCTGGAATTCTTCCAAATGGGTTCGCCGATCATACTTCATTTGCCTGGCTTGCTGGTCCCTAACTCTAGATGCCAAGCTGGGATGTATCAACGATACTCTGGTTCGAAGCGCACGCCCAATAAAGAGCTCTGATGGAGTCTTTCCCGTTGTCACATGCGGGGTGCTTCGATATGCCAGAAGAACTTTTGATAAGGTGTCTTGAATGGTATCCCCAATTTTCTTTTTATTTTTATCCAGGGCAGTCTTAATTGTTCTAACCGCTCTTTCAGCCAAGCCATTACTTTGCGGGTGGTACGCCGGGATCAATGTTTGTTTAATTCCATTTCCTTCCAGAAAACCTTTCATTTCACTACCAGTAAACTGAGGTCCATTATCAGATACAAGTTCCTCCGGTAGACCATAGGAAGAAAAAAGTCGCCGTAGTTGCTCAATGGTTTTGCGTGTGGTGGTCTCTCTCATTGGGATGGCTTCGATCCACTTTGAATGACTATCTACTACTATTAATAAATTAATGTTTTCCTTATTTGCAAAATCAATGTGAATTCTTTGCCAAGGTCTGGTTGACCATTTCCAGGGTTGCCATTTTCCTTTATTTGGCCCATCCTGGGATTGCTGACAGCTTCTGCACTTATTCACCAAAAACTCGATTTGGGTATCTAAATTTGGCCACCAAAAATGTGATCTTGCTACAGCCTTCATTCTGTTCATACCGGAATGAGTCTCATGAAGACAGTTCAACATTTTTAATCTGAGAGATGGTGGAATGACAACTCTCATTCCCCAAACCAAACACTCCCCATCTACAGTTAGCTCAAGTTTCCTTTGAAAATAAGGTCTGAGGTGATCAGCCACCTTTTCAGGCCAGCCTTGCTGAGTATAAAATTTGGCCAATGAGAGCACTTCGTCTTTTTCAGTTTCCGTGGAAATTTCCTCTGCTGTGATCGGCAATTCTTCCACAAAGGATAAAGCATAGACATTATTTAATCTTGGAATTTCTTCACAGCCCACAGGAAAACGTGACAGAAGATCTGCATTCCCATGGTCTTGAGTTCTTCGAAATTTAATATCGTAAGTATAAGCTGACAAAATAAGCGCCCAACGCTGCAATCTTGAAGTAGATAAGGTGGGGATTCCTGATTTTGGGCCCAAAATGGTCACCAATGGCTTATGGTCTGTAATAAGAATAAATTTTCTTCCATAAATAAATTGATGAAACTTGGTAACTCCATATATAATGGCTAGAGCCTCCTTCTCAATCTGAGAATAATTTTGTTCTGCTCCCGATAAAGTCCGAGAGGCAAACATAATCGGTCTCTCCTGGCCTTCTATAATATGTGACAACACAGCGCCCACTCCAATCTGCGATGCATCAGTGGCCAAACACAATGGCAAAGTCGTATCATATGGGACTAGCACCCTCTCAGAGGTAATGCTGTTCTTGCACTTGTCAATGGCCTCTCCACATTCCTTTGTCCAAACCCAAGGACGTTTTTTGTGAAGAAGCTCATGAAGAGGCTTCAAAAGCTCTGGCAAATTGGGTATGAACTTCCCATAAAAGTTTACCAAACCAAGAAATGACCTTAATTCAGAGATATTCGTAGGCGTTTTGGCCTTCTGTATTGCTTGTACCTTATGATCTAAAGGTCTGATGCCCTCTCCCGTGACAAGATGTCCTAAATATTCAATTTCTTTTTGCAAAAATAGGCATTTTTCTTTCTTTAGTTTGATATTATACTTCGCCAAGCGAGCAAATATAGTCTTCAACAACGCCAGATGTTCTTCAATTGATGCTGTGGCTATAAGGACATCATCAATATAACAAATTACGCCTCCTATACCCGACAAAACCCTATCCATTACAGATTGAAAATAACTGGGCGCATTTGCCAATCCAAATGGCATTCTCTTAAACCTGAACAGCCCTTTATGAGTATTTATCGTTAGTAACGGTCGGGTGCCTGGGTCCACCTCTAATTGCAGATAAGCGTTCCTCAAGTCCAATTTAGAAAAGTATTTTCCCTTGGCCAATGTGGAGAATAAATCTTGCTGTGTGGGAAGGGGATAGGCCGCAGTGTCCAAATATTTATTTAGAGTTACCTTGAAGTCGCAGCAAATTCTGATCTCTTTATTTTTCTTCGGCACTACAACCACTGGAGTGGCCCATTTACTGCTCGCCACCTCACATAGATAACCCTTAGCCACCATTTTGTCTAATGCTTCAGTAACTGCTGGCCTAATGGCGAAAGGCACCGGACGAGCCTTATGGAAAATTGGATTCACATCACACATGTTTACTGAAAATGTGAAACCTTTTATTGGTTCGGTTGTCTCCACAAATAGGGCTTGATTTTCCTTCAAAATTTCCTCAATGGTAATTTCCACAGGCATATGTTTTACCGCGAAACAGCCCAATTTCAATCTATTTATCCATTCTCTTCCCATCAAAGCCCTCTTTTCTCCTTTCACCACCAACGCTCTAAGTTTGTAAGTAATATCTTGACACTCCACTTTGACATTGATTTTACCCAGAATGGGTACCACGGTACCATCATAAGTTCTTACAATAATACTCGCTTTTTCCAATTTCAAGTGTTGAAGACTATTTTTAAAATCCTTTTCTGATATCAGTGTTAGACCACTACCCGTATCCATTTCAAATTTAATAAAGTTTCCTTCTACTTTTAACTCCATCAGATAGGGAGGGTCACTTGAGGCAAAATTAATTTTATACTCAGGTATCGTCACGCTTATAATTTTCTGGACATACTCTTCCTCCTCTTCTTGGTCTCCTATCTGATGTATATTTCCCGGCTGATTCTGATGTTGCCTTAGATTTCTTCTACTGCTCCAACATATTGAGGCAATGTGTCCTTTTTTATTACACTTAAAGCATATCGCCTCCTTAAATCTACATAGTTCTTTATGCTGTTTACCACAATGTTTACATTTGCCATTCTGGAAATTTGATTCAACCTTGCGTTCCATCCTCAACTTATCTACACAATCTTCACCCTGCTCCAAGTGAAATAATTTTGTATTTTTCTCGGCCGCTTCCATAGATAATGCTATCTCAATTACTTTAGCTAAAGAAATGTCGCCCTCTGACAAAATTCTATTTTGTATTTTGGCATTATATAATCCACAAACCATTTTATCACGTAAAGAATCCTCCAGAAAATTTCCAAAGTTGCATGAGGAAGCCAAACGCTTAATTTCCACCAAGAAATCCGAGATGCTTTCTTCCTTTAATTGCATTCTTTTAAAAAAAATGAACCTCTCTACTACAATTGAGCGCTTTGGAGAGAAGTGCCTTTTCAAGATATCTATTAGGTCATCAAAAGTTTTATTTTTAGGTAGAATAGGACTGCACAAATTCTTCAAAACACCATATGTTTTACTTCCCATGAGGGTTAGGAGATAAGCCTTTTTCTTCTCATCCCCTGCCTCCTCCAATATGAGAAACTGTTCCAATCGTTCATAAAACGTTTCAAAAGTTTCAGTTTCCTCATTATATTCCTTAAATTGGTAACTAGCCATTTTTTTCACTCTTTCTTAAATTTGCATCCTAAAACTTTGCAATTTGTGTCTTTTAAAATTTACTTTCAATTATATGCAAAATCAAAGATATTTTCTAAAAATATTTACTTCAAAATTCGAGGGTACTTACACTTATATCCTCGTCGCCAAATGCAACATCTTCGTACACATTTATTTTTAGCAAATCTTTATTGTCTTAGTAAAGTCTGATACAGCCTTTTATTGTTTATTTTCGGAACGCCAAAGAGTGACAAAAACAAATCAAAAAGGGATGATGATAACCTGCGTCTTGCAGATTAACATTTTCATAGAAACATATATATATACATATTTATTGCTAGCTATATATCAGTTCAAAAGGGAGTTTGGCCATATCCTTTGTTGTATATATATTAAATAATTGTTCCACAGAGTGTGTGTAAGCTCACAGGTAAATAGGCGCTAACCGAAACAAAAAAAAAAGTTCCTTTTTCAATATTAGTTTCCCTTTTATATTTTGTTCTCTCTCTTATAAATCAAAAAATATAATGTTTAATTAATAATTATTGGAATCAGTTTCATTAATAATTCTAAGCAAGGTCAACAATTGGTAGCAGAGCGTGGTTATTTGATATAAAGCTCAAAAGCGAAAATATTTCATCTGAAGATTAAGCAAGAAGTTTATTCTGATCGGTAAATTGAAGCACTTCTAAGAAGATTAAAGGTATTTATATAGATTAAGTTAAATTATATCTATATATTGCATGTTTAAAAACTACCCAATAATTAGATAAATTTAAAAAATATATTTGTTTTTAAATTATATTGATTTGTTTATATTAGCTCAAAAGGCGAAAATGGCCGAATATAATTTTTTATCCCAAACAAAAATTGAACCATTAACAGGAACTAATTATCAAATATGGAGATTGAAAATCGCCGCAGTTCTAAGAGGAAGAAAATTATTTAAATGTGTAATTTCCGATCCAGAACCTGATATGGAAGACAAAAGTTCTTGGGAGATTTGGAGTGATAAAAATGATGAAGCTTTTGGGATAAATCACAATATTGATTAATGAACAATCTGGAATGTTCACAGGTGAAACAAATGCTAAGAAAGTATGGGACTCACTGAGAAAAACATACACAGGCAATTTGGAAGATAAAATTATTGATATAGGCTTAGAATTAAAGAACATTAAAATGAAAGATAATGAAAATGTAGATGAATATATAACAAGGGCAAAAAATATTGCTGCTAGAAGTTCATCATTAGGGCATCAATTTCCCTCAAGAGAACTTTCATTTCATATTGTCTGAGGCATACATACAAGGTATGAAAATATTGCTATTGTCTTACGATCTAAGAGAGAGGCAACAGTAGAAGAGATTCAACAAACTCTAAGAGGAGCCAAGAAGAAATATGTATTTAAATCAATCAGTTGAGAATGGGCATGAACAAGCATACCGAATTAAAGATAGAAAATTTAAACAATTTTAGCCAGAAAGATGTTTTGTTTGTAATAAAAAGGGACATCTAAATAATGATTGCTGGTTTAGAGATAAACAGAAGCAAGGATATCAAAAGAAATGGACTCCTGATTATAGAAATCACAAATACAGTAGGGAACATTCAAATACCTTAATGGATACTATGAAAAGTGGAATTAATGAGCAAGCATTTGAAACATATGTAAAAGAATTTGAAGATTCACCAGATGGGAGAAATAATAGGCGAATAAAGTGTGTAGATTCAGGATGCGGCGCGCATTTAACCCCAAACCAAACTTTGATGGAAAATGTGGTAGATTATGAAAGTCAAACCAACCTAGCTGAGAAGGGCAAAACTACCCAAGCCACAGCCAAAGGAGATATGAGACTTACTACATGCACAAGTGAAGGCCAAGAAAATATTCACATCAAAGATATCTTACATGGTACCAAATCTAAGGAATAAATTCTTGTCAGTATACGTATTAGTCAACAAAGGAAATTCAGTTATTTCCAATAAGGATGGAGCAAAAATTTATAATGAAGGTAATGATTTAGTTGCGGAAGCATATATTAAAGATAGAATGTTTATGATAGAAACAAAACTAAGAAATGTACCAATAGCAAAAAATGAAAATGTCATGGTTATAAATACACATTTATCAAATAAAAATAGTAATATAAGTTTATTGCATAAGAGATTAAACCATATAAATGAAGAATACATGAAAAAAGGATTCAAGGAAACATTGTAAGAGGATTGGTACTAAAATTCGAAAGGTTACCAGAGTGTGAAGCATGCATATTGGGAAAACTGGTTCAGAAGCCATATAATATTACAGAAAATTATACAGTTAAGCCCCTGCAATTGATTCATATGGATTTATGTGGACCAATACCATGTCAAACTTTAGGAGGATCTAAGTATTTTCTTGTAATAGTAGATGATTACAGTAGAATAATCTTTGTATATTTCCTGAGATCAAAAGATGAGACCTTTGAGAGATTTGAAAAATTTAAAGCAAGAGCAGAAAACTAAGTCTTAGAATAAAAGATATAAGAACCGACAATGGAACTGAATTTTGTAACTCTAGATTTGAAGGACTTTTCAAGAGAAGTGGGATCCATCACCAACTTACAACATACTCACCACAAAGTAATGGAGTCGCAGAGAGAATGAATAGGGCTCTTATAGATACAGCGAGAACCTTACTAATTGACTCAAAATTACCCATGATGTTTTGGGCAGAGGCAATTGCTACAGCTGTGTACATTAAGAATTGTACTCCCCACAGGTATATCAAGCACCATACACCTAAGCAGAGATGGAATGGCAGGAAACCATCATTCAAACACATTCGAATATTTGGATGTTTGACATATTGGCTAAAGAGCAAACCAAGAAGAAACAAGTTTTCACCAAAGGGTAGAAAGGGAATATTTATTGGTTATTCCATTAAAAGAAAAGAATACAGAATATATGATATAATGACAAAGATAATTCATGAAGTCAGATCAGTAAAATTTAGTGAAGATAAGAGAGGAATTGATAATGCAAATGATATTCAGGAAGATACTAATTGTGATAATTTGACCTATAAAGTAAATTGTGAAGAAATCGTTGAAGACAACTTATCTTGAAAGAGACAATCCTGTCACAGAGAGTGAAAGGAAGTCTCAGGAGGATACTTCAGTAAAACCAGGTGGTGACACTGAAAATGACTCAACACAAACTGAACCAATAGAGGAAAGATGCGCAAAAGGAGGAAGAAAGAAAGGAGAAACAATTGAGAAAACAAGGAGAAAATTGATCAAAGAAGGAGTTCGACTCTCACAAAGAATAAAATATAGGAATGATGCAAACTTATTTATGAAAATAGATCATTATATCCCAGAGAACTTTAAAGAAGCAATGGATAGTGGAGAAAGAAATGAATGGCACAAAGCAATGGAAGAAGAGCTCAGTGAGATAGAGAAACATAAAGTATGGACACTAGTACCAAGGGAAAATGGTATTAAAGTCATCAATAGTAAATGGTTCTACAGTGCGAAGAAAACATCAAATGATGGCATATATAAAAGAAAGGCCAGACCGGTTGCTGTTGGATGCAATCAAAGATATGATGTGGACTATAAGGAAAAACTACGGAAATGTGCAGATAACCTTGGACTTGCTGGTTAGGGCATACACACAGGGGAGCGTGTGTTGTATATATATTAATTCATTCTTCCACAGAGTGTGTGTAAGCTCACAGGTAAATAGGCGCTAACCGAAACAAAAAAAAAGTTCCTTTGTTCAATATTAGTTTCCCTTTTATATTTTGTTCTCTCTCTTGTAAATCAATAAATATAATGTTTAATTAATAATTATTGGAATCAGTCTCATTAATTATTCTAAGCAAGGTCAACATCCTTTGAATGAAGAATTCAAATGTTTTTATAAGTTTAAAGATGAACTCTCAATTTTTGATAATCTTATCTTAAAAGGAAGTAGAATTTTGCCACCTTCAAAACTAATAAAGAGAGTCTTGAGAATTGCACATGAAACACATCAAGGAATGACAAGAACCAAACAATTGTTTAGAGAGAAAAATATTTTTGGATAAACATGGACTTTGACATTGAAAATTTGATAAGAAACTGTCCAATTTGTGTAAGGAATCAACCATTGATAAATGATCAACCATTGCAAATACCGTTACCATCAAAACCTTGGATGAAACTTGGAATTGACATAGTTGGTCCAATTGGCCATCATTATGTTTTA
Source organism: Cordylochernes scorpioides (assembly GCA_030710605.1). Taxonomy (NCBI): domain Eukaryota; kingdom Metazoa; phylum Arthropoda; class Arachnida; order Pseudoscorpiones; family Chernetidae; genus Cordylochernes; species Cordylochernes scorpioides. The sequence continues at coordinate 89,906,815 of CP092886.1, read as the reverse complement.
ACAGTGATCGACTATTATTATTCATATCCTGAAGCAATGATAATAGAAGACATTTCCAGCAAGACAATTATTAAAAAAATTGATGGAGATTTTCGCAAGACATGGTTATCCACATGGAGTTGTAACAGATAATGGCTTACAGTTTGTAAGTACATCAATGGAAAGATTTTCAAAAGAATGTGGAATCAGGCACATCAAAGCCTCACCCTATTACCCAAAAAGTAATGGGAAGATAGAAAGATTCCATAGATTTCTAAAGAAACAATTTAATTCAAGTTCTGAAGAAGGGAAAGATTGGAAAGAAAATTTATCTAGAATTTTAATGTCTTATCGAACTACTCCAAACAGATCTACAGGAAATACTCCAGCATTCCAATTATTTTCAAGAGAAATCAAAACTAAATTAAGCTCACTTGTTAATGATGCAGAAGAAGATGAATCCAACATCAAAGAATTCAATATGGTCTACAAAGAAAAAATGAAAACATATAATGATATAATTCGGAAAACTAGTCCTCATAATTTTGAAATTGGAAATTTAGTTTATGTGGCAAATCCAATAATGGAAAACTTGATTCAAATTTCAGATCAGAACATCATGTCATTCTTGAATACACTTCAATAAATTCTTTCATAAATTAGTCAACACTAAAAATGAGGAAATAATTCATTGAAATGCTAAACATTTGAAACATGTTCCTACTCAAGAGAACAATAAAGACATTTTTGACTTGATTCCAGAAGAGAGCCAGGAAAATCTTAGTTCAGTTTCAACAAGAATTGAACACCCTAACTCTTCTGATGTACAAATTCCAGATGATAAATCCTCAAACCAAGACAAGGACACTTCTTTAAACCGACCTAGTTCAAGTAGAACAGGGTCTACATTTAACCCAGTTGTTTCAGATAGACTTGATGCCGAGACTCTTCACCAGTTATCACCAGAGGTTTCTCCACCCTTGCCGTCTACCAAGGAACCCGTGATCACCAGGAGTGGAAGAGTCGTCAAGCCATCATCAAGATATAAAGACATGATTCCTTTAATCTAAAGGAAGGAGGGAATGTAGTATTCTGTCTTTAAATATAGACAATATATCATCATCATAGAGCTTGTGAAGCGAAAAACATTGGATTTGATTATAAAGAAAATTGTAAAATAAAATAAATGTAACCTTTTAAATATATATAATTGTAATAAAATAATTTCATCTGGTGAGTAATGTTTGATTAATAAATTAAATAATAACTATACAACACATAGAATACCAAAGTTTTGTTTTTTGAAAACCCATAAGTTGAACTGAACTTCTATTATATTATCCTAAATTACAATCATAAAACACAATTTATAATGCAGGTAATTGAAGCAATAGTAATAAAAAAAACGGATGCTCAACTTATTTGGTGCGTTCGAACGTCTATAAAACCAAAAGTAAAAGGGCCAATAATAGGGGCGCTAAAATTCCCAGTGACGTAATTACTGGCGCTAGGCTTTAAAGGCCGTTTGATTTAATAACTCAGGATATACAAAATATATTTCTCTTAAAATGTAAAGTTCTTCAAATAAATGCATTTTATTAAGCTACCTAAATATTTGATATATATATATTTAATATATAGAAATAGGTTAATTTAGGGGGGAAAAGCAGCCAATATTAAGAGGTAGCCTTTTTTTTTTTTTTTTGCGCATGCCCTTTAATTATATCCTCAAAAAAAAATTAAATACCCAAACCGTGGCTATAGTGAACCAAAAGTCCCGTCCCAATGGGGTTCACTATAGAGGGGTTTTACTGTATATATATATTTTTAATTTTAAATATTGGGTAGCTTTTAAACATGCAATATATAGATATAATTTAACTTAATCTATATAAATACCTTTAATCTTCTTGGAAGTGCTTCAGTTTACCGAGCAGAATAAACTTCTTGCTTAATCTTCAGATTAAATATTTTCGTTTTGAGCTTTATATCAAATAACCACGCTCTGCTACCAATTGTTGACTTTGCTTAGAATTATTAATGAAACTGATTCCAATAATTATTAATTAAACATTATAAACCTCTATGCATAATTATAAAATTGAGCTAAATTCATTAGACAAAGCTTTATTAATTATATATTTTAAAGGCATAAGAGTATTTTAGAACATCTTTCTCAAATGAAATGAAGTTATTATTGACATGAAGCTAAATGGAAATCAAAGAATTATATCTTTAGATGTTGAATCCATGTTTACATCAATCCCTATACCCACAATTATGGATGCATTAAACCATGTGATTAAAGAATCAAAAATAAATAATTTGCCAAAATCTGAATTTTTAATTGGAATAGAATTTTTTTTGAAAACAACATACTTTATTTATGATGACCAAATATATCTCCAAATGAAAGGTGCAACAATGGGTAGTCCAATATCACCAAACGCAGCTTGTATTACTATGGGCCAATTAGAAATGAAAGCTCTAAATTCACTTAAAAATGATGTTTATTATTTTAAAAGGTATGTGGATGACTCCATTTTATTTATTAATCAGGGAAGTGAACAAAATATTTTGGATACTTTCAACAATTTATTACCTGATATCAATTACTCTATGGAAGTAGATAACAACAAATCAATTAATTTCCTGGACATGAACTTATCATACAGTAATAACAATATTACAACCTCTATATACAAAAAATCAACACATACAGGAACTTATTGGAACTTTAGCTCACAGCACCACTTCAGCCAAAAAGTAGGATTAGTAAAAGCTCTTATATATAGAGATTTTACACTCATTAATGATACAACTAAAAGAAATATAGAAATTAACAACATCAAAAAAGAACTAATCAATGAAGAATTTCCCATCAAATTGATAAATAGAATAATAGAAGACATGAACCAAAAATATGAGAATAATACTTTAATGCAAAATCTAAAGTGCAAAAACAAAGAAGCCAAATTTATCTCATTGCCATTTATAAACCAAAAGTTTGCAAGAAATTTTACTAATATATTAAAAAAGTATGGAAAAATAAACATTGCATGGAAACCATGTAACCCTATCTCACAATACCTAAACCAGCACAAGAACACCCAATTAACAGAAAGAGCAGGTTTGATCTATGAAGTTAAGTGTGAGAAGTGTGATCAAAGATATGTGGGACAGACATCCAGAACATTAAAAGAAAGGATGGAAAACCATAAATATGCTCTGAAGTGGGAGAGAATTCAAAATTCTGCTCTTGTGGAACACAGAAGGGACACAGGACACAATAAATTCAATTTAGAAAACCCAAGAACACTGGACTATGAAAAAAATTATTACAAAAGACAGTTCAAAGAAGCCTTTTTTTATCCAAAAGACATGTGCTTCAATTAATAGAATGGAAGAAAGGGGAAATATAAATGATATTTACAGATATGCCTTTAATTATATTTTAAAAAAAAAAATCCACTTTTAATTCTAAGAAGAATATTTCAAGTTGACTTAAAAACTATTTTCCTTATCTGTAATCTTGTTTAAACACTTGATAACAGGACTATATAAGAACTTGCTGTAACATGTTTTCTCATTTATTCTTTTGTCTGATGATGGTGACAATGTTGTTGCTGAAACGTCACACACTAATAAATTATTTGGATTAGGTCTTGTTTTCTTTTATTGTTTGAAAGTGAAAATTAAAATTTGAAAATAAGAATTGTCTTAAAATATTGTTATTTCCATCAAAGGAATAAAGCCTGTGTATTCTGAATCAAATGAAGATGAATCAAAAGTATCCAATTCAGAAAAATCGGACACGAAACCATGTTGATACGATAGTGTGATCGGTAAAATTGCGAATAAAAAATGTCAATTTACCAACACAAAATATGTGGTAAAATGGCCGGCTTGGGGGGAATATCCATGAACCCTGAATAAGTCATATACCTAACAAGAATTCCATTCTAAAAATAGAACTGTAGTGGTAGTTTTTGAGAGTTTATAAGTCGATTTGTTTGAGGCCGGGCACTGTTTTTTTTTTCCTTCCAATTCCAGTTTCCTCAAATTCTTCCGAGGTATAGATAAAATTTTGTTTTTAACCTGTTTATTCAAACAATTTCTGGCTTTAAAATTATTTGGAATTATTTTTTAGCCTAGGTTAAACTTGATATAGAATGCTTCTAAAAGTGCATGCTGCAACTGTTGTTTTTTTTTTAGAACGCCATTCTTTGTTTCTTTTCTTCATTTTGGAACCCATTTGTATTTATTTTTCTATATAAAAACTGTAGAATGCAAAGATATTCTATTAAATAAAATGTAAATCAAAACAAACAATGCCGCTAATTTTTTGCTTTGAAATCGCGAGTAAGCTGAAACATGATCAAAATTTTGTTGTTTTAAAATATTTTTAAATCACAATTTTACGTTCGTTATAAGCCTAGTATTTTTAATAGATTTTATCATTTTGGGAAAGATATATATTTCATATGACTAGTCAATATCCCTATATATATAAAAGTCAGTGTATGTATGTATGTATGAATGTGGGTATCTATGTTGGCTATACACGTTCACAATACATAACTAATCTGACTGAAATTTTAACAGTATATAGAGTAAAATCTGGAAAAACTCATAGGAAAATATCAGGTCTCTATCTCGAATATTCTTCAAGTTATTTGCAAATTGTGTTGCAAATTTGCCTTTTCGCTCGCAAGCAGCGCCTCTAGCGGTGAAGATGGGAGGTAATATCATCTGACCTAATGTACATGTGAAACATGTTTTGACAGGACATAGAGAAAAATCTGGAAAAGATATTTATCGGATTTTTAGCCAATAAAAAATAAAATTGACAGGTTCTGGGCAAAAATAGTTGTTTTTTTAGTCAGAAAATGATTATGACAATATTGCTGTATCATGTTTGATTATCAGATACCAAATTATATCGGGAAAAATTCCAAAAAGCTGAGACCACGGGTGAAGCCAGTTCATTTTTAGTGTGCAGGAACAAAATTCTAACAGAAAAACATTCATTCGAGCAGAAGACAAAGCCAGATCATCTCTTTATAAAAATATTGCTTTTCAGACACAAAGTTTGGAGCGGGACGTTTCACAAGAGTGACATCCACGGCGCCAATTTATAATTGTAACAAATAGTATTTGAATAAAAACATTTAATCGGGTTAAACCTGGCGTGGCCCGGGTCATTCGGCTAGTTATATATAATTTAAATAATGACCGGTCAAAATAAGTATTCTTTTTATCATCATTTTTCATACATCTTTTGTTTCTGGCTTCGGTAAACAATGACTGCGTCGTTAGTTAGACTGAATGATTAAATGTGTTACTATTAACTACTATATTAATATAATACCCTAATAACACACTACTATATATTAAATACTATTAATGTTGTCTAGATAAATACATTAATAAAAGCATTAATGTGAGTTACAATAATTTGTTAACAGCGACGAGGTAACCCTAAATACACAACAGTATTTTGGCGATGAGCACGGGATCTTCCAATTAAAGATAAGTAAACATTTTTAGTTTCAAAATATCTATTTTTACAATTGAAAAATTTGATGGGTCTACAGAAAGTTGAGAGAGATACACAGAAAGATTGGAGTATTTCTTTGAGGCAAATAACATTGATCAAAATAAAAAGAAAGCTTTTTCTTGACCTTGCTAACCCCAACAGTGTACAACCTTTTATATGATCTTTGCTTTCCAAAAAAATTATCTGATGTAGATAATACTTACCCAGTTCTAGTGAGCAAAATAAAAAAACATTTCAACCCCACCCCATCTGCTATCGTCGAACGTTCAAAGTTTACAAATAGAGCAAGGATGCCAGGTGAAAAAATTTCAACATACATTGCTGAATTAAAGAAGATGGCAGAATATTGCAAATTTGGGTCTACATTAAATGAAGCTATCCGTGATAGACTAATAGCTGGAATCGAGGATGACAGCATTCAAAGAAAACTGTTTGGGGAAGGTGATAGTTTGACCTTGCATAAAGCTATAGAAATTGCTCTTGCTTTGGAAGCAGCAGCACAAGATGCAAAAGATTTACAAAGTCAAAGAAATCCAGAGGTTGTTAAGAAAATAAAGTAAGGTAATTGGAGATTAAAGCCATCTACTACCGGAAAGATTACCAAGTCAGAAAACTATACATGCATAAGATGTGGATCTAAGGATCATAAACAAGATAAATGCCCTCATTTGAAAGCCAAATGTTTCAACTGTGATAAAAATTGGACATTTGGGGAGGAGTTATCTAAAAAAAGCCACAACGCAATTCTACTGCAAATAAGGATGGAAATAAAGTACACGCCATCGCAGAGACTGAAATCAGCAGTCAAATCTTCAAAATAATATATTTATGGAGAAAAACCGATCCAATTAAGATTGAGGTACAAATCAATGATAAGATACTGTCATTGGAATATGATACAGGTTCTGCCTACAGCCTTATATTCGACTCCACTCGAAGGTTGTTTAAACTACCTAATCGATGTCCTGCCGATCCATTAAGAGTTAAGTTGGCAACCTATAGTGGCCAACCCTTGAAAATGTTAGGTACATTGGATGTGCCTGTACAACACCAGAATAGTACTCAGACCCTACCACTGATGGTTGTTGGAGGTGAAGGTCCTAGCCTTTGTGGTCAGAATTGGATGGAAGCATTGGGAATACTACCAACCCAGCCATACAAGGTTCACATGATTAAAGTAACAGAAAACAACTTGCCAACTCAGCTACATAGATTTAGAGAACTGTTCAAACCTGGCTACGGTGTGTTCAAGGGGTTAAGAGCTAGATTGCTAGTTGATCCTGAAATGAAACCAAGATTTTTCAAGTCACGTCCTATTCCTTATGCGCTCAAGGAGATTTCTAGAGAGCTTGATAGATTAGTCAAGGTGGGAATTTTGAAACCCATGAGACATGCTGAATGAGCCGCTCCGATTGATCCCGTTCTGAAGTCTGACCAGACTATTCGAATTTGTGGAGATTTCAAGATTACTGCGAACCAAGCCCTTAAAGCGGATCAATGCCCTCTACATAAAGCCGAGAATATTTTTGCAGCTTTAGCTGGTGGTGAGAAATTTAGCAAAATAGACCTCAGAGATGCCTACAACCAATTAGAACTTGATGATGAATCTCAGCTTTATACAGTCATCAATACGCATTAGGGTTTATATAAGTACACACGACTCCCGTTTGGAATATCTTCAGCCCCAGCATTGTTCCAAAAACAGATGGACATACTTCTAAAAGGAATTTCCATGGTTTTCTGTGCACTAGATGACATCCTAATTACTGGGAAGAATGATCAAGATCATTTGAAGAATTTGGAGTGCGTACTTCAAAGAATTCAAAAGGCCGGGTTAAAGCTGAGAAAGGATAAATGTTTATTTCTGGCACCATCACTAGAGTATCAAGGTCATAAAATTGCAAAGGAAGGTCTCCAACCATTGCCATCTAAGGTTGAAGCTATAGAAGACGCTCCAAGTCCAACCAACCTGACGGAGATACGAGCATTCTTGGGTTTACTTACCTATTATTCAAGATTTATTCCTAACATGTCTTCCACTTTAGCACCATTATATATCTTGCTAAAAAAGGAACAGAAGTGGAAATGGGAAACCCCAGAAGAAAGAGCATTCAAGGACATCAAAGAAAAATTAGTCCATTCAACCTTACTAGTACATTTCGATCCTCGAAAGAGACAAATTCTATCTTGTGATGCTTCCGGAGTAGGCATTGGTGCTGTGCTATTCCAAGTACAAAGGGACAATGATATACGACCTGTGGCATTTGCATCTCGTTCACTCACTCCAGCAGAGAAAAGTACTCACAACTGGAGCGGGAAGCCTTAGGAATTGTATTTGGGGTGACAAGGTTTTGCAACTACTTGTTAAGAAATAGTTTTATTATTTGCACAGATCACAAGCCGTTGGTAACCCTATTTCCAGAGAATAAAGGGATTCCAACTATTGCGGCAAACCATATTCAAAGATGGGCCATCATTTTATCTGCTTATCAGTACAAGATTGAGTACATCAAGGGCACCTCCAATACAGAAGCTGATGTCTTAAGCCGACTTCCCATGTTCACCCTTGAACAAAATCCAAAGGAACATGATTCAGAACCTGTGGAAATGGTATTATTGATGGACGCTTTAGACAGTTCTCCAGTTACATCTAATGATATTCGGCCAAGCTTACCAGGAGATCCTGCTTTAAGACAAGCCTTGAATCATACTCTTCAAGGTTGGAGTGAAGAAACACCAAAGGAAATGGAACTCATGCCTTACTGGAGCCGTAGATATGAACTAGGAGCCTGTGAAGGTCTGCTATTCCTGGAAAATGGTGTCATCAATCCTGCAAATTTAAGAGCCAAAATGTTGGATGAATTACACAATAGTCATCAAGGGATTGTGGGTTTAAAAAGTGTCGCCCGAACTTTGTTTTGGTGGCCTGGTTTGGACAAGGATTCGAAGAGACTGTTAGACCGTGTAACTGCTGCCAAAGCCATGCCACCATGCCACCCCGAACTACACCAGTCAATTGGCCTCCCAACAACTAACCCTGGGATAGAGTTCATATTGATCATCTGGGGCCATTTGAACAAAACCTGTACCTCATTGTAGTGGACGCATGTACCAAGTGGATAGAAGCCATTCCTATTCCTAACACTTCCACAAGAGAAACCATCGAACAACTATGCTGTCTATTTGCCAGGTTTGCCATTCCAAGAACACTAGTATCTGATAATGGTACCGGGTTCACTTCCGAAGAATTCAGACAGTTCATGACAAGAAATGGTATCTGTCACCTAAGGACTGCACCCTTTCACCCAAGTTCCAATGGTTTAGCTGAACGTGCCGTGCAAACCATTAAAACTGGCCTTAAGAAAGTACAACAAGGGAGCATATCTCAACACCGAGCTGAGATATTTTCGGGCTATAGAAGGACCCCCATAGCCAGCATTGGAAAGTCTCCTTCCGAAATGATGTTTGGCCAAAAACATTTGGAGTCGTTTGGATTTGATCTTACCAAATCCTGGTAAATCAGAGGAAACAGGTTTTAAGGTGGGAGAGTCTGTATGGTATCGAACCTACAAATCAGGCCCAAAATGGGACCAAGCTAGCATTCAAGGCACTACGGGAAACAGTCTAGTTACATTGCAAACAGCCAAAGGAGTAGTTAGAAGACGTTGGAACCAAATACGGAGATCTCGCATTCCTGGGAAGAAAGATGAATCTACTGAAGACCACGCCGGAGTCTCAGAGCCTGATATAAACCACGAACCAGAGGAACTGATTCCACAAGGCCTGGAAGTGACATCGGAGCCACAGTCTTCTACCCTACCAGTCCAGAGTCCCCAGACTTTTACCTCACCGGATCCAGTGAATCCCCTCCGGAGATCTAGTAGGATTCGGAAACCACCTACAAGATTGGACATATGAAGAGTTCCGCTCTTTCGAAAAGGAGAGGCTGATATATATTTCATATGACTAGTCAATATTATATATAATTTAAATAATGACCGGTCAAAATAAGTATTCTTTTTATCATTTTTCAAACATATTTTGTTTTTGGCTTCGATAAACAATGACCGCGTCATTAGTTAGACTTAATGATTAAATTTGTTACTATTAACTACTATATTAAATATAATACCCTAATAACACACTACTATATATTGAATACATTAATAAAAGCATTAATGTGAGTTACAATAATTTGTTAACAACGACGAAGTAACCCTAAATACACAACAGGGACCCAAAATAGGTTCGTTATAGGGGTAGTTCATTATTTTAAAAATTGCAAAGTTCGTTATAATGATGGTATTTTCAATGGAATGGAATTGGGAATTGCGGTGGGTTCGTTATAAAGTAAGGTTAGCTATGTCCAGTGTTCGTATTAGCGGTGTTTTACTGTAGATTAGCAATTAATAAATAATTCTGCAGACTTGAAGATATTATATATATTATTATAAATTGTTACATCATCCGATGATGTAATTGGTCTTCCATCTTGGTTTACAACTTTCCATTTAATGTTAATATACTCTCAGATCCATGACACCAAGCATTTAAATTTCTTGTTTGTATATCAAAATTTGATAAAGCACAATTTGGATAATAGATTATAATAAAAGAAAATAAGACCTAATCCAAATAATTTATTAGTGTGTGACGTTTAGGCAACAACATTGTCACCATCATCAGACAAAAGAATAAATGAGAAAACATGTTACAGCAAGTTCTTATATAGTCCTGTTATCAAGTGTTTAAACAAGATAACAGATAAGGAAAATAGTTTTTAAGTCAACTTGAAATATTCTTCTTAGAATTAAAAGTGGATTTTTTTTTTAATAATTAAAGGCATATCTAAATATCATTTATATTTCCCCTTTCTTCCATTCTATTAATTGAAGCACATGTCTTTTGGATGAAAAAGGCTTCTTTGAACTGTCTTTTGTGTAACCCTATCTCACAATACCTGAACCAGCACAAGAACACCCAATTAACAGAAAGAGCAGGTTTGATCTATGAAGTTAAGTGTGAGAAGTGTGATCAAAGATATGTGGGACAGACATCCAGAACATTAAAAGAAAGGATGGAAAACCATAAATATGCTCTGAAGTGGGATAGAATTCAAAATTCTGCTCTTGTGGAACACAGAAGGGACACAGGACACAATAAATTCAATTTAGAAAACCCAAGAACACTGGACTATGAAAAAAATTATTACAAAAGACAGTTCAAAGAAGCCTTTTTCATCCAAAAGGTATGTGCTTCAATTAATAGAATGGAAGAAAGGGGAAATATAAATGATATTTACAGATATGCCTTTAATTATATTTAAAAAAAAAATCCACTTTTAATTCTAAGAATAATATTTCAAGTTGACTTTAAAACTATTTTCCTTATCTGTTATCTTGTTTAAACACTTGATAACAGGACTATATAAGAACTTGCTGTAACATGTTTTCTCATTTATTCTTTTGTCTGATGATGGTGACAATGTTGTTGCCGAAACGTCACACACTAATAAATTATTTGGATTAGGTCTTATTTTCTTTTAATATCAAAATTTATTAAGATTTTTTACAACAATACAGTAAAACCCCTCTATAGTTAACCCTAATGGGACAGAGCTTTTGGTTCACTATAGCCACGGTCACTATAGCCATGGTTTGGCGATTTTTTTTAACTTTTCTAATTTTTTAGACCGTATAATTAAAAAACAGCCATACAAACAGGAAAAGGCAGCCACTTAATAATGGCCACTTTGTTTCAATTCCCTAAATTGACCTATTTCTTTACAGTAATGCTGAATATCAAAAGAAGTCATTTTTGTTAATAGGTTCTTCTTATCATTAGCATACATGTTTATATATAAACCTATGTATTATTTAAAAATTAAGCCAAATTCCCTAGGCAAAACATTATTAATTATATATTTGAAAGGTATAAGAGTATTTTTGAACATCTTTCTCAAATAATATATTATTAAATTTATTTGAAAAAATGCCTCTAATACCTTGTTATTTGAAAGTGAAAAGTAAAATTAGAAAATCAGAATTGTCTTAAAATATCGTTATTTCCATCAAAGGAATGAAACTCCGTTCATTCTGAATCAATTGAAGATGAATTAAAAGTAACCAATTCAAAAAAATTGGATGCGAAACATTTTGATACGCGATCGGTAAAATTGTGAATAAAAAACGCCAATTTGCAAATACAAAATCGGTGGTAAAACGGCTGGCCAGGGGGAATATCCGCAAACCCTGAATGAGTCATATACTTAACAAGAATTCCTTCCTAAAAATATAACTGTAGTGGTAGTTTTTGAGTATTTATAAGTCGATTTGTTTGTAGCTCATGAGACAAGGGTTGGGGGAACTGTTTTTTTTTTCTTCTACTTCTTCCAATTCGAGTTTCCACATATTCTTCTGAAGTGTATATTAAATTTTGTTTTTAACCTGTTAATCAAACCATTTCTGGCTTTAAAATTATTTGGAATTATGTTTTAGCCTAGGTTAAACTTGATATAGAACGCTTCTAAAAGGGCAAGCTGTCACTGTTTTTTTTTTTAGAAAGCCACTCTTTGTTTCTTTTCTTTATTTTGAAAGCCATTTGTATTTTCTTCTATTTCATAATTGTCGAATGCAAAGATATTCTATTAAAAAATATATATTGTGTAAAAATTTATACAACATACAGCAAAGATAGAATGGAAATGAAAATAAACAATGCCGCTAATTTTTTGTTTTGAAATCGCGATGAGCTGAAACATGCTCAAAATTTTGTTTTAAAATTTTTTTAAATCACAATTTCAAGTTCATTATAAGCATAGTATTTTTAATAGATTTTATCATTTTGGGACCAAAAATAGGTTTGTTATAGGGGTAGTTCATTATTTTAAAAAGTTCGTTATAACAATGGTATTTTAAATGGAATGAAATTGGGAATCGCCATGGGTTCTTTATAAGGGAAGGTTCGCTATATCCAGGGTTCGTATTAGCAGGGTTTTACTGTATATAGTTATCTATGTTCTTGAAATTCATAATTTGTTATTCAATTATCTTCTAAAATATTTCCGCATATATTCCATATTAAATCCATTTATTAGGTGTGAAAACATTGATTTCAAGACCCTGCCTAGTAGTAAAGCAGATAAAATCAATTTAGATTGATCTGTTATTAAAAGCTTTTAATTAAATTGCTTCCCTGTCTGTCTGTCCATAAATCTTGCAATTGATTTTTAATATACTTTCAGAGCACATAGAAATCTAAATTTTGGTACTTTTCAAAACCTGATGACAATGCAAGTTGACAAATTTTCAGACATGTGGGTTGTCAGAGTGGCCTGAAATGGAAGAATTTCCAAAGTGCCTTTCAAATTTTGTAAATTAATTTTAATATACTTCCAGATCACATAGAAGTATGAAACTTTTGATATTCACTCAGCCCAATGAACAATGCAAGTTTACAAATCTTAATACTTCTGCGTGGGCGGAATGGCCAGGAATGAGCAAATATTTATATTTATGTTTGTCTTATGTTATGCATTTTACAAAGAATTGACCAATCTGCCGTGAGTAGGCTTCTGTCCATTTAGGGTCTATTCCAGGTGAACTTTCGATTCTAAGTTTTGTAAATTCATTACTAAAAACTAAATCCTCTATATCTATAAAAATGAAATCCAAAATCAATGTTTGTTATTGCATTGCGCAAAATCTACAAAGTAAATCATTATGAAATTTTGCATATAGGTAGCTGAAGATTTCGTTTAACATATAGGCTATTCAAAAAACTAAAAAGGTTAATGTGCTCTTTTTAAAAATATAAAACCAAAAAGCGTTAGTTCCAGCCTTTTACTGCTTGGGGGCAGCAATGGTCACGACGATAAATGAATTTGATTGGTTAATAATTTACACGTGGTTTGTTTACACAATGATTGTTAGTTTGTATTCACGATGAATGTTTTTAAAAAGTAAGATTATCCAATCGCCATGAAACTTCAGGAAGTTTTTACTATACTACTGGGAAGGTTTCTGGCTTGAATTTGATTTGAAATAAATATTCTTTGCAATTTTATTTGCAAATTTTCTACTTTCACTCGCAAGCAGCACCTCTCTAGGTTTCTGGTGAAATTATATTTATAAATTGTAACAATGCTTAAAATGTGTTCCAAGTATAATAAATTTAATTTGAGAATTTAGTAAAAAATATTCCAATGATGTATAAAAACTTGGCATTTTAATATTATTTGTGTTAAATGTTAAAATGTAATGTTAAAATATTTTTTTACATTGTTAACTTAATTTGCTGTTTTATAATTAATGAAGATGCAAATTACAATGTTGTTGTTGTTTATTATCGTTTGTTTAAATAAAAAATTTACATTGTATGTGATGATGATAAAAAATAATTTTTAAATTAATATATATAAATGATTGATAAAAAAGAAATAATTTATTATCAAAAATTCACAAAGGTGACAATATCTTATTTAAAATATAATAAATGTTTTCAAAAAATTATGTTTCAAAAATATTTTTAAACGCATATAACAATATTTATATACTTTTACTAGGATATAAATCGGGCGAAGCCGGGTACATTCGCTAAATACAGTTATTTACAAATCTTTGTTTGTGGCAAGATACTATTCCTTCAACTTCAAATTACCGAATGGAGCAATTAATACTGATTTTTTTTCAACTTATCGAGTATTTTTCAAGGGACCGGGAAAATTTTCAAATTATCGAGAGTATAGACAAGTATAGATTCAGTAGGGATTGGATTTTTGCTAGAATTGTTTTAACAAATGTTTGTTAGGCAAACTTTTACTCGGGTAAAAATCGGGCGAAGCCAGGAACATATATATATATTTTTGTCGGCTATGCACGCCCTCAATATGTAAATAATCTCGCTGAAATTTGAATAGGACTGAGAGTTAAACCTGGAAGAGTTTTTTTTTCGCACTTTAACCAAGAAAAATTATTATGAACCAAGTACTGAGCAACAATATTTTTTAGTCAGAAATGATAATGACAATATTGCTGTATCATGCTTGATTGAAATAAACAAAATTCTTTAGGGGAATATTCACTAAAGCAGTCCACGGGCAGACCAGACAATAATTTTAAGTAGGCAGGAACAATATTCTACCAATGAAACATTCACTTGAGCAGAAAACACAAAGCCAGGTCATCTCCATATATAAAATATTGTTTCTCGGCCTTTTGGCTAAGATCATGTAGTATATCTCTAGATATTTTATTTATATATCTTTTTAAAAATCTATTCAGTAGAGAGAGTGGTTATGTTTGCTAGAAAAATATATTTTATATATTATATAAATATATAATGTAACGAATATTATTATCATTATTATCAAAATATTTTGTGTGTTCTGGAATATTATTATCAATAATATTAGTTATGCAAACTTTCACTTGGATAAAACCCGGGCGAAGCCGGGTACACATTCGCTAGTACTCAATAAATATAAATACATTTTTAAAAAGCTTTTATTTAAATGCACTAAAAAGGAAAAAATAAAATATTGTATCTTCTATAATTGAGCATTTAGATATATCTGAGGGAAAATGAAAGCGGCGGGGAGCAATCATATTTAGAGAAGAGGTAAAATATAGCAAACAAAAAATGATCATTAATCAGCTGTTACATATTAAATCACATTAGGTTCACAATTTATGATGATCGTCCGCCATAGCTTTTATTTTCACTCAGATACATCCAATTTCTCAATGACAGAAGATACACTTTTTTTAGTGCATTTAAATAAAAGTTTTTTTAAAATATATTTTTCAATTTTTTTTTTTTTTCATTTATTTTCATTTGACAATTCTTTACCTTTTTCTTTGGGCTACCTTTAGTTTGATTGAAATATTTGGTTTACAGGTTTATTTCTTCAAAATATTTTTAGATTTTTTGATATAATCTTTTGAACATCTTTTTTATTTTATTTTAAATAAATCTTTCCAAATCGAAGACTTTTTTGGTCTGCAGAGAGGTTTTAAAAGTCTAAAAATTCCCTCATATTAATTTTTCTATCTCTAGTTTTCAGAGTATCTGTAAATATATTGCCACCTAATTGATATCAAGGACCTTTTCCTTTTACATAACATTAAATTGGTTTCTTTTTAAATAACATTTATTATATATTAATTCTTTACGACTACCTCTTTAGTGCTTTGGTGGTCTGGGACGCTAGAATAAAAATAACCTTTGTTATTACCTTCACTTTGTTGAATTGTTCCTTTTCAAAATATTTCAAATAGTTTTTCAGTTCTTCTCTCTATTCTTCTGAGATTCTTTCATATATTCATCACTATTTTTATTTCCTCTTTTAGATATGTTATATATTGGTTCCTATTTGCTTTGATATAGTTAAAGCATTTTCAATATTATTACTAATTTCATCTTTCTTACTTAAAGTTTCAGGTGATAGTAATGTTAAATATTATTTTGATTTATTATCTATATATATAAAATTCAATGTCTGTCTGTCTGTCTGTCTGTACTCTATAGATTCAAAAACCATACATCCAATCGCTGTGAAATTTTGGGATATTATTAGGTATATCACCGGGAAGGTTTTTGAAAAATAATTTCATGAATATCTTGAATATCCTTAGAGTTATTTGCAGATTTGTAGATTTAACTCGCAAGCAGCGCCCCCATTGTGACGATGATAACAAATTTTCTTATCACTAAGTTTGTTATCTTAAATATTATTTATCAAAAGTAAGATTATCTCAGGATGACACGGCAATTTATTTGAGACAAGAATAATACAATTCCAAGGCGAAGATACTATTCCTTTAACTTCCAATTACCGAGGGAACCAATTAATATTGATTTTATTCAACTTATCGAGTATTTTCAAGGGACAGGGAAAAAATGTTCACTAGATAAAACTATGATTTTCTAATGTAGAAAATTAGGAAAGACAAAATTCAGGATGACACGGCACACAGGGACCGGGAAAAAATGTTCACTTTATCGAGAGATTCAAATTTACGAGTTTCAAATTATCAAAATAATATTTTTTTTTAAATAAGTTTTTAGAGAATTGTTTTAACAAATGTTCGCTAGACAAACCTTTACTCGGGTAAAACCTCGGGCGAAGCCGGGTACGTCCGCTAGTCTATATATATAAAAATGAATGTATGTGTGTGTGTGTCCTTTATGCCTGACCAAACCACTCATTGGAACGCCATGAAACTTTGGGAAGTTATTTAGTATAGTACTGGGAAGGTTTCTAGCAAATAAAATTTTTGAAATAACTTTTCGCCTAAAAATAATCAAGATAAATATTCTAATTTATCTGTTATAATTCAACAATCTGCTCTAAATATTATCATGATGATATGATGATTTTGTAATGTAGAAAATTAGGAAAGACAAAATTCAGGATGACACGGCAATTTATTTGAGACAAGAATAATGATACAATTCCAAGGCAAGATACTATTCCTTTAACTTCCAATTACCGAGGGAACCAATTAATATTGATTTTATTCAACTTATCGAGTATTTTTCAAGGGCCCGGGAAAAAATGTTCACTTTATCGAGAGATTTGTTAGACAAACCTTTACTCGAGTAAAACCCGGGCTAAGCCGGGTACATCCGCTAGTTAAGTATATTTTTATTAACAGCTTTATCAGAATAACATTTAGGTATTTTAGGAGATTCAATATTTGGATATTCTTCAATCTTTGGATATTCTTCTATGGCAGGTATAGCAATTTCATTATTTGTTATAGCAATTTTGATACACCTTGAATTGATTTGGCAATAGGTTCATACCATTCTTCTAATTCTTCTTTAGTAGGTTTTTTTAGCCAATACAGTAAAACTGTCTATAGTGAACCCCATTGGGACAGGAATTTTGGTTCACTATAGCCATGGTTCACTATAGCCACGTTTGTGTATTTAAACATTTTTTAAGGACATAATTGAAGGGCAGTCTAAAAAAAAAAAAGGCTACCTCTTAATAATGGTTGTTTTCTTTCTCTAAATTGGCCTTTTTTTATACCTCAAAGCTGTTTATTAAAACAAATACAAAATCATGTGAAAAGATTTATTTTTTGATCAGTACCTCTGATCATTTAATTAGTATGATTGCAACCCCCCCCCTTCATATGTCTAAAAAACAAGTATATTATATATATATACATTAATGGAAAGATTTATTAATTATATTTTAAATGGTATAAAATTGATTTTAATTAAATATTATTATACTACAATAAAGGACACAAAGGTTTACTTGAAGATGTCTTATTTTTTCTGCTTTAACATATTCTTCTAAAATTTGCTCTCATATATAGGGAAGAATTTTTCCATTTTTAAAATTTATTCTGCAGGAAGTCACAAATTCGAGAATGTCTTCAAGCCTTTTAAATAGGTCAGCACTTATAATTACGATGGTATTTCTTCATCCTCTTCTTCTGCTAATTCAATATCCAGAACATTTGTTACCATTTTAATAGTCTCCGCATCTGTCATTTTTGTGAAAACCTGTTCATTCTCATCAACACAGACATATTGCTCAAAATTTGTGATTGCTCTCGAAATTTCTTCAAAGTTTTGTAGGATAAATAATTTCTAAAACTGTACATAGATGGCGCTGTTAGGACAAACCTTAGCTAATTGTATATTATACCTTTTATTCCCAAACCTGTTTATGTTTATACAGTTAAACAATTACACACCCACAAATCGATGTTGACAGCTCAGAAACTTTACAGCCATTGCAAAATAAAATACATACAAATAATGGTTCACAAAAAGTTCTGAGAACAAAAAGACAAAAGATTTCACTACAAAAGCTAAAAAACCTTATACAAAAAAAAAGTAATTCTAATTACTTGAAATCTGCTAAATGTCAAAATTCTATTGACATTCTATACTGAAACATATATGGATACACGAGAGCTATTTCATTGTTTGATCTTCTCCATTATGTAAAACATTATCATATTTTTGCACTCAGAGAAACTTGGCTCGACCGCAATATACAAGTTGATATACATGAATTTACTATTTATGAATCGCTGGCTACAAGATGCTGCAAGACTGGAAGACCGTCTGGTGGAATACTGGTCGGAATCAGTAAAATGCTTGCAAATTATATTTACAAAATAGTAATTGAGCTTAACTGGATTTCAATTTTTTTTAAACAAACCTCTGTATGTAAACTATGTATACTAGTCGCATATTTACCACCTGGTGATACTTTTAAACTCAACTTAAACAAACTATTTAGGTTTATTGAGGAAAGATTATTATGTGGCTATGAAATAATGCTGGCGGGTGACCTTAACATTCGAACGGGATCTATGGGCGGTTTTCACAATGTATTTGCGCTCTCTTCAAATATTTTCTCACAGCGTAATTCCAGTGTTAAGATGATCTCTCCAAATGCAACCCATTTTGTTGAGTTCCTCGACAATAGTATACTGACAATATTAAATGGCAGATCGATAGCAGATCAAAATGGCAATTTTACCTACATCTCAGACCGTGGCTCTTCAGTCTTGGATTACTTTGTGGTGACCCCCTTGCTTTTGGATCTAATTAAGAACTTCCAAGTCGAATGCTCTCCATACTCAGACCATCTCCCTATCACCTTGTCTGCCCTTATAGTGCCCGGTTCTGATCGCAGAATTACTTCATTACAGTCGAAGGTGAATTACTCGAGACATACAAATCCAACACCTTTAACAAGTTATAGATGGACACATGAGAACTCACAGTTTTTCTCGCAGGCACTAAATGAAATACACCTGAATTGGAATCACTCAATAGATAGTACAATGTGGCTTTTAATTGATAAAATCATTGATACTATGGGCAAAGAGGGAATGCAGACATCTAAAACATCGAACCCAAATTCAAAGCCCTGGTTTGATCGAGAATGTTATCTAACAAAAAAGAATACTAAATCCCATCTTAAAATCTACATGAAATCAAAAAAAGAAACAGACTGTGGTAACTTTATTTCAAAAAAGAAATTCTATGCTGCATTAATTAGAGATAAAAAGAAAAAATACTACCAATCATTGCATGTAAATTTATCAAGCAATACTCATGACTCTAAAAACTTTTGGAAAACAATAAGCATTTATAAAAAAATAAGTTTTATTCAAGGAAACATATTGCTTCAAGAATGGCACCAATTTTACAACAAACTACTCTCATCTGAAACATCAACAGAATATATCCTTCCTATGTTAAACACGCTTTCAGTGGATACAGGCTTATTGGTGGAAATTACAATGAACGAGATAATAGAAGAAATCTTGCATATAAAGAACTGTAAGGCAGCTGGAATCGACGAGGTACTGAATGAAGCAATTAAGCTCCTTCCCCACAGTTACTTACTGTTACTAAAGGATCTATACAACAGAATACTAAGATCAGCTGTATTCTTATCCTCCTTCTCGAGGTCTATTATTCATCCAATTTTTAAAAATGGCGATTCTGATAATCCATCCAACTACCGCGGAATCTCACTGCTGAGAAATTTCGCGAAACTATTTATAGCAATACTTAGGTCCTGCCTATTCAAATGGATTGAAACTAATGATATTATCCCAGAGAATTAGGTGGGCTTTAGATCTGCTCACTCATGTCAAGATCATATTTTCATATTGACATCTGTAATCAAACTTGCCATAAGGAAGAAAAGAGGTAAATGTTACTCCTTCTTCGTAGACTTAAAAAAAGCTTTTGACACGGTTCCTCACGCATTGCTATGGACAAAACTAGTCAAAATAGGACTGAATCACCGATTTGTCAACTTAATTAAATGTTATTATGAAGACATGACCACTGCGGTTCGTTGGAACAATTCTATCACTGAATTCATTGAAATTCGTTCGGGGGTGCTCCAAGGTAAGCAACTATCCCCATGCCTATTCCTACTCTTTATTAATGCTTTGATTAGAATATTTGATGACTCGGGGTTGTCAGGAATATACTTACCCAATTTCGGAAACATACACCTCCTCCTATATGCCGACGATATTGTTTTGATTGGTGATTCTAAAATAAACCTTCAATTGAAAATCAATATACCGATAACTTATCTAGAAACTAACTTACTAACTCTGAAAGAAAACAAGTCAAGAATAATGGTTTTCCGTAATGGAGGAAAGGTGGCGCGTTCAGAAAGATGGTATTGGGGTCAAAGTCCTTTAAGTGTTACATCAAAATATATGTAGCTGGGATACCCACTAACCCCTTCGATTTCTTTCACTCAAGTTGCCTTAAATTATAGAGGCAGGACCATGGCCGTGATGGGTGCTGTGGGGGAGATTATTTTGAAGTCCAAGCTCAAATCCTTCCATGCAAGTATAAGATTGTTGGATTCTATGATCTTGGCAGTCCTAATCTATGTGGCTCCAATCTGGGCACATGATCAAGCCTTAATCTTAGATAGAATCCAGGATACCTTTCTCAGACGTTTTCTGTCCCTTCCAAGCTATACTCCGGGCTATATTTTGAGGGCCGATACAGGAAGAAACTCTCTTGATATCACAGTGAAAAAACTAACTTTAAAATTCTGGACTAGAATTCTGAAAATGGACGGCAGCAGGCTACCTTCAATTTGTTTGGCACATTTGTGGGACATTTCAATTTCTTCAAAACAGAATATCGGACTGGTAAAAAGTATAACAGAGCTACTTAATAACACCGGCTTCTCATGGCTTGTTGGATGTACAGACTTCAATATTCTACAAAGATACATCCCCCTAATTATTAGAACGGCAACCGATCAGTCCTTGCAGCTGGATTATGTAAGAATAAGAAAATCAATACTCTAATCTCACTATAAATACTTTCATTCACCACCTACAATGGAATGCTATCTGAATGACAATATCCCCCAAACCTTAAAGAGAATCATTGTACCAGTTAGAAGCCCTTTGTAGTACAGAGAATTAATCATGTTTCACTTCGAAAACTAAGACCATAAAATGCACCTTATGCAACAGTGAATTTAGTCTCGATTTTCCACACTACATGTTCTACTGTACGGCAATGGAAGAAGAAAGAGAAATTCTTCGTCAAGAGACCGGCTATAATAGCAATTCGCCTTATGTTTTAATGGCAAAAGTTGTAAAATCCAGACCCTTTGCATTAGCTTTTTATAAATATTGGAAATCAGCTCAATCAAAATATTTAGCACAGAAACCGGATCCAACTCGATAATTAGTCGAGGTCAATACCCAATATTTGTATATAACTACGATGCTAATTTGTTATTTATTTATTTTGTTCTACAGGGAGATTCCTGTATGGCACGTGTGCCCAATAAAGGCTATTGTTGTCGGTGTTGTTTATACAGTAAAACCCCACTATAGTGAACCCCAATGGGATAGAACCTTTTGTTTACTATCACCACGATTTGGCTATTTATTTTTACTTTTAAAATTTTTTAGATCGTATAATTAAAGGACAGCCATACATACAAGAAGAGGCTGCCTCTTAATAGTGGTCACTTTGTTTTAATTCCCTTAATTGACCAATTTCCTTACATTAATACTGAATAATATTAGAAATCATTAGATGAGAGAGAAAGGTTCTTCTTATCATTAACATACATGTACCTCCATATCTAATTTAATAATCAAGATAAATCCTTGGAAAAGTTTTATTAAATATATATTCAAAGATATAAAATGATTTTAAAACATCATTATCACATTATATAATATAATGTGTACTTGAAAAAAATGGCTATAATACCTTGTTGCTTCAAAGCACTCTTAAAGCATTGCACTATTCAAAAAGTGTTTTTCTTCCATTTCATGTTTCCACATATTCTAGTCAAGATTTGTTTTCTTTTCACCTGTCATGCAATACATTGCTGACTTTAAAATCACCATATTTAATGGCACAAAAATAATTTTTGTTTCATTATGGGACTGTTTATATATGAGACTTTTTTAAAACCCTAAAACGTATGATCGCGATGTCGGCAAAAGTTTTGAGGTTGTTTCCTCTTTGTAACAATTTTTAATAGCTTTATATTTTATCTTTTATAATAGAAAAGTTATATTTTCTTATTTTAATATGTTCTTATCATTTTGCCTGTGTTGTTTTGTTTTGAAAAGTTCTGAAAATTGCCTTTTTTTTAAAGAAATAACGTTTTTGTTTTTAAAATGCCTTTGTTTTCATTTTGGAAGCCATTTGCATTTTTTATATTTCAAATTTAATGGATGCAAATATATTCTATTTAATAAAAACACAAGTTAATAAGACCATATCCAAATAAATAAATAGTGTGTGACGTTTCGGTAACAGCGTTGTTACCATCTTCAGACAAAAGTACTGAATGAGAGAATTTTACCACAGCATGCTTTTAAATAGTTCCTGTTATCAAGTGTGTAAACAAGATAACAGATAAGAAGATATTTATCTGATAAACAGATGAAATAAACACCTGCTGATTAATATTTTTAGAATTAAAAGTTTTTTCAAATATAATTAAAAGCATATCTATAAATATCATTTATATTTCCTCTTTCTTCCATTCTGTTAATTGTAGCACATTTCTTTTGAATGAAAAATGCTTCTTTAAATTGTCTCTTAAAATAATTTTTCTCATAATCTAGTATCTTTGTTTCTTTTAGGTTGAAATTATTATGTCCTGTGATTTTTCTATGTTCTACAAGTGCAGAATTCTCAATTTTATCCCATTTCAGAGCATATTCATGGTTTTTCATTCTTTCTTTTAAAGTTCTGGATGTTTGTCCTACATAACATTGGTCACATTTTTCACATTTCACTTCATAAATTAAACCTGCTCTATTTGGTATGTGAGTGTTATAATGGTTGTTGATATATTGAGAGATAGGGTTACATGGTTTCCATGCAATGTTTATTTTTTCATACTTTTTGAATATATTAGTCAAATTTCTTGCAAACTTTAGGTTTATAAATGGCAATGTAATAAATTTGGCTTTGTTTTTGCACTTTAGATTTTGAATTAAAGTATTATTTTCATATTTTTGGTTCATGTCTTCTATTATTCTATCTATCAATTTGATGGGAAAATCTTCATTGATTAGTTCTTTTTTGATGTTGTTAATTTCTATATTTCTTTTAGTTGTATCATTAATGAGTGTAAAAGCTCTATATATAAGAGCTTTTACTAATCCTACTTTTTGGCTGAAATGGTGCTGTGAGCTAAAGTTCCAATAAGTTCCTGTATGTGTTGGTTTTTTGTATATAGAGGTTGTAATGTTGTTATTGTTGTATGATAAGTTCATGTCCAGGAAATTTAATGATTTGTTGTTATCTACTTCCATAGAGTAATTGATATCCTGGACATGAACTTATCATACAACAATAACATTACAACCTCTATATACAAACAACAAAGAAAATAAAAAATTAATAGAAGAGGGTAAATTCCTATTTTTCACAAGCTTTAAGACTCAAAGTATAATCATTTTCTTGTTTCGAAATTTTTTTTTTTCACTTAAAAGATTTGAAAAATTATCAAATAAGGATATAAAGAAAATTAATAGAGAATATGTTAGTATATAATTGAACTAATGGAGATAAGAATGCTTATGATATCAAATAATAAAGTTTTATATTTAAAAAAAGATACTTTTTAGCAAAAAAGGACTCAAATTTATATTTTTATAACCTTACATTTTCGAAAGTGTTTCTCTCTCATTTCTCAGTTTTACCTTTTTCTTTCAAAAACCTTTAGTTTCATTCAAAATATACTTATTTTTTAATCAAAGCGATCAGCAATTTCAAATTTGCATTGTACGCCGACGTTTTTTTTTTTTTTTTTTTTTTTTTTTTTTTTTTTTTTTGAAATCGGGAAGACAAATTTGCATCTGTCGGCTTTACGTCCAGTAGGTAAGGATGCAAATTTGTGTCCTAATAGAAACAGTTATAAAATTTGTGTCCTAATAGAAACAGTTATAAAATTTGTGTGTATTGCTACCAATTTATTTATCGTTTTTATCTAATATATGTGTTCAATTTTCAAACCTTTGAAAAAATGTTTGACTAAAATCAAATCAGATATTTTTCCTCTGAATAAGCTAATATTTAGACAGAGTTGAATAGCTAAAACTACTCCTTGTACTGTAAAAAACTATTTGGTCCATACAGCATTTGGACTTGCCACACCTATCCAGTTGCTGGTCAACTAGGCTGCATAACTTGGTTTAGTCTTCTGATTTTCATCTTAGGCTCAATTCCAATTAATATATATACACCAGTCAAGCCCTGATTGAAGTGAGTGGATTCAGGAAAACCATTTATGTGGAAGTAAGATTCAGTTCTATGTCATACTGTGAGAAGACTCAGAAGTTGTCAAAGATTAGCTAAAATGTCACCAGTCCCCCAAAATTCATCAAATATGCAATCTATAATATAAAACCTAGCTTATTGCTAGGATTAATTTTTAGGTATACAGAAAAATATAAAGGTTATCATTCAGTTGGTGATTATTTATATTTGTAAACCATTTTCTATTTTTAAATAAATGACAATTTTGTATCTCTCTCAATATTCACCTTTTTATATCTATATCCTCACAATCAAATTCAGTCTGAAAACCCTGAATATTACAAAATACTTAAAATGTACATTAGTGTTCAAAATTAAGGTGAAAACACTAAATCCTTGATAAAAATATTAATAATAAGGAAAAATAATGAAAATTATTATAAGATATGCAAATTACACGAATTACACTACACCCTTGTCAGAACTGACTGCTATAGGTCACGTCCCCAATTGGCGGATAGGGGAACGACCTTCAGATATGAAGGCCAGCTGTGAAACAAGCAGAATAACTCTGACGAATAAGCAGTCACTGGCCAACAGCAGCATTGTTAAAAGAGGAGTAGACCTCATTAAAAATCCTGACTTCAACTGACCCGGTTGATAGACCTCAGCAAGGGTCCCACTCCAGGGATATGGAGGAGCTGCGTCTGTACTCATGTTAGAGTCGGCAGCAAAGGTGTCTGCTTCCATGTTAGGAAAGGCCTCAAACTACAGGCAAAGTCAGACTTTCACCAAAGTGTGCCTGGATCATGGTGCCATGATCATTGAGAGCTGCACCCCTACACCCCATTCCATTATATCAGATGTTGATTTGCATGCTGCATCGCCTGTCGCGCAGAATAAACAGGGGCGCGTTCAGGACTTAGGTAGAGGGTTCTGTCAGATAAGTATAATACAGTCTTCACAAACTTCTAACTTTGCAGCTTCCAAGCAATTGAGCATTTTGCAGTGCAACATAAATGGATTGTGCTCAACAGCAACAAAAATAAAATTAGAAGAAATAATGGAAATAGCTGAAAAACAAAAGATACAAATTATAGCCCTACAGGAAACCAAATTAAATGAAAAGTACAATCTCAAATATAAAAACATCAATATCCTCAGAAAAGACAGAAATAAAGAAGGGGATGGCCTTGCATTTTTAATCAAGAATTTGTACTATGAAGACATAGCCATTAATATTCCAAACACATCAGACCTCGAAGCCCAAGGTATCAAAGTCTACCTCAGTCAAAACAAAACCATCAACATATTCAATATGTATCACCCACAAAACAATAAACTTATTGACGATGGAACAATGACTCAATTTCTTACAGACAACACTATTATTGTAGGTGACCTTAATGCCAAACATCAACTATGGGGATGTTCCATGCCAAACCCAAGAGATAAAATACTTTCAAACTTATTTGACGACAATGCCTTCATGTGCTTAAATAATGGGAATCCTACCCACCATTTCTACAGCTATAATACTGCACAAGCACTAGATATAAGTTTCTCCAGTCCTGACATTTTCCACAAATGCAAATGGCAAATATGAAAAAGTATTGGAAGTGATCATTTGCCTATTTTGATAGAAATTAGCACCAAGACCAAAACCAGCTCAATTAAAGAAAAATTCTGGAACTTCAAAAAGGCTAATTAGAATCTTTACCAGCAAAACACCAATGAAGACTTTAGAAAAGCACCCACTAGAATAAAAGATCTGGAATAAATTGGATATCTTTCAAAACACCATTATTAGGGCAGCCAAAGTTTCAATACCAAGAGGTAATATTAAGAAATGGATTCCAAATTATACACACCAGGCAAAAGATATTCAAACATTTATAACTAAAAGAAATGAACTACAAAAAAGTGCACCCGAAACCAAACAAATTGTAGAACTGAACTGAACATTGTGAATGCAAAAATAAAAAGATTATACGTAGATATGAAAAGGGAAAAATGGAAACAAACTTGTGAAAACCTGAACCCAAGAAACCCAAATACAAAACTTTGGCATTTGGCAAAACAATTGACAGATTCCAGTGACAAACTGAAAAAACAAATATGATTAAGAATACAGATGGTACCCAGCAACTAATGAGAAAATTGCTGCCAATCTTTTAGGTAATTCATATCAAATAAGTAGTAAAATCAAATTTGAAATAAGAGATTAGAAAGTTGAAAAAAGGCCAGAAAGATTATTCATGACTGTAAAAATGTCACCAGCACTCATAATATTTTCCATGAAAAAATCAATATAAAAGAGCTAGCTTATGCATTAGAAAACACTGACCTAAACAAGACTCCTGGGCCAGATGGAATCCATGGCCAAATGATATCAAACTTGGGCAAAATTGGCAAAGAAAGACTTCTTCATATTTTCAATAACTCCTGGAAAACTGGAAAATTGCCTCAAGACTGGAAAACTGCAACAATAATTCCTATTAAAAAACTTGACAAATCTGCTAATGACCCAAAAAACTACCAACCTGACTCCCTCACAAGTATTTGCTGCAAATTAATGGAAAAAATTATACTCAGACGACTTACCTACCACCTCGACACAAGAAATTTCTTACCAGAAGAACAATATGGATTTAGGAATGGACATGGGACAATACACCAACTCTTATTTTTCACACAAAAGGTAAAAGATGCACAAAACAGAAAACCAACTAACCACACCATAACTGCTTTTTTAGACCTTACACAAGCTTTTGATAAAGAGAGAGAGAGTATGAAAAAACAAGTTTATTTCAAAATTATACAAGCATTTCAAAATTGATGAAAAAGCTATCACTTGGATAAATGATTTCCTTAAAAATAGATACATCAGGGTCAAATATAATGGCACTCTATCTAAAACCTTCAAATTGTATCAAGGATTACCACAAGGATCAGTCCTTAGCCCAACTCTCTTCACCCTATTTAATGCAGGAATAGAAGAAAAAATTTCACATAAAACCAATATTGGACTTTTCGCTGATGACATTATTTTATGGAGCAGCAACACTAAGTGGAAAAAAGCTGAAAGAGATTTGAACAAGACTATTTTCCACCTAGAAAAATTTGCTAATAAACATAAATTATAATTTAACCCCCAAAAATCTGAAACCTGTCTTTTTACTACCGATAAGAAACTATACAAAATAAGGCCAAAAATTATTCTGAAAGAACAACAATTACAATATAATATACATCCTAAATATCTTGGCTACACCCTGGATCCAGAAATTAACTCCAGTAAACATATTGAAGAAGTTATTAGAAAAGGAAGAGACCATCTAAAAATCCTGAAATATATTTCAGGAAGAGAGTGGGGAGCCGATGCAACCACACTAAAATTAACTTACATATCTCTAATTAGACCTATATTGGAATATGGATATCAAATCGATGGTACAGCATCTGGAACAAATCTAAAATCACTGGAGAGGATACAACTAAGTGCAGCTAGAATTATTACAGGTCTTCGAAATACCTCCCTTAATGATATTGTACTTTATGAGGCAGACTTTATGCCCTTAAAGGATAGAAGAAGCTACAATCTGCCAAAATATATAAACAAAATCAAGAGTTATGGAAACAAACACAGAACTTCCAAGTACATACTTAATTGGGAATCCAATTCAAAACTCAAAAAAGAAGGCCCTCTACACCTGGCCGAAAGAAATGGATTTTTAAAATATAAAGTGGAAAAAAATTATTTAGCATAAAAAATTTCTCCATGAAAACCACTACAAAATGTTATTTTTAATGACACTTTAAATGAACCAACCAACAAACAATACCAAAATCCAGAATACTTAAAACAATTATAATTAGAAATAATTAATAACTTTCCTAAAAATGCAATACCTATCTATACCGATGGTAGCAGAGATGAATTGCGACACTCTGGCAGTGGCTGTCTCATTGAAACCACAAATGGCATTGAGAAAATGAACAGAAGAAACCCAAATTTTTGTTCAGTCTTCAGATCAGAACTTATAGCCATCTATGAATTTTTAAATCCATCAGAAATACTAATTATAAAGATATCTGGATTCTTACAATAGTAGAAGTGCCATACAACACTTAAGTCACACAGGGGAACTTAGAGACAAAGTAAGCAGGAACATAATTGGTTATCTCCAAAAACTCTCCAAAACCTCAAAAATTCACCTTCAATGGATACCCTCACATATTGGCATTGAAGGCAATGAAGCTGCTGATGCGCTAGCGAAAAAAGGCACAAAAGAACCCTTCCCACAGAAAAATAAACTTACTTTTAAAGAAATAGAATCAGTAGCCAAAACAAAAATAAACAAGAACTGGAGGATCCCACTTAAGCACAGTTGGTACATCCTAGGAGCAGTGGCCACCCAGACCTTTCGATCCATAAACCGGAGCATGCGATAACATACCCATTGCTGACATCCAGGTGACCTAGCCAAAAGGGAATGATGCATTATTCATGCACCGAACGGCCATTGTTTGGCCCCTCGCGCCCGCCATTATGGTCTGGCTCCATGGGGTAGACCAATCAAACACACAGGCGTCTCCGAGAGTTCATGGCAAGGTTGCTGACTGTTGGAGGTGATCATCTTTATATAAAATGTTAAATACTTTAATATTTGTAAATTCTACTGTTTAAAATTTAGTATTTTTAAATTTAATTGTAAAAAAATTGTAAAATAATATATGTAAATTCTTGTGCCAGATTAATCTAATATAGATGTTTTGCAAATGTCTTGTTGGTTAAAAAAGAAGATAATAGTTTTGCTGAGAAGCTAGATGCTCTCAGGTTAGTTTTTTTCCTTATTGTAAATATGTTGGTATAATATCTTAAATTTTTTCTGCTTTAATTTTATTATTAAAATAAACATAATTTTTTCATAAAAGTATATTTATTTTTTCCTCTTTAAAAACTTCAAGAATTAATAAAAAATATTAAAAAGGTACCATCTCTATCCTCCTTGCACCCAACAAAGATTATGGGCCCACTTGCAAGCTTATACCTGAATACTATAGCTATTTAAGAAAAGAATTGGCTAAGCTTTTGGGGCCGTATTGAAAGTTTAAAAATGAATGATACAAATTTCACTTTTCCAAAGCTGAATGCTTTCAACTATAATATCTGGAAAGTGGATATGAAGGTCCTTCTAATTGATAGAGGAAGCTGGAATTTTATCATAGAAGATGAACATGATCTTCAACAGCTAAAGATAAAAGAGAATTCAAATGGAGGAAGGATAGGGCTTTCGCTACAATTTACCAAGGAGTAGAAAGAAACTACCAAACCTTGATTGCCAATGCTTCTGATGAAAAAGAAGCTTGGAATATATTAAAGCAGAATTTTGAACCAAATTCAAGGTCCAGACTGGCTGGTTTGATTGATGAATTTTATGAACTGAAATTTACTCCTGATGAAGAAACTATTGGAATATTTATTAAAAGAGTCCAGTGGAAGCATGCTGGAGCCAACAGTGCATCAAAGAACAGCAAGAATCCATGATATAAGGAATTGCTCCTTCTGTGGGAAAACTGGCCATCTTTTAAAAGACTGTTTTCTCAGAAACAAAAACTCCCAATGGCAACACTACAGAAAGGATCAGAAATATAAGGGAAAATCTTCTGCATTTCACTCAGAAATTCTAAGCTTCCACCACATTTGCGAAAGAGCAAGTGATCCAACTAGTGAATGGGGAGAATGGCTGATAGACAGCGCAGCTACATCTCATTTCTGCAAAGAAAAGGATTGGTTTGTGAACTATCAGGATATCCCCCCGATGGACGCTTTGATTGGAGATGTCGACTGCAAGTCAACAATCTTAGGTAAGGGAGATATCAACTTTGTTTTAAGAGACACAAATAACACCTTTGTAGAGGTAACTCTACTTAATGTTTTATATGCACTAAACATGAGAAGGAATCTCATTAGTAGATCATGCATAGACATAGCAGGAAATAAGATTATATGGAAAAATGGTAAAATGACAATCTTTAAAAATAATGGGGAATATTTCTTCACAGCAAGACGAGTAGATAAATTATATATTGTAAATGGATACCCTAATAAAGCCAAAGCTCAAAAATATTCAGTTTCTTATAACTCAAATCTTAATTTTCTCCATAAGAGATTTTGTCATATTAACTCAGAAATACTGAATTCTATGAGTAAAAAGAATACTGTCAAAGGATTAGAAAAAGTTAAGGGTAATCATGTGATATAATGTGTGATATATGTGATATATGATAAACATGTGATATATGTAAAGTAGCTAAGATCACCAGATCATCATTTAAATTTAGCTATACAATTCTGACTAGAAAACCTTTAGAAAAAGTGCATATGGATATCTGGGGTCCTGCACCAGTGAGATCACTTGGTGGCAGTAGATATTTTCTTTCTATCATAGATGACTACTCTAGAAAGGTTAATGTTTATTTCCTAAAAGTCAGAAGTTTTTAACTATTTTAAGCAATACTTGCATGAGTCTGAAAGAGCATTAAATGCCAAATTAAAATGTATTAGGACAGATAATGGATTAGAATTCTGTAACAAAGAATTTGAGAGTTTTCTAGTAAATTTGGGTATTAAAATAGAAAGAACATCAACTTATAGTCCTGAACAAAACAAGTAACTCAGGCCAAACATATAGATACTAAAATTAAAATATTACAATGGAATATAAATGGATTCAATAGAATAACATCAATATTTCCACTCGTTGAATACCTAAAAAAATACGAACTTTTTGCACTAAATGAAACATGGATCACTGGTGTTATTGAATTGTTAACTGATGAATATTACATAATTCAAAGCCCAGCAATGAAGACAGAACTAAAGGGAAGGGGCTCGGGGGGAATTCTGATTGGAATAAAAAAAAACTTCCAACATACGGTTAGAAAAATCGAAACAAACCCTTACTGGATATCTGTCTTGACGCACAAATTTCTAGACAAAACCACCGAGAGTATATGTTTGCTGTTTGCTTATTTACCTCCTAATGCATTACAAGAACAAAATTTAACAAATTTACTTAGGCATATTGATTATCACATGAGTGAAGGTAACGAAGTGCTAATAGCTGGTGACATCAATATTAGAATAGGCAATGCTGGAGGCTTCCATAACCCACTGAAACTAAATTCACCCCTCAACAAATATAGGAAATCTAAAGACCTAATATCTTCGAGACTATCTGAAAAACTAATTTCCTTCACTGATTCAAATTCTATAACAATAGCTAATGGAAGAACTAAGGGTGACACGCACGGCTCATTCACTTTTATTTCAGAAAGAGGTTCATCGGTTTTGGTTTATTTCATGTACACACACGGTTTAACACAGATCATATCGGATATGTGGATCGAAGAACTTTCATATTCAGACCACTTACCAATTGTTTTACAAATTAATACTGGGTATGAAGCTATTAAATCCTCGTACAAAAATGAAATACTAACACGAAAATTCATTTGGACGAAAGAAAATGTGGAGATGCTAAAACATAATTTAAGTGATATTGAAGTTGGAAATGAAACCGATATTAACACAGAAACAGCAAATTTTACTAAACAGATCTACACGGCAATGGAATCGGCAAATATAATTAAATTTGCTAAACGACGACACCAACTTTCAAAACCTTGGTATGACAAAGATTGCTATATCATGAAAAAAACGACCAAAGTAAGTTTACAAAGATGTAGGAACTCAAATAACATACACGACCGCCAAAAATATATTGAGGCTAGGAGGGAATATTTTAAGCTCCTGCAAAGAAAAAGAGATGAATTCAATAAGGACAAGAATGAAAGGATAAAAAACGCCAAAGATCCCAAATCCTTCTGGAATGCCATTGCATCCTTCAGAAAAAAACCAATAATACAAGGTGAGATTGATATAAAAGAATGGTTTTTATTTTATAAAAATTTACTGAACAAAGAAAATAAAGAAGCTACTTTTACGGTAAACCAGATGATCGGTTGGAAAGATCCAGATTTAGACGCGGAAATAACCCTTGAAGAGATCCATGATGTAGTAAAAAAACTAGCGAACGGCAAAGCAGTGGGACTCGATGGTATACCAAATGAGTTGCTAAAGAATTTACCAATACCGACTTTAAATAAATTGAAAAACCTATTCAACAAAATAATGTCCACAGAAAAATACCCGCAACTCTGGACGAACTCAATAGTACACCCTATATATAAAAGCGGTGATAAGAATAACCCAACAAATTACAGAGGGATTGCCCTCTGCAGTAATATATCTAAATTATTTACTACAATACTAAGAAACAGATTAAACAACTGGATAGAAAAAAGAGTGATTATTTTAGAAAACCAAGCAGGTTTCCGTAAGAACCGATCATGCACTGACCACATAATACTACTGAATTCACTCATCCAATTATCTCTGAGAAGAAAACGAGGCAAGCTATATGTCTTCTTCGTCGATTTGACTAAAGCTTTCGACAAAGTCCCACATGATTTACTTTGGCAAAAATTGCATAAAATGGGCATTAGCAATAAATTTGTAATGCTGATAAAAAACTTTTACCAAGAAGCTAAGATCACTATCCGATGGAAAGGACAATATTCAAATAATGTGAAAATTAATTCTGGAGTGTTGCAGGGAGAATCACTTTCCCCACTTTTATTTATACTATATATGGCCGACCTAATAGAACTTTATAATAACTCAGCACTTACAGGATTTCATCTCCCTGATTTTGGCGTTTTACACCTACTTATGTATGCGGATGACATAGCCATAATTGGAGAATCGAAAATTAATCTTCAAATTAAAATCAATTTACTAAAGTCTTACCTGGATAAGAACAAATTAGTTTTAAATGAAAATAAGTCCAAAATAATAGTATTCAGAAATGGAGGAAGACCGGCAAGACACGAAAACTGGTACTGGGGTGACACCCCACTGACTGTTGCGTCCAATATTACATATCTGGGATATCCATTCACTTCCACTATTAATAGTAAAAAGGTAGCCCTCTTTTATAAAGCCAAAGCAAATACGGCAATAAATGCAACTATTAGACTGATAAAAAAAGAAAAAATTAACTCATTAAAAGTTGCTCTGAATCTATTTGACTCAGTTATTAAATCAATACTGCTCTATGCGGCCCCTGTGTGGGCTTGGGACAATACGGATATTATAGACCAATTACAGAATACGTTTATCAAATATTTTCTGAATCTACCAAGATATATACCAGGGTACATTGTAAGGCTGGAAACAGGCAGAATATCTTTGACTTTTACAACGATCAAATTAATTTTGAAATATTTCATTAGATTACAAAAAATGGAAGACAATAGACTACATAAGCTATGCTGGAATAGATTGAAGGAAATTTCCTTAATGACAAAAAAACCTATAGGATTCTGTAAGAATATTATGGATATCATCAATCATTGTGGACTCACATGGCTAAACTATAGGTTAAATTATGATGACATACAGATCGAACTTCCGAATATACTAAAAATAAAAATTGAACAGCTATTGCAGCAAGATCTGGCAAAATTATCTCTTACGAAAACATACTCAAACTATAGGTTACTTTATGATTCATTTATTCCAGAAAATTACTTTTCATGCAATCTGTCTTCAGCTTTAGTGAGTTTTATTGCACAGATCAGATTAATGTCAACATTGATCAAAGAAAATCATATTTACGCAATTAAGAAAGAAGATTTGTACTGTGGGTTACGTGGAAGTCAGATAACTGATGAAATATACCATTTTATTGCTGAATGCGGGGATCTGGAAGGAGAGAGAAAAAAGATCCTGAAAAGTCTTCCTAGACCGCATTTGAACTCAATAAAGCTAATAAAAACTGTTTCAGATAAGAAAAGTTGGGCAATTGAACTGTTCAACTTTCAAAAAGCAGTTGGGAATAAAATTGCACTCATGGAAGAGAGAAGAACAGGGGCACAATAAAAAGTCACCCTGTTTGACATACCTTGACTGTAAATACTATATTTTCACCTGTTCTCTTATGGTTAATATTGTCTGTAACTCCACGGAGAATCCGTACAGGGCAAGATGCCCTAATAAAGCTGTTTTGTTGTTGTTGTTGTTGTCTTGAACAAAATGGAATTGCTGAAAGGTTTAATCGAACTGCTATTGAAGGTGTTCGAGCAATGCTTTTTAGATAGTGGGTTACAACCCAGATTCTGGGCAGAAGCCCTAAATACCTTTATTTATACTAAAAATAGATGTGAACATGCTCTAACGAAAGGAGTAAGTCCAATGGAATTATGGTTAGGACATAAACCATCTGTAAGACATTTTAAAATTTTTGGCTCATTAGCTTATGTACATGTCCCTAAAATAAAAAGAAATAAGTTACAAGCTAAGGCCAATTCAGGCATAATGGTAGGTTATGCAACCAAAACAAAAGGTTATAGAATCTGGTTACCAGCAGATAGAAAAGTAATAGAAACCATTCATGTATATTTATATTGATGAAGCTAAGAAAGGTGTAGATACTTTATTTGGTACTGCTTCTAGAGTACAATATGTTTTTATCCACAGGAAAATAACTACCCTTATTAAAATAATGATAGTGGTAACCATATAGAAGTACCTAGAAAGACAGGAGCAAGAGTAGATGTATACTATTATCCACCTTCTAGCGATTAAAAATTAAGATCATTTAATGATGTACAAAAATATTGCGAAGCGCAAAAGCTTGAATTTAGTTCTGAAATATTTTCATTTAGACCACAAAAACCAGATATAAGCAAGGAAAATGAAGTTAAAATAGAAACAAACTGTTTAGGAGATGATTTGTACGAAAGTATTTTCCATGAGGAAATCTATAATGTAGAACTTCCTAAAAACTTTAATGATGTACAACAATCACACAGGAAAAAAGGAATTGGATTAAAGAAATGGAGGATGAACTTAAGGTGATGAAAGATAGGAAAGTATGGAAATTAGTAGATCCCCCACCTCAAGATGTTAAAATATTAGGTAATAAATGGATATATTGCGTAAAAAGGGATGATGAAAATAATATAAAGAGATATAAAGCCTGGCTTGTGGCACAAGGTTATAGACAGAAATATGGAATAGATTACACTGACATTTTTTCACCAGTTGTATATTTTTCAATAATTAGATTCCTGTTTATAATATTAGTATCTTTGCTAAGATGGAAGAATGTCCAGTTAGATGTTAAATCAGCCTATCTTTATGGGAATTTGAAAGAAAAAATTTACATGCAACAACCTGATGGATTCAAAATAAAAGGTAGTGAAGATAAAGTTTGTCTTTTAGAAAATACTATTTATGGGTTACATCAGAGTGGAAGGGAATGGAATAAAGAATTGGATTCAATTTTGAATTCAATAGGATTTGAGACCATTAAATGGTGCAATTGTGTATATAAAATGAATAATAGTGTTATCCTGATAGTATATGTTGATGATATCTTGGTATTTGGTAAATAAACATCTGCAATTAGAAAAACTATTCAAACTATTCACTGTCACCTCTTTTCAATAATAAATATGTTTCGTTCATATATGCCTATATATTAACAATATTTCCAAATTCAAGTAGGTGTATCTCAGAAATATTGTGTAATAGAAAAAAACTAATGGTATATTTGGATTCAGGACATGTAGATAAGATGCTATTTCTTTGTGGACAAAGAAAAATATTTTTTGATAAACCAGTTACGTGACATTGTTTGCAATTTTTAGTGTATTTATCCCAATACTAAAAAAAGGCCGTCACGCAAAAACCATAGGTGATGGGAAATTTCTGATTAGATTTTTGAGTTCAGCATGAAAAGTTACACTAGAAACATAATCAGGTTCTCTTGTGCAAAAATCTTGTTGACCAGTGTTATTAAAGAAAAATTAGATATAAAGGAATTAGGAACGGTCACAAATATCTGTTAGGAGTTAACTTTGAAACTACAGACAAGGGCATATACTTACATCAATAAACATATATAAACAGACTAATAACTAACTTAGATCTACCTAAGACATTGGTAAATTTACCTTTTAAAACAGGGTGCTGGTTACCACCAAAAATTAAGGAAGATGAAATTATTGAGACTGAACTCATGAGAAAATACCCATATAGATCAATAATAGGTTGTTTATCTTTCCTTGCAGACAGAAGCTGACCAGATATTTATTTTTCAGTAAACACAATGGCTCAATTCTGCAATGGATACACATATCAGCATTGGAAAATCGTTGTAGGTCTAATGAATTATGTCTTTAGGACAAAACATTATAAAATCTACCTATCAAATATTAATAGAGGCATCTTAAATGCATATTCTGATGCAAACTAGGGAAGTCATTTGACCAATAGACACTCCACAAGTGGATACATACTATATCTAGATGATACCCCATTTACATGGAAATCGAGAAAACAAAAGTGTATTGCATTAAGTTCTATGGAATCCGAATTTATTGCCTTAACTGAAAGTGTAAAAGAAACAAGATGGTATTTTAATATATTAAAAGAAATAAACGTACTACCTAATGTGGGAAAACCTATTCAATTTTGTGAC
Organism: Cordylochernes scorpioides; assembly: GCA_030710605.1. Taxonomy (NCBI): domain Eukaryota; kingdom Metazoa; phylum Arthropoda; class Arachnida; order Pseudoscorpiones; family Chernetidae; genus Cordylochernes; species Cordylochernes scorpioides. The sequence continues at coordinate 89,869,390 of CP092886.1, read as the reverse complement.
AATCAGTCAGCTATATATTTCTGTAAGAATAGTGTAGAAAATATGAAAACCAAGCATATTGATATCAGACTACAATTCATTCGAAAACTTGTTGAAGAAGAAGAATTCACTTTGAAATTTATTAATAGTAATTTAAACTTATCTGACTTCCTAACTAAACCTTTATCTAAAGAGAAACTAAGTTGTTTCATAGAGAAACTGTTTTGGAGATGAACTATCTACAAATTAATTCAAGACTCATCTTCAGACAAGACTGGACCCGAAGCAGGAGGGAGTGTGAAGCCCACTACTTGTAAAAGTCGACAAGGGGGGTTTTTAAAACCTCTCAAAGTGAAACAACACGGGCAAAATTTCAGAACACACACATGTTAAAATTAAGAAAATATAACTCTTTTTTTATAAGAGATAAAGTATAAGGCTATTAAAAATTGTTTACAAAGAGGAATCAACCTCAACTTTTGCCGCGATCGTACATGTTAGGGATAAAAAAAGTCCAACTAAACGGGCCTGTGATGCAACAAAATTTATTTTTTATGGCATGAACATGGCAATTTTAAAACCAGCAATGGTTTGCATGACAGGCTCAAGACAAAAGGAAATCTAGAAGAATATGTGGAAACATGAAATGAAAGAAAACACTAACTTTATTTGGAAGGTGCAATGCTTGAAGAGTTATTTGAAGCAATAAGGTATTAGAGCCATTTTCCAAGTAAACATTATATTATATAATGTGATAAAGATGTTTAAAAATAATTTTATATCTTTGAATATATCTATATATATAAAAAATCAATGTTTGTATGTTTGTTTGTATGTCCGGTATACAAATTCGCAGTAGTTCACTAATTCGAACCAAAATTTCCATACATAGGTAAAAAATACGGGGAAGACGATAGGCTATTTTAAAAATATATAAATCAATTATTAAAATTATATATTCAAATTATTCCACTTAGCTCACGAACAGCACCCTCTATCAAAGATTAGATTAAATTATGCTGATGCAAACAAATAGATAATACTAATAACAAACAATTATAAAAAAAATCTTATCTAAATATATATCACTCAGGTAAATATGCACACGGGTCAATCCCGGGGCGAAGCCAGGATCACCCGCCTAGTATTTAATGAAACTTTGCTTAGGCTCTATTTGGATTTTGAAATTGGACATAAGAGGTACATGTATACTATGTAATAATAAGAACCTATCTTCAAATGCTTTCTTATATTATTCAGTATTAATGTAAGGAAATTGGTCAATTATGGAATTAAAACAAAGTGACCACTATTAAGAGGCAGTGTCTTCCATTTTGTATGACTGTCCTTTAATTATATGGTCTAAAAATTTTGAAAAGTAAAAAAAAAAATAGCCCAACCGTGGCTATAGTGAACCAAAAGCTCTGTCCCATTAGGGTTCCCTATAAAGAGTTTTACTGTATATATGGGGGTCGGTGGAAGGCTGGTAAGCCGTTTGGTTTTCGACCACTATGACCCGGGTTCGATTCCCGCATTGGACACTTTTTCTGTTTAAAAAAAAAATGCTCCAATGGCACCCGATTCTTGCAAAAGTCCAACCCCACCAGCGAGTGCAAGTAACCAAACGGGGCTCTGGCCTATTTGTAGGTGCAAAATCGAACTGCTTTATACATGTGTAGGCATGTGGTGCGCTTACAGTAAAAAGCAGTCGCTAACTACCCACCATGATTATCATGGCCTGTACCACGTGTACTAGGGATAAGCAAAAAAAAACTGTATATATGCAGTAGAACCTTCATGATCATGCCACTAGAGTAACCTCTCTACAAACGAGTTTTCATCACAAAAATTACCATTTTTACTATTAAGCAATTCATCAGCAATAAGACACCTTATTTGGGGATTTACTATATATATATACCAGGTCTATTATTATGAATTGCGAAAATTTTCAGTGAATTCAAATGTTCACCAATTCCATACAACAAATGATTTTTTATTCAAAGTAATTGCCCTGATTAGCTATACACTGGGACCACCTTTCAGGCAATTTTCAAATTCCTTGTATGAAAAATTCTATTCCTTTTGAGTCGAACCAGTCAACAAACCATTTTCGGAGTATGTCTAAGTTCGAAAATTCCTGGTTTTTTAAGGCGTATCCTAAAGATGTGAAAAGGTGGTAGTCCGACGGCGCTAAGTCTGGTGAGTACAGCGGGTGGGGTAAGAGTTCCCAGCCCAAGTCTTTTATGGTGTTTTTGACCACCGTAACGTTGTGGGCTAAAGCGTTGTCATGGTGAAGTATTGGCTTGTTGTGCTTTTCACGCCATTCCGGTCTTTTTTCATTCAACGCCTCTCTCAAACTGTGCATTTGTTGTTCGTAGCGACTAGTATTGACCGTTTCGCCAGGTTTCACGAGCTCAAAATATACTACGCCGGTCTGTCCCACCATACGCAAAGCATTGCGTTTTTTCCGAAGCGATTGGGCCTAGGCGTTTGTTTGCAGCCCTTCGCAGATTACCAGACGCCGTTCTTGCTGCCTTTCGCTCAACTCGTGGGGGACCCATCTGGAAAGCTTTTGGGTCATTCCGAGACTGTATAAATGTAGGGAAACAGCACCTTGAGACACCTGGAGCTGTTTCGTGAGTTTCTCCTTTGTTTGGGTACTATCCTCATCCAACAAAGCTTGCAGTTCAGCGTCCTTGAACTTTTGGGACGGTTTTCCACGTGGTTCATTATCAAGTTTGAAATCGCCATTTTGGAATATTTTAAACCACCTGTAACACTGCGATTTGCTCAGAGCGTGGTCGCCGTAAACTTCCTCGAGCATTCGGTGGGCTTCAGTGGCACTTCTCTTCCAGGTGAAGGCGAACAATAAAACTTCCTGCAAATGGGCACTTTTTACTCGGAAATCGCCATTTTCCACGGGCTCCAGAAATTTTCCACGATTTCAATTTTTCTAAAACTGCACGCGTGCTGATGCCACGTGAGTCAAAAAACAAAATGCCTTCTACAGTGCCACCGTCTGCTCAAATAAAGTTGCACAGCGCCTTCTGGCATCCATTTTCACGTTTCATACTAATAGACCTGGTATATATATACGTTGAACCACCCCGCATATATAAGCTGTAAAAAATATACTTACAACATGAAGGCAGTCTCTAGTATCAACTAACACTTGATAATAATTATGAGAATGTCCTTTAACTTCTTTTCCAGCTTGAGAGAATCCAAAGCTTGCATCATCTTGTCCCCTAAAAAAATATTAGCATTTGTTAATAATAAAGATTTAAAATGAAGCAAATTTCAGAGCAAAAATAGCCATTAAAAAAATTTAGGAAAAACATTTATGAATACGTGTCTGTCTGCACTCGATTGATTAAAGTTTCCTGTTTTCCCTTTGATATTGCCTATATTCATTTTATTAGTAGAAATTAGATGATAGCCATACGTCATAGCCATTCAAAAGTAGGTGTAAGTCATCAATCCATTGCGAGCAAATGAAAATATCCACGCAGGTGCTCTCTCCGCAGATTTTTTAAATGCGATCCTCTGACCTTTCTTTTTTTTTTATATTTGAGAGCCATCACTCTTGCTGAAAATCCTTTAATTACAAGAGACTCCCAAAAGAAATATTTTTCCTTCAACATGAAACCACCTACAGGAACATCTTATCCTTTACACTGATCTCCATCCGTTGGGCGTGGGAATTTTTATCTCTAACTATGTTTAGTTTGTTCGCGGGCTGATCTGGCTTAAGAAAGTCACTGGCAACATTTTAGCTCATATCTTAAATTTCAGTAGAATCTTAGAATATTTATAAAAGTAAGTGAGAACAAGAGTTTGATCACAAAATTCGCGATTTTTTATTTTAAATACTCACAAAATAATTTAAATATTCCCAAATGTTAGTTTGTGGCAAGATTCTATTCCTTCAACTTCAAATTACAGAGAGAACAATTAGTTTTGAATTTATTCAACTTATCAAATATTTTTCAAGGAACCGGGAAAAAAAATTCAAATTATTGAAAGATTCAAATTTATGAGTTTAAAATTTTCGAGAGTTGACTGTACATCTATTATTTTGTACATAAATTCAAATGACATATATGTAGAGATAAATTAATTGTTAATTTTAATTTTGATGTATTGTATACATTTGATCATTAATATGTGTTAGGTATCAAAACTGCCTTTTTGTTCAAACACAGCATCGTTTGAACAGATACAGCTAGGTGGAGCAGAGTATCAAACATAAAATTATCTTGACAAGTATAGGTTCATTAGGGATTGAATGTTTGTTAGAATCGTTCTAACAAATGTTCATTAGGAAAACTTTTACTCAGGTAAAAACCGGGTGAAGCCGGGTACATTCGCTAGTGATATATTAAATACAGATGATTAAACATTAATATTTTTATTTTGAAAATATAGCATTGTCCATTGCACTCTATAGAACATTTGATTTTTGAAAATATTTAATGGAGCTTTCAAATTAGCTTTCTTCAGGGATGAGCTCCTGTCTCATAGAAAGCTTTACAGATTTTTCTAATTATGTATCATAATTCATGCAGGTGATTTTAACCTGTTTGAAAAAAAAAAGAAGTCAAAAGCACTCACCAAATCAGATGAATAAGGTAGATTAAACACATGGCAATAAGACCAAATCTGAATAAATAAATTGTATGTGATTTTTGTAACAACATAGTTACCATCATCGGACATCTGATTTTGTTATTGAAGATGATTAGAAACTGGTTCTCTAAAGATAAACAGATTGCAATCATTTTTCAAATAAAATAATAAATGATATTATAAAACTTTAAGATTATTTCATTTTCAAATATAAATTTATAAAAATACTTGCTTCTTTTAATAAAAATTTGTAAAGGAGTCCATTTGTGATAGTAATCTTTGCACTGAAATTTCCATGCACACAAATACAATAATTCTATATGTATTATTGAAGGTGTGAATAAATATCAAATGCGCTTATGAAAGAAACACCTACTTGTTTTCTTTTTTATTGGGTACATCTCTGTCAAATACTCGAGCCACCCAAGGAAATAGAGTAACGCCTCGATAGCCAAAGACACGGTGAAGAAAAAGCTAAAAATATTCAAATTAGTATATGAATGCTAAATTACATGTCGAGATATTTAGCTTACCTGCCCAGTGTCATACCTCCCTTCTAATTTTGGAGGCTCTAATTTTCCAACTTCTGCAAGTCTGAAATATAAAATATATGTTAGAATTGTCAAAATCTTAAATGTGAGCTTTTGATCATCAATATATATATAACCTCATTAATTTTACATATGAAAAATCAACACTTGCGATAATTCGACCATGATTTCAGTCCCGACCTCCAGCCTATCAAATAGCAAATGTTAATTCAACCTCATCATAATTTGACACTATCAATAATTCGATAAATTTTTATAATCAATTTTTGACAAGATTAGTTAATTCTTGCTAAAAAAAAAAATCCATTGCTTAATATACAAATTTTTTGCTTAAAATACAATTCTTTAGCTTAAAATTTAATTATTTTTCTTAAAATACAAATCTATTGCGTAAAACAAAAATTTATTGCTAAAAATACAATACTTTGGCATATGGGAAAGAGACCATAGTTAGCAAATGTGCACCATGCTTAAAATTTTTACAATGCCTTTCAAATATAAGCGCAGACGTTCGCACTCAATTTGTGTACTCGATGATTTAGGCCAAACTTAATGATAACTAGTAACAGTCCTAAAGATTAAAATAATTTTTTTGCATTTCATTTATTTTTACATTTGTTTTTTCTATTGTATTTATTCACCTAGATTAAAATAATATTTGTAATTTTTTCATTGTATGTTCAAAGAGTATTGATGCAATTTTATTCATCGCAAAAAGTTTATCACGAAACACATGGAATAAAAAAGTCCCTATGGTATCAATTCATATTATGGCAAATTATTACCTATCAAGGGTGTTAATTTTATTCTCTATGTTTGACATATTATATGTTATACGAATAGAAACTATTCAGAATGACTTTTTCAAATAACTCAAATATCTAATGTCTTTACTGTGATGGAAATATTGGGAAGACCTGGCTCATCGGAGTACCCTCCCACAGGTTGCCCCCGTTTAATGCACTCTATCATTGATATTACATTAGGCTGTTCTGCTTATATGGCCAGTACTTTGAAGGTATTTTTCTGGAGACTGAGGGAATCCTGAGGAAAGTTGGTTTTGGGTTTATACAACTTTGACAAAAATGGTGTCAGCATGTAGGTTGAACATATTTTAGCCTAAAGGGCTAATAATATATTTTTCTTCTCAGAAGATTATGAATAGCTTGTTTGGTTATCCAGGAGTCATAAGAGCTACATACTGACTAAAAAAATATATTATTGGCCCTTTAGGTTTAAAAAGATGGTTAACCTACATGCTGACTTTTTTCTTCAATCAGTATAGTTCCAGCGATGCCCAGGTGGCCATAAACATATGGTTGTGGTAGGACTTCTCGATTTCTCCCCTTCTCTTCTATGAACCAACAAGCAATTAAGCCTAACTTTCATGATTTGGATTTTTCTTATTGAGACATGCATCTTTCAAAAGTTCTGTTATTGATCTCATGCTTCCTCTAAGACTACTTACTTAATATTTTCAATGAATTCATCTATATCTAATACTTCATTTATTTTCAATTTTTAAAATTAAATTTTTTTACATTGATGTAATAAAATCTAACTATTCTCACATCACTGATATTTTCTATTTGAGGCTAAGGCAATCAAGCATCAGATTCTTATAATAAAAATGATACATATAAACTTTATATTGTGAAGGTGTTTTGACCCACCGCCAAGTTTGAACGGCCTTTCAACCACCACCATCCTGCCGGCGGTGACGCCAAGTCGGCGCGCATGCGCGGCGGCGTGGGTGACGTGGTAAGCACGGGCGGGGGTACGTTCGAAATCGACGGTCACCACGAGCAGACATTCATTCTCATCCATCCATTTGAATCAAACATTTTTCAACTTCTTTTTACTAGATATTTAATTTGTAACATTTTATTTATATTTATATTTTATCCTTAATAAATTAAAATACCACGACTGAATAATTGAATCATTTTTTCAAAATCAAACATACCACCTCAGTTTTGGCGCAGCCGGCAAGGATATTCAATTATTCAAGCATCAAAAAGATTTTATTCATTTAAATATTATATTTATTTCAGTCAATTGTGAACATAATTTGGATTTTAATAATTTTTAAGCAAAAAATTGAATACTGAAAAAAAAAAAAAAGTTTTTTTTGAATAATATCTAATATCATTATGTCCAAAGAAAATATTTTAAAATTGCAAAAATACAGCGGGGATCAGAAGGATATTCGTGCCCAGAGCTGGGTAAAACTTTTTGATTTACATGTTACAGATGAAGATAAAGGAAAGTTGTTCTTTTACTATCAGGAAGGAAGAGCCTTAGAATGGTATGCTGATGAAATTGCAGGAACAAATATTAAGCAATGTGTAGCCATCAAAAAAAAATTTATTACAAGATTTGGATCATCAACAGCAACACCATTAATTGAGGCACAACGAAGGTGTCTACGCCGCGATGAATCCGTCAATGACTACTTTCAGTCCAAAATCCGGCTTCTAAAACAAACTTCCTTATCCAAAGTAGAACAGATCCAGATGTTGACGGAAGGATTACCAGCACAATGGAAGATAAGCTTAGCCCCAATACATTTCGAAGATATAGAGACTTGGGTAAGTGCAACCTTAAAATTGGAGGCTGCTGTTAGCTCCATACAGAAGAACTCCAAACCAGCCTTTAGCGATAATAAATTTAAAGATTCTACCTCTTACGTCGCTTCTCCTCCGAAGCCACCATACCCATGCAGATTTTGCAAAATGCGAAATTTAAATAATTTTCATTGGCATAATGAATACCCATATAGACCCAAAACAATCCCTAAAGAAACTGCAGCAAACGAACGACCCTCAAATTTGTATGCTACTTCCGACCCTTCATCTTAAAACTCAACTGATGAGACCACCAATTTTCTTGAAGTACAAGAACATACATAAAGAAAGATGACTGAAATCTTACTAGAAACTGGATCATATCAAGAAATGAAGAAATGTCAACCAGCATCTGAGGAATTTTCAAATCTGGAGAATGTTGAGGCTACTTCTCTATTTAATGAAGATTCTTTGCCATCTACAAGCAACTCAACACAGGTTGACGCACTTTCCAGGAATCCAGTGTGCACATTCATAACCGAAGATAAGATGAAGATTGCTCAACATCAGGCAGACTTGCGATTTGTAAAGAACTCTCAAATTAAAAGTGGTTTGTCAATATACGAATTTGAGGCCATTCCAAAGCAGTTGTACCTGATACCCTACGGGCAAAATGTCTTCACCACTTTCATGATGACTTTGGACATCCTGGAAAAAAAACATTGAAGCTGATTTCCACATATTACTGATGGCCACAAATGCTCAGGACCATAAAAGAGTATGTTTCCTCACGTAAAGTTTGTCAGCTTAGCAAACAGTCAAACCAACCGACAATCGGCCATTACCAAATACCGGACAGCGACCTCCAACCATTTGACCTCATTGGACTCGATACAATTGTTTTGGGAAATGAAGCCAAGAACACCAGACATAAGTATCTTCAGATCATCATAGATCACCATAGTCGTTACATTTGGGCATCTCCCACAGCATCCAACAATTCAGCTGCCATCCTCAACATCCTTAGACAGCTGTTATCTTCTGGAGTACCAATCAAACGTATTCTGACGGACAATGGTTCGAATTTCACAAGTAGAAGCTTCAAAAATTTTCTGTCGGAAAATAAAATTGCCCATTCCCTTGCTACTCCATACCATCCTCAGACATGTGGAATGGTAGAAAAGGCTAACCATACCCTTCTCAACTTCGATCTTTCAAGGACAGGGAGTCCTTGGGAGCCGGGGGGTGTGACGGTGTTTTGACCCACCGCCAAGTTTGAATGGCCTTTCAACCACCACCATCCTGCCGGCGGTGAAGCCAAGTCGGCGCGCATGCGCGGCGCCGGGGGTGACGTGGTAAGCACGGGCGGGGGTACGTTCGAAATCGACGGCCACCACGAGCAGACATTCATTCTCATCCATCCATTTGAATCAAACATTTTTCAACTTCTTTTTACTAGATATTTAATTTGTAACATTTTATTTATATTTATATTTTATCCTTAATAAATTAAAATATCACGACTGAATAATTGAATCATTTTTTCAAAATCAAACGAACCACCTCAATATCAATATAATCACATATAATAAAGCGTCTGTTCGTTGAAGCCGAATAGGATTGGTCCATTCTGTGTGACGTGTTCAAACCTGATTAGCTTGGCCGCCCCCACCCCCACTTAAGTGACGTGGCCGGCTGTAGGTCTGTTTGGTTTTTGTTTTCTTCCTTTATTTTATTCTATTCTGACCTTATTAGTCATTTTTTGCTTTCGGCAATTTATTTGGTGAATATTTGAGGAATAATATTTTTTAAATAATTTTATTTTTTTAATTTAGCTTGATTATTTTATTTTTATAAACAATGTCTCCTAAAAGAACCCTTTCTATTGTTGAGGCCATTGAAGCAAAGCAATGTCGTATTGAACAGCAGTGACAAAGACGTTTAAATTGGAGCAATCATAATGCTTCTTCGAAACATAAACACAAAGCGAGGTCTTTGTAACGGGACGAGATTAGTAGTAACTAAATTGTTACCTAATTTAATTATTGCAATGGTTCGGATTGGCACTGCAGTAGATTAATCTGTATTTATTACGAGAGTTTACTTGGCCCCAATACATTCTGAGATTCCTTTCATTCTCAGAAGGGGACAGTTCCCTGTAAAATTAGCCTTCGCTATGACAATAAATAAATCACAAGGCCAAACCCTTGAAATGGTTAGCATCTATTTACCTGAACCAGTTTTAGCCATGGTCAGTTATATGTTGCTTTTTCTAGGGTGAAAAGCTCTAAGTGTGTTAAAATAAAAATAATCCACGGAAGCAAGCAAGGAAGGCTTCTTGAAAATAGTTCAGCTTGCTTCACCAAAAATGTTGTTTACAAAGAAATTTATTCATTGTAAGTTCACCTCTTTTAAAGTAAAAATGTTAATTAAAAAAATATCAATAAAATGACCCGAAAGGTAAAATGTTGCAACGCTCGGAAGGGGATCGATCCCTGACGGACCATGAACGTTATTTTACCTTGAACGCTTCCGATTACATATTATTAAGTATCAAAAAGGAATGTGAGAAATAAAATTAGGAATCCACCTGCTCTAGCCGATCTCGTCCTTGGAGGGGCTTTTCTACTAGTTTGTAATAAAATTCAGAAATAAAATTGATTTTTGAAAGTGGAAATAGAATGAAAATGTATAAAATAATTTTTATTTTACTTAAAAATAACTTCCTAGAATTGAACCAGCAATCTTATATTAAATGTAGAATTTTGATGGTTAATGCCCTAAGCTAAAGAAATGCGGCATATTGATTGGCTAATGAATTTAATGCATATTAGCTGATTAATACCCTGGTCTCAACCTGACTGCCAACAAATTTGCAGCTGGATGAACACACTGATGGTTGATCAGGGTCTCTCCCTCGGTTTATATAAATTCTACAAGGCCGCAGTCAATGTCCTTTGGAGAATAGTGGATTCGCCGAATGTCGTGGTTTGCTTGGAGGAAGAAGGCGAAGATTGAACGCGGCTGATTCCACACTAGGCCTCTCAATGATATCCTAACCTTGACATACTCTAAACATTGGTACTTTAATTTAAATAATTAATCATGTATGGTTCCTTTTGCTCTGCATGTTTATTTTTTGTATATATGGTTATATTTATTTTTGTTTATTTTTTTCTTTCTTCTCTCTTTTCTTTTTCCTTATTACTTCTTGTATTCTAGTTTTTACTTTTGAAATATCTTCCTTTGCTAAATCCTGTAGAGGGGAATCATGTATAGGGCTGGATGCCCCAATAAAAAGGCTTGTGTGTGTGTGCATATTAGCTGATTAAGGTGTGCAAGTCACATTACCTTAATCAGCCATTCTGAATGCAACTAAACTGGACATAATATACATTTAGGGCATATTTATAAATTATCTTTTTTTATTATAAAATGAGTGAATAGTACATAACATATGCATTTTTTAGAAATTTAAGGACCTCTAATATTAAGCATTATAAACATGGTCACAAAAGAAAAATTGTGCAAAAATAATATATAATTCATAATATGTTTATATATATATAAATAAAGGTTTTATAATATTTAAAGAAAGTTATCGAAAAATTGGATGTTGAATTGAGAGTATAACTATAACAGCAAGCTATTACTGAACAATAAAGTATAATTAAATATAATTTAAATGATATAGATAGTTGTATTAGAGGAGTAATGATAATAAAAACAAATTATAAAAATATTACTTTTAGGGTATCAAAAAGGTTTTTTATTTTAAGTAACAACATAGGGTTATAACAAGTTCACGCTTTAGCATTGGCAGTTACACAACATATAAGCAGAACATAGAAAAAAAGTAAGAATTGAAGGTATTAGGATAAGAAAAAGAGCAAAGAGAGAACGATGTTAACTTTTCATCAAACATTTAAAGTTAAAAAAAAAAGAAAATTTAAATTTTTTTGAAAGTATTTTTTTTTTTTAATAAATATTTTTTGTGTTAATCAACTTTTAATAATAACATTTTTTAGTGTTAAATGGAGTCAAATTTGTTTACCTTGTGTCAATAGAAACCGTAATGGCTCAACCAGGATGGAAAGAGATTGGTACCGGGCCGGGTCTTATTAAAAGCAAATGGTGGGAACGGTCGAAACTCCCGCCAAGTTTGCTTTTGATAAGACCCTGCCCGGTACCATCTCTTTCCATTCAGGTTGAACCATTATGGTTTCCATTGACACAAGGCAAACAAATTTGACTCCATTTTACAATAAAAAAAATTATAATTAAAAAGTGTTATTAACACAAAAACATTTTTTTTTTATTACTTTTTAAAAAATGGCATAGTGTTGTAGTGGTATAATAGTGTTGTATAGTAGTGGTATAGTGTACAAGCCTCGGAGCATATGACCATCAGATTTCGATGAGGAACATTTAAAGACCCTGTTGAAGGAAGATGGTCGCCAAACAATCATCTCCAACCATCTTCAATCAATAGGTTTTCTCAAAATGCAGAGCTTGGGTGCCTCAAAAGCTTAATGAAACCAACAAAGAAAATCGCCTTCAAATCACTGCTCAACATCTCACGGGCCATCAATCAACACGGGGCCATATACGTAGATTTTTATACCGAATTGTTATGGGGATAAAAAATGGTGTCTATAAATGAATATGAAGCAAAGAAAAGAGTGGGTGGCTCCAGGAGATGCGCCAAAGCCAAGAATAAAGCAAGATCTTCACTCACAAAAGGCTATGATCTGCATTTTTTTGGTACTGAGAAGGTGTGCTGTACTGAGAAATGACCAAAAGGAATGCCACGGTCAACAAGGACCTCTACATTGCCCAATAGCATTGCGTGAATGAGGCTATTAAACAGAAAAGACCCGATTGACAAGGTCAAATCATTCCCCTTCATGACAACGCTAAGCCACATGTTGCACAAGTTGTCAAAGCCGCCCTTCAAGAGCTCGAATGGGAAGTTCTACAGCACCCGCCGTACTCTCCGGACCTTGCACCAACCGATTACCACCTTTTCCGCCTCATCTCAAACCATATGAGAAGCACTACCTTCGATGATGAAGAGGACCTCAAAACCTGGATCAACAACTTCTTCGACATCAGACCGGGCGATTTTTGGCGGAATGGCATCAACAAACTAGTCGAACGTTGGGAGGAGGTCGAAAATAATAACGGAGAATACATAAATTTTAATTAATTGTTATAATTAAAGTTTTTTTATCTAAATATAAAATTGTTGAATAAAACCAAACAAACTTTCTTTACAACCCAATACATTTCCTGCCTTTGTGATGATCTTTGGTGCCATCTGTATTGAGGATAATATTATGCTTTCCACTTTTTTTGAGAGGGGCTTTATGATGAATTCCAAAGGCTTTGATATAAATGGTAACCTAGGAAAAAAAGCATGTCTTTCAACAAACTCAGCTCCAGCCCTCAAGGCAAAGGAGACATAAACAAGGCTTACTTACTACGGCTAACTTCCACAGCCTTGGAATCCTGATATTAAGCTCCTAATTCCCCAGACTGCAAATCCTTTGACTACTATATAAAGATCATTGTTAAGCAAGATATCGATAAAGTTACCCCCACAAAATCATCCAGCCTTTCAAATAAATATAAAATTTAATAATATATTTGCAATAGCATAGTGCACAGTGTGCACATTATTATTACAATGATAAGATGTTAAACACAAGGTAATAAGAAGAAATCCAAAGGTCAAATGGATTTGGTCTTATTACCTTGTGTTTATAATCTATAATCCAAATTGTGCAATATCAATGATAAGATGTGAAAAATTAATATACAAATGCTTGAAACACTGATTACCCAGCCTATCAAGGATGTGATTCACATGGTAATCATAAAATGGAAAATATATTTGTTGCCAAAACTTATAATCCTTCTGCACTCACCACAAGTCTGTTGTAGCTAATGTGGTTTATATTAAATACATCAAAACTCTCTTTTTAAATACTTCTATGCAATTTTCATTTCAGTATATAGATTATTAATTTGCAATTAAATTAAATCAAATTTATTTTAATTTACCTCAATTTGTGCGCTGGCTCCATCATGTATTATTAAAATACAATATAACGCTGCTGATAATTGTAAAACGAAAATTGCAATTATACCGCTAATGTTTCTTTTAACCAAAAATCAAAATTTATTTTAAAGAGAAATAGCGATTATTTCTAACTTTAAGGATGAAGTATGATAGGATGAATTGTGAAGAGTAATGACAAACGGAAAAATAAAAGTGTCCGGGGATGGGAATCGAACCCACTGTGTTCCGCTTACCGGGCATATGCCATGTCCACTAGGCTACCCTGGACATATTTTTCGTTCGTAAATATTAAATAAAGTAATTTAAAATACAATATAACGTGGCTGATAATTGTAAAACAAAAATTGCAATTATACCGCAAATGTTTCTTTTAAACAAAAATCGAAATTTATTTTGAAGAGAAATAGCGATTATTTCTAACTTTAAGGATGAAGTATGATAGGATGAATTGTGAAGAGTAATGACAAACGGAAAAATAAAAGTGTCCAGGGATGGGAATCCTTAAAGTTAGAAATAATCGCTATTTCTCTTTAAAATAAATTTCGATTTTTGTTTAAAAGAAACATTCGCAGTATAATTGCAATTTTCGTTTGACAATCATCAGCCACGTTATATTGTATTTTAAATTACTTTATATAATATTTACGAACGAAAAATATGTCCAGGGTAGCCTAGTGGACATGGCATCTGCCCGGTAAGCGGAACACAGTGGGTTCGATTCCCATCCCTGGACACTTTTATTTTCCGTTTGTCATTACTCTTCACAATTCATCCTATCATACTTCATCCTTAAAGTTAGAAATAATCGCTATTTCTCTTTAAAATAAATTTTGATTTTGTTTAAAAGAAACATTCGCGGTATAATTGCAATTTTCGTTTTACAATCATGTATTATATTCAAAATAATTTGAATGAATGAAAATACCGCACAAATCCTAGATAAAGGAAATTTTAAACTATATTTTTCATTGGATTTAACCTATCAATAATATATACACAAAGTAATTGAATAATTCAATTGTCTTATCATTTGTTACTTAAAATACAGTATAACCTCGTTAATTCAACACACGCCAATTCAACACTATGATAATTCGACCATTTTCTGATGTCCTGACCTCCGGCCTATCAAATAACAAACTGTAATTTGACATTATTCATTATACGACACTTCCGATAGTTCGACCATTTTAAAAATTGAATTTTGACATTTGAAAGTTTTTTTACATACAACTTTCAGCTAAAAAGGTATTACAGTGGCGGCAAGTGCCGACGATCGGCGGGTGGTTATATTATTTACAAATAATTTCCTTTTAAATAATTAAATCTTTATAAAATGTAGCCACATAGATTATAATAACATTTTATTTCAATATTTCATTTCCATGTATGTTTTATTATAAAAGATTTAAACACAAAATCAATAACACTTGCAGCAGCAGTGGATGCCTTTAATAAAATAAAACTCTGATATTTAAAAGATATTTCTGAGGAAAAAAAACATGCATATCTTTTAAAAATAGACCATCTGGAATACATCCTGAATAGGATTTCAGTGCAAAAATGACATCTATAAAGGAATGATAAAGCACAAATTGGATTATAGATTATAATAAAAGAAAATAAGACATAATCCAAATATAATAATGAATTATTTGGATTAGGTCTTATTTTCTTTTATCTATAAAGGAATTTTTTAAAAGAACTTCATGATTCTTTTTAATTAATATTTTTAAATTATATTTTTATTTTCCATATTTATTTCCTTTCAACTGCTATTATCTTTAATTAGAATAAATATAATTTGTAATTTTATTAATGTTTTGAAAATATTGTTGCATTTTTGGTTGAAAAAGAATAACTTCGTGAGTACAAAGGATCTTTAGGACTTTATTTAAGCCTAATCAATAAAATAATTACAGAAGAGCGCGAAATAAAACAACAATAAAGAAAACAGCAGTTACAAACTCACTAACTGCAGCATGGTGAGGGAAAGCAGGAGCAGAACAGGAGACAAAAGTTCGTAGAACCTTCTAGAATCTTCCAAGAAGTACACCGGCGTCAGTGGTAAGCAGCAGTTCGACCTCTTGAGACAGCAGCTTGCTTGGAGTACAACACGTAGCTTCATTCTTCGACTTCTTTTTCTTATCTTTCTTCCTCTTAGCATGAGTTTCTCCTCCCTATATATCCTGGAGTAGATCTTTCCAGAACGGTCACAGTTGGTCAGCCAATCAGAAAGCCGCCAGCACTGAGCGTTGCGCAATAGCTGTAGATTGGCCAATCAGTTGTCTTCCGCTTTTTATACATGATTCTTAAACGCTCTAGAACATTCTCTCTCTCCATCTGGAATGTGCTTTTATTTCTACGTAACACTGCCCCCTCCTTAGGACTGATCGTCCCGAAAAGTACCCCTGAAGGGTGCCAACCGGATGTAGTGCACCACTTTGGGTTTAGACGTCCGGGTCTTCTGAATCCGAAAGATGACATCATTGAGGCACTTGATGATCTTGTAGGGTCCTTCCCACTGGTACTGAAGTTTAGGAGAAAGTCCTTTCTTCCGTTGAGGATTATGGAGCCAAACCATTTCACCCTCTTTGAAAGTCTTGTTGGAAGTCATAACGTTGTACCTGTCTTTCATTTTCTCACTGGAAAAGTGAAGATTTTCTCCAGCCCACTGGTGAATGGTCAACGTCCTTTCAAATGGGGAACGTACATTGTAGATCTTCACCTTTCCTTTGGATCCTGTTGTCGGTCCCTTTCTCACTGAACATCGTGTACAGTTTCTGCACCATTTTTCAACATCAGTTCGACTCCCTGACCAACAAAATCTTTCTCTAACTTAGCCAATATTTTTCTGATGCCGAAGTGATCTCCCGTAGGACTGCTATGCATCTCCTGGAGAGCCAAAGGTACATGAGATCTGGGTAACACCAACTTCCAGGATTCATGCTTTCCATCCTCGCTCTCCCATTTCCTGGTATAAAACTCCATCTCGCAGGGTCAATGAATTCCAGAGGCGCCAGAGACTTTTGGTTTTAGGACTGTGCGAGGCCACATCTTCCCAGGATGGTCTTTTACCTGATTCCTCCAATTTATCACTGACAAGAGATCTCGGTCTTCACATTGAGCTTTTCTTAAAGCTTGGCCAGTCCAGTGTTGCTCTTCCACTTCATTGCTTTCTTGCACTGTAACTTGCCTTACGCAAAATCTGTCTTCTGCACGAGAGCAATGTCCACTTTGCGGACACATGGGCTTCTTGATAAGGCATTAGCATTATCGTTTCTGTCTCCCATGGTTCCTTCTAGGGGCTGTGGTGGTTTCAGAATTTTCCGGGACAGTTTCTTCACATGTGGCCATATTGTCCACAACTCCAGCAGTCGGTGTCACTGCGTTGTTTTACTTTTCTGGGGCAAGTTAGAGAAATGTGATCATGGGCTCCACAAGTCCAGCAGTGACCCCTTTTTCTTTCAGGCTTACCCTTAGAGTTATCTGGACAGTTTTTCCTTATGTGGCCCTCTTTTCCACATTTCCAGGAACTTGTATCACTGCGCTGTTTTACTTTTCGGGGGCAAGTTGGAGACATGTGATCATGGGCTCGACAGGTCCAGAAGCGACCCTTTTCTCTTTCTGGATTATCCAATTTAACTTGTCTAGCCACGCGATAACTTTCTATTGTGGCTTGTTGGGCAGCTTCATGCTTCATGGCTTGGACAAGGGTTTCTTGTAGAGTAGTCGCACTTGAAAGTCTGGCAAACTTTTGGGTTTCAGGGTCTCCGATGGCATCAATAAACTGATGTTGGGCCATAAAATATTGTATTTCCGGAGGGCATGTTGGATAGGCTATTCTTGCCAGGCGTCGGATGTCATGGGCCAAATCCTGCAAACTTTCTTTCTTATCTTGTAGTCTATTCTTGAACTTCACTACATGAAGCTGTTGGTAATGTTCTTCTCCATATCAGGAATCCAGAGTGTCAATCAGGGAGTTGAAGTCTAGGCGGAGTTGTTCCGGAATCATCTGGAGTATATCCACTGCAGGTCCACGAAGTGCAGCAGCCAAAAAGCTTGCCTTATCTCTAACGTTCCATCCGTTCGCTTGGGCACCCACATCGAACTGAGTTTTGATGGAGGTCCATGATGATTGTCCATCAAAGGTAGGAACTTTGACAAGAGGTCTACCCGAATTGTTATTTTCTTGCTGGAAAACAAGTTCTTGGATGGCCCGTCTCCACAGCAGCAAGTCTCTCTTCTAAAGCAGACAATTTATCTTCCATTTCTTCTTTTACAGAGGAAATGTCTTCTCTTACAGCTGAGATTTCATCTTTTAAGCATTGGAACTTAAGCCCCAAGCTTTCTTTTAGCTCTTGATGAGCTTGAAAAGCCTCGCGAGTTTCTTGATATTGAGCTTGAAGAACCTCGTTTAGAGCCTCACGAGTCTTGATTTTGAGCTTGAAATGCCTGGTTGAGAGCTTCATGAGTTTTCTGATTTTGAGCTTGCAAAGTCTGGGTTTGAGCTTGCATCGCTTTCAATATTTCTTCCATTTTTCTGGTAAGTACCATAAATTATTCAGGCTTCACCTAAAGACCCTACTTCTGACACCAAATTGTTGCGTTGTTGGTTGAAAAAGAATAACTTTGTGAGTACAAAGGAACTTTAGGACTTTATTTAAGCCTAATCAATAAAATAATTACAGAAGAGCGCAAAAATAAAACAACAATAAAGAAAACCAGTTACAAACTCATCAACTGCAGCATGGTGAGGGAAAGCAGGAGCAGAACAGGAGACAGAAATTCGTAGAACCTTCTAGAATCTTCCAAGAAGTACACCGGCGTCTTGGGTAAGCAGCAGTCCGACCTCTTGGGACAGCAGCTTGCTTGGAGTACACACGTAGCATTGTTTTTCGACTTCTTTTTGTTATCTTTCTTCCTCTTAGCATGAGTTTCTCCTCCCTATATATCCCGGAGTAGATCTTTCCAGAACGGTCACGGTTGGTCAGCCAATCAGAAAGCCGCCAGCACCGAGCATTGCGCAATAGCTGTAGATGGCCAATCAGTTGTCTTCCGCTTTTCATACATGATTCTTAAACGCTCTAGAACATTTTCTCTCCATCTGGAATGTTGTTTTATTTCTACGTGACAATATGTATTAATGTCATTTTGTCCCTGATACTAAAAGTCAATCATGAAAATAAAAAATAAATACAAAAAAGTACACACACAATGGTTTCAATAGATACTATTAATTTATATTACGAAGTTATTTTTTAAAAATTATATTCTAGCGAGTTGATAAGCTAATCATATAACTTTAATTCAACACTTCCTTTAATTCAACCGAAAGCTCACATCCCTTGGGTGTTGAATCAAAGAGGTTCGACTGTAATTGAAACTAAAGTATAGACTACTACAAGGTAATAAGACCAAATCCAAATAAATTAATAGTATGTGATGTTTCGATAATAGCATTGTTACCATCATCAAACAAAAATTACCGAAACATCACACACTATTAATTTATTTGGATTTGGTCCTATTGCCTTGTAGTTATAATTTATAATCCAAATTGTGCCATATTAGAAGTATAGGCTTTCCAATTCAATATTTCTAAATATCTACACAATTTTATAATAGCTCAAATTAGGGTTTGGATGAGGGAAACAACTCTTATACGAGTTGTCTCTCTCTCTTTCTGAATTCATATTTTAAAACTTTTAACTGAAAAAATCCAAATTTTAAAATTATGTTTTGGGAATCTAAATTTGATACTAAACTTCAAAACAATAGTCATGCCTATAATGTGCAAATGGAAGAATAAATAAATTTAAGAAAAAGTTTCTGCTGCTTTGAAATTTTTATAGAATTTAGTTAATGTAAACAATGTATTTATACATCTTGTTTTGCATTAACAAAAACTATTGTCTAATTTATTTGTACTGTCTAAAAATTCATTTTTAGCTTTTCATTCCAATTTATATATATAGGTTTTTAACTTTTAATTGGACAATTTAAACACAGTGAGCCCGTAGGACGTGGATCCACGTTCAAGCAATATAAGCCTAAAGGCCGCAGGACGTGGATCTACGTCCTGATAATTCAAAATTCAATATAAAATCGTGGCATAAGTAACGTCCTTTGGGCTTCTGCCATCAAATAGCTGCATCATTTGAAAAGGGGCCCCGTTGGGGGATTTTCCATGACGTCACTTCTGCTCACGTTTCCTCCTCCTGCCACTAGCTTCCTGGACGGTTGTTATTTTATTTATTGCCTTTTTTTTGCGTTCGTTTCTAAAATAGATCTTGATCAAACCAGTACCTCGGGAATAGCTCCAATTACAGAACCTGAGGAGTTTGGTGATGAATATTTTCAAGATTCTGGTTCAGAATTGGATGATTCTGTTATTGATCCAGATTTTGTTTTGGATGAATATGATTCAGATGCAACTGAAATTTATTTTGAAGTTGTTGCTCCTGCCAAAAAAATCACTTCTGAGGGTGGAGAATGGACTGAGGTCAGTGACCCATTTCCTAAACCTTCTTTTTCTTCTCCTCACGGTCCAAATAGTGCCTATTTTCCCGACACTTCTCCCTATTCAGTATTCAAGTTATTTTTTGACGAAGAGTTTTTCAGAAACTTAAAACTAATTAGTATGCAAGAGCAAATATCGATAGGGAAAGGAAAAAAGGCCCCTTGAGCCCTAGAGGTTATTTGGATAAATGGAAAGCCATTTCGGTTGGAGACCTAAAACTTTTTCTTGCCATTATAATACATATGAGCTATGTTGTGAAGCCAAGGATAAGAGATTATTGGTCAACTCACATAGGCATCAAATCATCTTTCTGCAAATCAAAAGGCATGAAAAGGGAAAGTTTTGAAGCCATTCTTTCTATGCTGCATCTCAATGACAATGCAACTTACATTGCCTATGGACAACCTGGATATGACCCTCTTCACAAACTACGGACATTTTTCGACCCTCTCGTTCATAAATTCAAAAATGTTTACCAACCAGATGTGAAGCTTACCATTGATGAGGCTATATGCCCATTTCGTGGGAGAATCCATTTCAGAGTGTACATCAAAGGAACTCCTCACAAATATGTAATAAAAATGTAACAATTGTGTGAGGCCAGCACTGGACCCACATGCAATATTGATGTGTATACAGGAAAAAACCCTGATAAAGCGGCAGAGTACAACTCCATAATGAGTTTGGTCGGAAGTTTGGCTGAATCAAATTTTGAAAAGGGGCATATCATTTACTTTGACAGCTGGTTTTCTTCTCCACAACTGTTTGAACACTTATGTGTGTAAGAAAACTATTGCTGTTGGTACAGTGATGCAAAATAGAAAAGGCTTGCCAAAAAAGGCTTTTTCTAAAAAACTCAAAAAAGGTGAAGCCATCATCCGACAAAAAGGACCCCTTCTTGCAATAAAATGGCGGGACACCAGAGAGGTATTTATGCTCTCTACAAATCAAGAGACAGAAATGATTCAGGCACCTAAAAGATCTAAAATAACTCCAGAACCAGAGCTAACAATGAAACCAGCAGTGGTTGTTGATTACAACAAAAATAAAGTTGGTGTTGATCAAAGTGATCAATGCATGTCCTATTACCCTTTCTATTGTAGGACAATGAAGTGGTGGAAAAATGCCTTTTTCCACCTTTTAACCCTTGGTATCGTAAATTCGGAAATTATTTACAATAAATTGAACCAGGACAAGAAATTGAACCTAAGAGAATTCAATTTGAGAATTTTAGAAAAATTAATTGTGTGAAGAGGCAGGTGTTGAAATGTTGGATGAGCAGCAAGGTGTTTCTGGTTCCCCAGATAGGCTTTTGGGGAAACATTTCATAACCAGAATCAAAGTGGAAGGGAAAGAAGGCACATATATTCAGAGAAAATGTAAAGTCTGTTCCGAAAAAGGAAAAAGAAAAACAGGAAATAGAGCAAGGAAGGATACTGCATATATGTGTGAGACCTGTTTGGTCCCACTTTGTATAGTTGACTGCTTCAAGATTTACCACACCAAAGAAAATTTTTGGGCTTAATCTCAATATTACTTGATTTCTTTATTTTATTTCCCTACATATTTTTTATTTTCTTTATCTAGATATGCTATATACATATATTTTGCAACCATATATTATGGAGTGAGTTTGATTTTTTGTATATTTTTACCTATTTTATATCTCATATTAATTTTTAAATCATTTATAAAAAAGATTTTGCAGTCTTATAAGTTACTATAGAAAGGGTAAATAAGTAATTTCAAATAAAATAATTAAAGTAAGTCATCAATTTTGTGATTTATGAATTTTTTAAAAACACTCAAAAAATGTGCGTCCCAGTGGAATTTGCCCTTCTTTTTCTCACTGCTCAAAGTGTTAATTTATATTTAGACACTTTTCATTATAATTTAGACACTTTCATTTTTATTTAGACATTTTCAATTTTAATATAGACATTTTCATTTCAATTTAGATATTTTTAATATTAATTTAGACGGGAGACCCTGAGACATTTGGCCAGATCTGAAATATGACGTCACAATGACGCGCGATGTAAACAAAGGTTATGATTGATTCATTGTTGTTTTTTAAACAAGATTTAATTATTAATATTTTAAATACCTGTGATTAATTTATAGTGTCAATATATTTATAAAGGACTTTTTATTTTTATAATTTTATATTAGCAATTTTTTAATTATGTTTTAGCGCCAACGTAAACAAAGAAATACTGGCGTAATACGTTCCAATGGTGCCAACGGTGATATTTATAAATAGGCCTATACAAAAAAATAAAAATTATAAAATTAATATAAATTACATTAGCCTAACCTAAACTAATCAAACCTAACCTGAACCTAACCTAAACGAACCTAACCTAAATGAACCTGAACCTAACCTTAAACGAACCTAAACGAACCTGAACCTAACCTTAAACGAACCTAAACCTAACCTGAACGAACCTGAACATAACCTAACATTAAACGAACCTGACCCTAACTTAAACTAACCTAAATTAATAACAAAATTTGAATATTAATTAATAATTAATTTTATAATAATTTAAAAAATCGGACACCATTGCTCTCGAGGTATTAACATCGTGTGCATTCATAACACACACGTCTTTACAATTGTGCTAAATATTTTCAAAAAAATTTCTAATTTAAAATAGGACATTTAGACAAAAAATAAATATAGCGAAAATATAAATTAATCACAGGTATTTAAAATATTAATAATTAAATCTTGTTTAAAAAAAAAATGAATCAATCATAACCTTTGTTTACATCGCGCGTCATTGTGACGTCATATTTCAGATCTGGCCAAATGTCTCGGGGTCACCCATTTAGACACGTGGACTTTTCTATAAAAAGTCCATGTGTCGAAATTAAAATGAAAAATGTCTAAATTAAAATTTAAAATGTCTGAATTAAAATTGAAAATGTCTAAATAAAAATGAAAGTGTCTAAATTAAAATGAAATATGTCTAAATATAAATTAAAATTGTCTAATTAAAAGTTAAAAACCTATATATAATGGAAATCAATTGAATTGAGTGGATGGTTATTTTCGCTATATTTTGATCTTAAAATTTTAGAGAGCTTAATATTTAAAAAAATTTATTGTTTATATAATGTCCCAAAGTGTTGAATATTTTGAAAGTCCAATAGATCCTTTGGAAAATGCCCAAAATTATAGCCATTTACATACATTACATTTGTGTTAAAGAGAGTAAGACAAAATAAAACCTTGTATAATGTACGAGTCCAGGTATAAATTTAGGATTGTACTTGGTTTTTAGTATACTGGATTCAAAATTTTTAAAAGGTATAGAAATAAATTTAAATTTTGATATCAATCGAAACATTTTAAATTTAAAAATAAAAAATAAGAAAGTGAGAGAGATTTTGTATACAATAAAAATTTGTAAACATTATCGATAAAAATCGGAACAGTGTTGCTTTTATATTTCCCTAATTTTGAAGTATTTTTAATTTTTTGTTCATTCTTTTCATTGTTCATTTATATATGTATTTAGAAATATATATAGAAATATTAGTAACATAAAGTTAAACCAGGCTTCATTATTTAAAATATCACAAGCCCCTGAATTTTAAAAATTAAAAGGTAATTATGTAGTCGTGTCTTCATTTTTTTTTTTTTTTTTTGACTTGTAATATTTTAAAAGTGTTTAAAAACTATATTTTTTTAATTAAATAATGAATATATGCAAAATAATAATACTTCACGATGTTTTATTTTAAAATGAATAATAATTTGTATTTTTTTTTATAACTCTGTGACCTGAAAATATAGAAGTTCTATATATCTTCTATTAATATATATAAATCAATGTTTGTATGTTTGTTTGTTTGTATGTCCGGTATTCAAATTCGCAGTATTTCACTAATTCAAACAAAAATTTCCATACATAAGTAAAAAGATACGGGACGACGATAGGCTATTTTAAAAAATATATAAATCAATTATTAAAACTATATATTCAAATTATTCTACTTAGCTCACGAACAGCGCCCTCTATCAAAGATTAGATTAAATTATGCTGATGCAAGCAAATAGATAATGCTAATAACAAACAATTATAAATAAAAATCTTATCTAAATATATATCATTCGGGGTAGATATGCACGCGGGTCAATCCCGGGCGATGCCAGGGTCACCCGTCTAGTATTATATAAATATATAATGTAACGAATATTATTATCATTACTATCTGTAATATAGTTAATATCGTACTCGGCAACACAGTTGAGTTCGATAGAATGTAAACAAAAGAACTAACGCTATCTAATACTAACAACAATCCTCTAAGTAAATAAATATATCTAATACCCCAATAAATAAATCTTATAATACGTTTGCTAATTACATTACGTAAACAAAGATTTTACATGGTGTCAGAAGTTTAAATTTTAAAATAAATAAAAGTAGCGTATTTCGCTAACCCTAGTTCTAAACTGAAAGGGTTAACAAAAGTTCCAAACTTAAAAATAAGCGGAAATAAATAGCTTTGAGAATAATATTTAAATAACTAACCATGGAGGCACCAAAACATTTTGATCCTAATAGAGAAAGGTGGGAAGATTGGCTTCAACAATATTCTTGGTATGAAACTGCTACGGAGATGAAAAAGAGAGAACCAGAAGTTCAAGTCGCGTCGTTCATGACAATAATAGGAAGCGATGCCCAAAAAATTTACCGTACCTTTGTACTATCTCCAGAAGAAACTAAAAAAGTTGAAGAAATCAAAAAACGTTTCACCAACTACTTTTTGCCAAAAAAGAATTATACCATGGAACGTTATAACTTTAATAAATTACAACAAAGCATGGTTGAAACAATTACAGAATTTATCACAGGATTGCGCCTACAAGCATCAAAGTGCAAGTTTGAAAGTTTGGAAGATGAACTAATCAAAGACAGGGTTGTTGTTGGTATTCATGATGACCACACAAGAAAAAACTTATAAAGAACGGATCTTCGAGTGGCTGAATTTCTCCAGTTAAAGGAAAATAAGCACCAAGGCCAAAGTAATCTGGATCCTACTAGGAGCTCCCAGGAAGGTATGTCATCATACAAGCTGCCTAAGATAGCACTCACAGTTTATGACAACAGTTTATGTCTCGAGTGGTTGGGATGGTGGTCGCAGTTTAAGACGATCCATGAGAGTCCAGCGTTGTCGGAAGTAGAGAAGTTCCAGTACCTTGTACAATCAATGAGGGTTGGTACCTGAGCGGATCGATTGGTCAGGAGTTACCCGCTAACCACAGAAAATTATCCTAAGGTATTTAAACCATTGCAAGACCGCAGTTTGGGGATAAAGTAATATTGACCGAGGTCTATGTATGCCAACTATTGAAACTGGTAATAAATAATGCACAGAAAAAGACCTTGACATTGGAAAGTTTGTACGACGAGGTCGAATCCCATTTAAGAGCCTTGGAATCATTGGGCGTCACTACACAACAGAATGCCTCATTTTTGTACCCCCTAGTGGAGTCAAGTCTGCCGGAAGACATGTTGAGGATATGGCAAAGAAGTACACTGGCAGGGTATAGTGAGGACGATGGAGAACTCCCAATATCAATAGACCAAAGAATACAGCGACTCCTCAAGTTCTTAAGGAGAGAAGTTAAGGGGGAACAACGGCTTGAATATATGAGAGATGGGTTTGGGGAATCATCCCAGAGGAAGAACTATGGCCAACATGTAGCCAGAATGCAACACCGCTAGATAAAGGATGCTCAGGCTGGAGTGACTCCCCTGTACCTAAGTTGTAAAGGAAGACATTGGATCCAGAACTGCGCAAGTTGGCGTTCCATGACAGTGACCAAACAAATGGATGAAATTAGAAAGGTTAACGCCTGCTTTTGCTGTTTGCCGGTGGGCCATATGAGGGCAACCTGCAGAACTCAAATCCGATGCTCTCACTGCAGAGGCCCCCATCATACAGCGCTGCATCTACCAAGTGCATCCATGGAAAATCGTGATCATGGGGAAAAGGAAAGCCGAAACACTGAGTAGCCGCGGGCCTCGACAGGTGAACAGGAGGTAGCTTTATCAGGGATGCATGTGAGAACCGCAATCCCAAAGGCCTTGTTAGCGACAGCTCGGGTTCGCATAGTCGGCCCACAGGGCCTAGGAATCACGGTGCGGGTGTTGCTGAATCAGGAGCCTCAGTCGTCCTTTGTCCACCAAGATCTTCATCCCTTAACTGTTCCGGTACAAAAGGTCAATGCACAAATCTATGGGATTAACGACACCAGGTGAGAGCATGTTAAACAGATGGTATCCTGTTCGGTGGAGTCGTTGACAGAGTCAGGTTGGACCATACCGATTAGGGCGGTGGTGGTGGGAAGAATGGCTGGGACATTACCTAGTCAAGATCTCCGTATCCCTGTGCCGTTCAGCTGGAAGGCCCTGCCATTGGCCGACCCTCAGTTTGAGACAAGTGGCCGAGTGGATGTAATACTGGGAGCAGAGGTATATGAAAGCATATTGCTCCTAGAATTTAAGTATGATGAGAAAACCTAGTTATTTATGCAGAAGACTCGATTGGGCTGGATTATTTCTAGGAAATTACCAAGTGAAGGAGAAGGCAGCCCACACATTGTGTACAACATCCGGGTGAATCATAAAGAAAACCTAGACAACATATTGAGGCGCTTCTGGGAGGTGAAAGAGGTCCCCATTAGACCTGGCAAGACGGGCGAAGATGAATTCTGTGAAGAATTATATAAAACAATGTTGGAAAGAAAAAAAAAACAGCTAGTGGGCGATATATCGTTCCTCTCCCTTTTGACCTGAAGGTGCCAGTTCCTGAGTTGTTTGGGGGGTCGGTCTCTATTTGTGTCCAGTAGCAACTTAGTTTAGAACAACGTTTGGCCAAGCAAGTACTATTAAAGGAAGAATATCATTCATGCGAGAATACATAAAATTGGGTCACATGACTCCCTTACTGGCATTGGTGGCAGAGGATTCCCCGGGTGGTTGTTTCATACCTCATCATGTGGTATGGGGAAATCGGCGAAAGTTGTGAGTCGTGTTTGACGCTTCCACCGTGACCTCCAACGGATTCTCCTTTAATAATAGGTTGTACACCGGTCTCAAGTTGCAAAGAGATATATTTGCCATCTTAATAAATTGGCGGCATCATAAGGTAATTATTCTGGCGGATATAGAGAAAATGTATTGTCAGGTGCTGGTGTGCCCAACGGATGCTGCCCGTCATAAAATATTGTGGAGAGAGACTTCTAATGAGCTAATGATTCCCTATCGGTTGAATACTGTTATTAACACAAAGCAATAACGCGCCATCTATACATATAAAATAAAAGGATTTAAAAGCATGAATGTTTCTTTTATACATAAAACGAACTTCTACTGTCCTTACTGCGATGAAAAAATATATATTGGGAGGGCTTGGCTCATCAGTGGTGAACCCTCCCAGCGGTTTCGCCAATTTAAAGCGGTCTGGTG
Organism: Cordylochernes scorpioides; assembly: GCA_030710605.1. Lineage (NCBI taxonomy): Eukaryota > Metazoa > Arthropoda > Arachnida > Pseudoscorpiones > Chernetidae > Cordylochernes > Cordylochernes scorpioides. The sequence continues at coordinate 89,841,563 of CP092886.1, read as the reverse complement.
GATTAAATTGGCGAAACCGCTGGGAGGGTTCACCACTGATGAGCCAAGCCCTCCCAATATATTTTTCATCGCAGCAAGGACAGTAGAAGTTCGTTTTATGTATAAAAGAAACATTCATGCTTTTAAATCCTTTTATTTTATATGAATACTGTTATGTACGGCACCTGCCCAGCTCCTTTCCTGGCCCTAAGAACATCGATCCAATGCCCATTGATGAGGGCAGTCAATATCCTAAAGTGGCTGAAGCATTGAGAAAGGAAACATACGTGGATGATATATTGACCGGGGCAGAAGATTCAGAGTCGGCCATACTGTTGAGAGAAGAACTTATATGTCTCTTACAAAAGGGGGGATTTGTTCTCAAGAAGTGGGCCTTCTATGATCCGACAATTCTGAATCAAATACCCGAGGATGACCGTCTTAAGAAAATCCAATTAGATGGCGCAGAAGTAGTGAAAATGCTCGGTTTGGGATGGGATCCAGCAGGGGATTACTTTTTGTACAGCTTCCATGAGCCTACACAAGGAGATGAAATTACTAAGCATGGAATGTTATCGCTGGTGGCAAAACTGAATGATCCCATGGGATGGTTGGCGCTCGTTATTGTGATAGGAAAGATTATGATTCAGCAGTTGTGGGTAGCTGGCAAAGATTGGGATGCACCGATAGACGGACCTATAAACGAACAGTGGAAGAAGTTTCGAGAACAACTGGGATGTCTTTGAACAGTTTGGATACACCGCTGGTTGGGCTTAATGGGAATCCAGGACATTCAGCTGCATGGATTCAGCGATGCCTTAGAAGATGCGTGTGCAGCCGCTGTATACATAAGAATTAGTGGAAGCGATGGCATCAGAGCGGAGTTAGTGGCGGCCAAAACACGTTTGGCACCCGTCCGGCGAATCTCTATTCCACGCCTGTAATTATGCGCGGCTGTCTTGCTAACTCGCCTAATTACACACATTTTAACAGTGATGTGACTTGATCTGGGAACTATTGTCTGTTGGACGGATGCGACAATCGTCCTGGCATGGATAAAGACCATCGCTAGAACCTTGCCAACCTTCGTGGGAAATGGGGTATCAGAAATACAGACAAGCCGCCAGATTCCAGAATGGCGTCATGTTCCATCAGGAGAAAATCCCGCTGACCATACTTCCCGTGGGGTTTTGGGATCTATGATAGGGAGCTCCAGGTTGTGGTGGAAGGGACCAAGCTGGCTCATTTTGTCCCGGGACCAATGGCCCAAAATGCCCACAATCCACAATATCTGAGTGATCGGAAATACCTACAGCCTTGTCAGTTGGTCTCGTGAATCAAGTTCCTTTGTTGGTCGCCTTGGGAGAACGATTTTCCTCAATCACTACCTACCATAGAGTTGTGGCCTGGATCCTTTGTTTTATTAGTAATTACCGGGGCGGGAAAGCTCAGTCACCCTTTAATCCCGCTTAAATTAAGAGAGCCCATGTTGAGATCCTCTTAGCCGTAACACAACATTATTTTGGGGAAGAACTGAAGTCTTTGAGCCGTCACAAGGTCGTTGGTGAGCGCAGCAGAATATTATCCTTAAACCCTTTCCAGGATGAACAGGCTGTCCTCCGAGTTTGTGGGAGATTAAGATTGGCTCCGGGCATACCTTGCCACCAGAAGTATCCTGCCTTATTGGCATCAGAGGGACGGTTGAGCCAACTTATTATACATGACAGGCACCAAAGAACTCTTCACAGCGGTACGCAGCTGGTACTGTCCAATCTTCGACAAGAGTTCTGGATCCTAAGAGCCAAAGATAAAATCAAGAAATGTATCCGAGACTGTGTGATCTGTTGCCGCTACAATCGAACCACCCGACATCAAGTAATGAGCGATTTACCAAAGGAACGGTTGACCCCGGGAAAACCATTCACGGTCAGTGGGGTGGATTATGCGGGACCCATTCAATTGAAATTATCTGGAGGTAGGGGACGAAAAGTCAGAAAAGGATACATCTGCTTGTTCATTTGTTTTCGTTACCCGGGCGGTGCACATAGAATTGGTTATGGATGCCTCGACGCCTACCTTCTTGGCGGCCTTTAAAAGATTTGTAGCTCGCAGAGGACGTTGCAACAAAATTTACAGTGACCAAGGACCAACTTCGTGGGGGCGGCCAAGAAATTGCAGTCGGATTTTTATCTGTCCCGACAGTAATTAAAGAAGTTGACTGCCAACTTGGCTAATGACGGAACAGAGTGGCAGTTCAATCCTCCGGGTGCGCCTCAATTTGGAAGCCTTTGGGAGGCCGGCATAAGGTGTTTGAAACATCACTTACGGCGCATTGTAGGAACTACAGTGCTAACTTATGAAGATATGTTAACTGTCCTCATTCAGATCGAATCCTGCTTGAATTCAAGACCGTTGGCCCCTCTTGGTAATGATCCTAATGATTTGGAGGCCTTGAACCCGGCCCACTTCTTGCTTACCTTGACATCTCAGTGTGTCCCGGAGGAGAAGTTGATACTGGTAAAGGACCATCTATTGTCTCGATGGAGATTAGTGCAAAAAATGGTACAACATCTGTGGAAAAGATGGTCTACCAATTTTATCCAAAGCCTACAACAGCGGAACGAATGGAAAATCAAAGAACCCAATATGTTAGCAGGATCATTGGTTCTTATAAAGGAAGGACATGTGTCTCCTGCTAAGTGGCTAATGGGCCGTGTAGTTGAAGTCCACCAGGGAAAAGATGGAGTCGTGCGTGTGGTATCCCTCCGCACCATGGCCAGCGTCATCAAACGTCCCTTGGTCAAGCTGGCATTGCTACAGGGGCCCCCGGTCAGCTTTGATGGTGCTCATCAACTCGGGGAGGATGTTCAGATTGATATTTAACTTTTACCTGTTTTGCATAATAGTTAAAATTCTAGCGGTTTTGCATAATGTTCTTTTTACCTCGTGCCACGTATGTACATTTTGGATAGCTTTGTTAAATAAAATCAGTGTGTTTGTGTGATATAGTTATTATTGTACTCAGCAACACAGTTGAGTTCGATATAGAATGTAAATAAAATAACTAACGCTCTCTAATACTAGCAACAATCCTGTAAGTAAATAAATGATCTAATACCCCAATAAATAAATCTTATAATATGTTTGTTAATTATATTACATAAACAAAGATTTTACATGGTGTCAGAAGTTTAAAATTTAAAATAAATAAAAGTAGCTATTTCGCTAACCCTAGTTCTAAACTGAAAGGGTTAACAAAAGTTCCAAACTTAAAAATAAGCGAAAATAAATAGCTTTGAGAATAATAATCAAATAAATAACCATGGAGGCACTAAAACATTTTGATCCTAATAGAGAGAGGTGGAAGATTGGCTTCAACAATATTCTTGGTATGAAACTGCTACGGAGATGAAAAAGAAAGAACCAGAAGTTCAAGTCGCGTCGTTCATGACAATAATAGGAAGCGATGCCCAAAAAATTTACCGTAAATTTGTACTATCTCCAGAAGAAACTAAATAAGTTGAAGAAATCAAAAAACGTTTCATCAACTACTTTTTGCCAAAAAAGAATTATACCATGGAACGTTATAACTTTACTAAATTACAACAAAGCATGGTTGAAACAATTACAGAATTTATCACAAGATGTGCCTACAAGCATCAAAGTGCAAGTTTGAAAGTTTGGAAGATGAACTAATCAAAGACAGGGTTGTTGTTGGTATTCATGATGACCACACAAGAGAAAAACTTCTAAGTGATCCTGATTTGGACCTGGATAAAGCAATACAAATATGTATGGCTGCAGAAAGGACAAACAAAGAAATAAAGGTCATGCAACAGCGTTCGGATCAAGAAGTATCAGTCATTAAAAAGAACTTCAGGCCAAAAAAGAATGTAACAATGGAAGAAGTTCCAAAATTAATAGACAATTGCAAAAAATGTGGCGGCACACATCCAATTAGAAGATGTCCTGCATATGGAAAAATTTGCAATAAATGTAAAAAAGCAAATCATTTTGCAAAATGTTGCAGATCAAATTTCAGGTATAAAAATAAAATCAATACCTTAGAAGAAGAAGAAACAGAAAATGATGAATTTAGTCTTCAAATTAATTCATTGTCGGAATTCACTAGTGAACCAATGGAAAAAATCCAAATAAACAACACTGAACCTTTCAAAATAAAATTGGACACTGGAGCTCAGTGCAATGTCTTGCCTTGGAACATTTTCAAGAAAATAAATTCAAAACTTAACAGAAGTTCAGTGAAAAGTTTAAAATCATTCTCAGGCCACAGAATTAAGGTGGAAGGAGAAATTTTTGCCTCATGCATAATAAACAACATCAAGGCAGACATTAAGTTCATTGTCACCAAAACAGGGACCACACCAATACTGGGCAGTGAATCTTGCTTTATGCTAGGACTACTCGAGAGAATAAATGAAATAAAACCAGTAGAACAAGAGTTTCACCAGCTGTTCAACGGAGATGGTTGCTTAAAGAATTTTGAATACAGAGCAGAATTCACAAAAGGGGACCACAAGTTGGAAATAAAACCACCCAGGAGAATACCCCTTAAAATAAAAGATGAGGTCAAGAAACAACTAGACTTAATGGAGAAAAGTAAGGTGATAAAAATAATGGAAGAACCGACACCTGTCTCAAGCCACATGGTGGTAGTGAAACAAGGCGGGAAATATAGAATTTGCATTGATCCATCAGATCTAAACAAGATCCTGCTAAGAAGACACTACCCACTAAGAACGATAGAGGACATAGCTTCCAACATCAAAAATTCAAAATACTTCACAAAGCTTGACTTCTTAAAAGGCTTTTGGCAATTGAAGGTCGCTGCGGAAACACAACCTTACATGACCTTCAGCACACCTTGGGGGCGTTATGCTTTCCTTAGAGTCCTATTTGGAATTAAAACTGCCCCGGAGATTTTCCAGAATACCATATCCAAGATTGTAGAGAATATACCTGGTGTAGAAAACTCAATGGACGACATACTCATCCATGCTGAAGACATCCAAACACTGAGAGAAAGAACTAAAATAGTCATTACTACTCTTCAGGAAGCTTGAGCAAGACTCAATAAGGACAAGTGTGAATTTGAAAAAACAAAAATAAAGTTCTTGGGACATATCTTCACCAGTGATGGAATAAAAACAGATGAAGAAAAAGTCAAAGCCATTGACAATATCAAGTCACCATCAAACAAAAAAGAACTACAAAGACTTTTGGGAATGGTTCTATACTTACATAAATTCATCCCAAATCTCTGAGATAACATACAGAATGAGATTGCTTCTGAAGAAAAACACAGAATGGCAATGGGACAGCTTGATGGACAAGGATATGGAAAGAATAAAAGACTTATTAAAACAAGCGCCGACCCTAAAGTATTATGATCCTAACAAAGATGTGGTACTTTCGGTTGATGCAAGCCAACATGCCATTGGAGCAGTCTTACTCCAAGAAGATCGACCAATTGCGTATGCTTCTTCTGCATTAAATGATGCTCAGAGGCATTACCCTCAAATAGAAAAAGAAGCTCTGGCAATTAAATTTGCTTGTAAGAAATTCCATACCTATATATATGGTAAATCTCTCTTAATAGAAACAGACCATCGACCGATGGAATCCATTTACAAAAAACCAATGGATAAAATGCCACCAAGACTTCAAAAAATATTCATGGAAATTAATCAATATGGACCAAATATTAAATACAAGAGTGGAAAGGAGCTCTTGATTGTAGACTTACTGAGTCGAGATTGCAAATCATATGAGATTCTAGAAGAAAATCCAATAGAAATCCTTTTAATTACTGCATTTGACAATAGATCAACAACCAACATCATGAAAGCTACAAAGGAAGATGCAGAATTACAAGAACTAAAAGAAACAATAATCCAAGGATGGCCAGACCAAAAGTCACTAGTTCCTCTATCTTGCAGAAGATATTGGAATATAAAAGATGAACTTTCCATTTATGAAGACCTAGTTCTGAGGGGAACCAAAATAATAATACCAGAATCAATCAAAAACAAGTTCTCAAACAGATACATGAAGGCCACCTAGGCATTACTGGTTGTACCAAAAGAGCCAAAGACTCCATTTATTGGGCAGGAATGTCCAAAGATATCTCTGACATGGTAGAAAATTGCAAGACATGCATAGCTACACAAAGAGACAAACAAAAACAACCCCTAATGCTAAAAGAAATTCCTGAGCTCCCATGGGAAATTGTCGCATCAGATATCTTTCAATTTGAAGGGAATGAATACATTGTGATTATAGACAGTTATTCTGGATTCATAAACTTTGAACCTATTAACACCATAAATTCAAAAGATACCATTGGATTTCTCAAAAGAAACTTTAGCATACATGGAATTCCTAAAGTTCTGGAGACAGATAATGGAAGAAATTATGCTTCAAGAGAGTTTAATGAATTCAGCAACAAATGGAAGTTTAATCACAAGACTTCAAGTCCACATTACCCTAAATCAAATGGACTGGCTGAAAGAGCTGTGCAAATAGCAAAGAACATTTTCAGAAAATGCAAACAAAGTGGAGACGATATCCAGATTGCATTACTCAACTAAAGAAATACTCCAAGGGAAGACATGGGATCACCAGCACAAAGACTACTTTCAAGAAGAACAAAGACAATCTTGCCAATCAGCAAAGAATTGCTAAGACCTTGCATCCAAAAAGATGTCACTTTAAAGCTAAGAAAATCCAGAAACAAGCAGAAATTCTACTATGACAAAGGATCAAGAGACGAACCAACTTTCAAGATTGGACAATAAGTTTATTTAAGAGAAAACAGAAGAAACTGGAAACCACCCAAAGTAGTTCGAGAAGATGGTCCAAGGTCCTATACAGTCCAGAACAACAAAGGACTCTACAGAAGAAACCAATCACATATTACAACTAACCAATCCCAAAGAGACCATGAAAGCATCCTTGAGCAAGAACCCAGTGGAAGTGCTTGTTCAACTTTGGAGCAAGATCGAGAAACTCAGCCTAAAGGTTCTGACAGGATGGAGCTGCAGTCGGAAACTGATAATCCAGCTGGAGAGGAGGAGACCAGAGAGGTGCGGAAGTTCACAAGAAGCGGTCGCCAGCTGAAGCCACCAAAAAGAATGGATTTATAAAAAAGGAGAGATGTAATATAGTTAATATCGTACTCGGCAACACAGTTGAGTTCGATAGAATGTAAACAAAAGAACTAACGCTATCTAATACTAACAACAATCCTGTAAGTAAATAAATATATCTAATACCCCAATAAATAAATCTTATAATACGTTTGCTAATTACATTACGTAAACAAAGATTTTACACTATCATAATATTCTGTTTGTTCCGATATGCTTTAGACAAACTTTCACTTGGATAAAACCTGGGCGAAGCCAGGTACACATCCACTAGTGTATATTGTTTGTTTGTTCGTATATCCGTATTTGTTAGATTTGTTCTAGCTCAGTGGTTAAATTTTTTTCTTTAAGCATATATGTGCAAAAAAAATGTAACACACGCCAAATGCTTACATCAACTTGTGTATTAACTTGGGTTAAACTCAGATATACACGTAATATAATATGGCGAACACAAAGATCCATGTTTAATATTTAATATGTAATTTGTTTCAGGGTAAGGTATCATACACATTTTTAAAATAATAATAACTCAAAGTTTTATTGTTATCTCAGTGTACAAGTTTCAATCATGGGTAATTCTAGATGGATAAAATTTGTTGTTTAAGGATTTCAAGCAAGAGTGAGATCTTATGCTTATTAGGAACATAAATATGCCTTTCACAATATATGAAAACATGCCATAATTGGCAAATCTACCAAATAATACATAATGGACATGACACCTTATTCTACCCTGGTAAAATTTTTACCTATAGAAGTGCGTTAAAATGTCTTTCTGACATATTAAAGTAAGCCCAGAATTAACAACGAAAAGATGCTAACATACCGTATCTCCTGGACACCTAGCGTTCGGCCATCTCGTCCCGTTCAAAAACTTGATCCAAACTGCCGATATCTTCAAAATAACGCTCCAAGGTGAGTCCTCAATTTTTCCTACAGAGTAATAAAATAATTAATATTCCTAGAATATAATAAAAAAAATAAATTTTATTAATTTGAAAATAATATATTATTATTTTTAAAAGAGAGACATCGAAATAATAAAATATAGATGCTTAATCCTTTGAGAAATTTAAATTCTTCCTTTCTTTAAAAGAAAAGTTTGAGGTAATAAAAAAATTGGTAAAATAAGGATAATAAAATATATAATTTTATCTTTAAATTTAAAGTAATTTCTACTTTGGGAAATTCGAAATTAGGCTTCTTTTTATTAAAATGTTTGAGATAATAATAAAATTAATCAAATAGGGATAATAAAATATAAGTTTATTCATTTTAAATTTAAAGTAATTTCTTCTTTAAGAAATTTAAATAGCTAGACACATCTATTTTCTCTAGCTATGTTTGTGGTTGATTTTATTCATTTTAGAATAAAATAAATATTAAAGAAAATTTAAATTAACTTTCTTATTGAGAGATAATTTAGATTAATAATGAAATAAAAATAAAATATATCATGTTTGCCCCTCTGAGAAATTTTACATGATAATTTCTTCTTTAAGAAATTCTAAAAAATACTAAATATGCCCAATCTATCTGAATGTGATATCATAAGATATATACAAAAAAAAATAAAAAGAAAAGGAAGGTGAAGAGATGGGCTGGTTTAACAAAGAAGCATGCTCGAAGTTCTCTTCTTTCTTGTCGAAGCAGCTTCTCCATTGTCCATCAGCTTTCCATTTACACTGTGGGTGAACTTTAAAGGCATAGGTATAATCTCCAGCCTTCTGGTGTAGATCCTGCGCTGGACCTCTCTGCAGTGGGTTCCAGGATCCTCGGGCAGGACTCGTGTCATCTCCACCTTTCTGGACTTTAAGGCATAGGTATCATCTCCAGCCTTCTGGTGTAGATCCTGCGCTGGAACTCTCTGCAGTGGGTTCCAGGTTCCTTGGACAGGACTCGTGTCATCTCCACCTTTCTGAACTTTAAAGGCATAAATATCATCTCCAGCTGAATGCCTTCCCGGTTCCTGGTCTTCCTCTGGTTCTGTCAGCATCGGACTTCTGGCTACTTAAGCAGGGCCAATGTCATCTTCCTACAGCAGATCTTGAGATACACGTCTAGGGCTGTGTCCTCCCCTGTCTCGATTCTTTAGGGCATCGCCGGCCACCGTGGTGGGGTCTCCATCTGGACACCAAACACTTTCGGCGAGACACTGTATATAGATATGATGTAAATGTTTACATCTTTGTTGGGTCTGTTTGGTGGAAAATCTGGCCCAACATATTCAAATTCGCAGTAGTTCACTAATTCAAACCAAAATTTCCATACATAGGTAAAAAAATACTGGGAAGACAATAGGCTATTAGTAGTATATATAAGTGCGTCCCCAATTCACTTTAATTGTCCTACGTCCTATTAGAGCGGCTGCTTCTAAAAATTTTTTTGTATTATAATGCACTTTAATTGGCCTACGTCTGGAATCCCCAATTAACTTTAATTGCTCTACGTGTCCTATTAGAGCCGTTGCTTCTAAAAAATTTTTTGTATTATAATTCACTCTAATTGGCCTATGTCTGGATTCCCCGTAATAAACTTTAAATACCACTTTTTTAAATGTGTCGTGGACCCAATTCACTTTAATTGTCCTACGTCCTACCGCTTCAAAAAAATTTTTGTATTATAATTCACTTTAATTGGCCTACGTCTGAATTCTCCGTAATAAACTTTAAATACCACTTTTTTTTTTAAATGTGTTGTGGAATCATGTTACAAGTTTTGCCATTTTTAGAGCCGCTTCTAAAATTCCCAATTAACTTTAATTGCCCTACGTCGACCATTCCTTAGATGTAGGTAATAAAAAATCTTTAAATATCACTTTTTTAATTGCATATAGGTCGATATTTTGCTCAAATTGCAGTCAGATCATGGAGGCATTCTGCGTTAATTAGCTGGAATTAAATTGCAGCACGTCGTGTCGTGAAATCTGTCAGGGTCACATTTTGCCAGCTCGGTTCGAAGGCCGTAATAAATCACTTTAATTGCCCTATGGATTCCCAATTCACTTTAATTGCCCTACGTCATAGGTGACCATTCCTTATTGGATTCATGTTACAAGTATATGACGTAATGTCAGGGTCATATATACATATTGTTACGACGCTTCTCAGCCGTCGATGTTTGCGTTCAAGGTTTACTGAGAAGACAATGTGGATTCTTTAGGATACAGCTTAGTGCGGTATATTTATTACAAGAGCTTAAAAGAGTAGATAAGTAACTATACAGTAGAAGATTAACTTGCCTTCAATGTCCGCCACTAGAGGAATCCTTCTCCGCTACCGTCTTCCTGGTCAGTCCATACGGCCACACGTTCGGTGCCCACCTGCTGCGTCTGTTGCCACCACCTCCGTTCTCCTTGCTGCAGGTTCCGTTGTCACCAGACAGACTTCTTCCCCCAGACTGCTGTCTCTGCCAGACAGTCTTCTCGGCACACACCAATCTCCCGGCAGGCCGGCCGACTTCCTTCCACCGCGGCACCAGCTGGACCCCTCGGCTGATCCCTTCCCGGCGGCGGCGTCAGCTGGACTGCCGTCTACCGTCTGCCACCCCCCCCTCTGGAATTTGTCAATCCACACTTCCCTGGGGGAGCCCCGGCATACCTTCTCTCTTGGCTTCCCCACGTCTTCTCTTCTATTTCTCTGCTGCATCGCTTCACTGCCCCCTTCTCAATCCTTTTCGTCCCGAAAAGGCTGATTGCACCAGAGGCGCTGATCGGCGGCCCTTTGATCTCCCTGACGTCTCTGGCCACATGAGGGTCGTCAGCCTCCCGGAAGCGTAACGGCAGGGTTAAAACCAACCCTTGTTTGCAGAACCACATCTCAACTCGGGCTTTCTTTCCACTCTCAACCAGTGCCGACGCCATTGATTAGTCTCGCTGTCTAGCACAGGGCGGTGGTTCTCCACAAGATGGCGGCCATATTTCACTGCCTACGATGCTTCCATCTGATATTTTGAATTCTCCTTGTGAACACTCTGTAGCCGCAATGTACAAAGGGTTGTGATCGTTTGTATTGCGCTTTCGCCGCTTCCTTCCACGACGGGGCTGTAGATCGCCGATCTTTACAGTGGATTCGTCCACCTGATCCACGCTGTCCATTTCGTGGCCTCCCTTTTCTTCTTTAGGTTTCCCATTCTCTTGCTCTAGAGGCTCTCTCTTTCCTAACCCTTCAAACCTGGGCTCCTTAGTGCCGACCACGCACAGGGCTGTGAATTTCTTTAACCTTCTGGAGGTGTCGGATCCCGTGGCAGTCTCAAGGTCGGTAGAACTTTTCCTTGGTGGTGGCTGCTTGATCTGCACCTTGTCGGGCGAAGGAACGAAGATGAACGGTACACATTCTTGGCACATCTTTTCAGCTTGCCTTGCAGACGACGGCACTGACACATTGCGCGCGACTTCCGCGTCACAGACATTGTCGTCGGACTTCCACAGAGCGTCCAATGCTCTATCCCGTTCAGTCGGGTTGCCGGCTCCAACTTCAGGGTGCTTCGACCATCTAGCCTTGTCGCACTTCCACGGAGCATCCAGCTCCGTCCCGTCCAGTTGGATCGCCGCTGTAGTCCCTGACAGTCTGACACTGTCGCTGAAGTCAGCCACGCTGTCGCACTGCAGCTCGCCAAGATCGTTGCTGTTCTCGTGGAGTATTTCAGAAAGAATCCCAGGGGTTGAATTTTCGCTCTGTATATCACCTTGAGGGCATTCTCCTTCCGTCCGCTTGATTTTATACACAACACTCGTGCCACAGCCGTTGTCGGAGGCGATCAGCTCACCCTCCTCCGCTACACAACCAGTCTGGATCATTTCCTGCTGTCGACACTCTTCGGACTTCTGGATCACGGGAGAATCTTCTAGCGTAGATTCTGGCAGTTCACTTACAACGTCTCCTGACGTGATGATCTTTGTTGTGATGGTCTTGTCGGGATCTTCATCACCTGGGATCGTCTTTTGTCCCCTCAGACATTGAATACGTGGGCTATTGGTTGCTGTGATTGGTTTTGAAAAGCCATCAGGATTTTCTGGCGGTAGTACATTGAACTTAACTTCGCAAGACATGGGTGTGGCAGAACGTTTGACATTCCAAATATGCTCCAGTCGGCTCAATCGAGTATCCAAGTTTTCTCCGAGCTCTTCTACTTTCTGGCTTATTAGTCTGAGCAATTTCGTGAATTTTTCTATTTCGGGGTCGGTTAGTTTTTTCCATTTTCCTTTTTGAATTAGCGCAAAATAAAATCTTCAATTAAAATTGACTAAGCTGTATCCCACTTCTGACACCAAATGTTACGACGCTTCTCAGCCGTCGATGTTTGCGTTCAAGGTTTACTGAGAAGACAATGTGGATTCTTTAGGATACAGCTTAGTGCGGTATATTTATTACAAGAGCTTAAAAGAGTAGATAAGTAACTATACAGTAGAAGATTAACTTGCCTTCAATGTCCGCCACTAGAGGGATCCTTCTCCGCTACCGTCTTCCCGGTCAGTCCATACGGCCACACGTTCGGTGCCCACCTGCTGCGTCTGTTGCCACCACCTCCGTTCTCCTTGCTGCAGGTTCCGTTGTCACCAGACAGACTTCATCCCCCAGACTGCTGTCTCTGCCAGACAGTCTTCTCGGCACACACCAATCTCCCGGCAGGCCGGCCGACTTCCTTCCACCGCGGCACCAGCTGGACCCCTCGGCTGATCCCTTCCCGGCGGCGGCGTCAGCTGGACTGCCGTCTACCGTCTGCCACCCCCCCCTCTGGAATTTGTCAATCCACACTTCCCTGGGGGAGCCCCGGCATACCTTCTCTCTTGGCTTCCCCACGTCTTCTCTTCTATTTCTCTGCTGCATCGCTTCAATATATAAGGGCCGATATTTTCTCAAATTGCAGTCAGATCATGGAGGCATTCAATAGTATTACCTCTTATCAACCTCTCATAAAATTTGATGAGCTGGAATTAGGTAGTTATAAACTGATAGAACTCAAACTAGTTGAAACCCGCTTCGGTCCATCAGTCAAGGCGGTTATAGAAGTCAAAGATTCTCAGCGGACACTATTTCTTCCAAAAAGATATTCAAAGCTAAAGCAATTTCAATTAGACGAAATCATTAAAGAAGAATGCTGCTTGATTTTCAAGGAACGCATCGGGAGTACGACAAACTTAGAAATCCAACGTTTGTAAATATGCTCCGTTTGTGTGCACACTTTTTTCTCTTTGAGTCTAAAATGTAATAAAGTTCATGTTGAAAAAAAAAAGTGTTTGTGTGCTCATTTTTTAAAAATCTTTCATATCTTTTACCAACTGATATAATGATATAATATTTATGGAAATGTGTGTCAAAAATATATATTTTAAAAGATGTGTACATTTTTAAATGGCCAAGCTTTTCCATCTAACTTTGGCACTAAAGAGGAAAAAGAAGAAGAAGAAAACAAAGTTTAATATTTTAATAGGTTTTTTCAAAAACTATTTATTTCAAATGTATAACGAAAGAAAAAAAAAGATTAGGTAAAGATTTTTTATTATTTCAAATAAATGGGGATTTATATAAAAGTCTTTTTTTTTTAATATTATAATTAGGATATAATTTTAAATTGAATAATCTTTTGTTTATTTATTTTGTAAAAAAAAATGTATACCACATTTTGTTTAGGGTTATTTGAAAATTGTATGAAAAACACCGTCAATGCAGGTATTTTAGTGTAGAAAAAAAAACACAAGAAGATTAATTAAAGATTTTTATTATTTCAAATAAATGGGGATTCATATAAAAGTCGTTTTTTTTTTAAATATTAGAATTAGGATATAATTTTAAATTGAATAATCTAGATAATTTGACACATATATCAATATACTTGTCAGGAAATATGCTATTTGCAGCATTTATAAGTTCTTCCGCAGTTATTTGAGGAAAAATGACAAACATAATTAAATCCAAATACTTGAAGAATATATCAGCAACTTCAATAGGTAAAAATATAGTCTTATAAATTCCACAAGCCTTCTTCATCATGATAATTTCAAAATCACTTCTTAAAATTCTCAATTTATGTGATTCTGAATAATAAAATAGATCCTTTATTTCATTAGCGTTGAAGACTAATCCGACTCGGGTGGGTTTGCCGTTCGATTTGCATTTCCGGAGCTCTACACGTCGATGAGATTTAAAAAAGTTTATAATTTCGAAGCAGAGGAAGAGCGAGAAGCGTTTTGTCCAGCATCATATCGCACTCTGAGCTTTTTATTTCCATGTAGACTCAGGAGGTAAAAAAGCCAA